>JACEFZ010016563.1:0-305000 GCA_014155875.1 Cepaea nemoralis | reverse complement strand
GTGTGTGTGTGTGTGTGTGTGTGTGTGACCAACAGTGGTGTGAGTGTGTAGGTAGGTCACACAAAATGAAAGGGCCAAAATCGGTTTTTTTCCCCTATGTTTATATTAAATGATAAACTGACACACAAACATTAATATCTCGGCTTATAATTGACCTACAGACTTGAATAAGGTACCGTTGGATTTGTTTTTTCAAGAGGTATCCAACTATACAGGTTATATAATTAAACAGGAATTTAGAAAATGTTACTAAAGTGGCCTTGTCTGTTTTATACGTGTGTTAGGTCTATCCCTGCCTGTTTTATAAATGTGTTCTTTGGTCTAGCCCTGCTTGGCTCATCACATCTCATCTTGTTTCTCTTGTACCTTGCGGTGTCAAGATGAAATATAAAGAGGGGAAGAGTGCCTGTTTATAGGCTTCATGTATCGAGATTCCAAAAGACTGCTATTCCCTCTGTCCATTATTTGATGGACGGCCCTTCTTCTGCTTCCATTTGGTCTGTACATCATTGCTTGTTGTGGTATACTGTTAGTTGGTAACCTAGTTACATGGTCAAACCATTTGGCTTGCTGCCTTCTAATAAAATTTAGCGCTGCTATAACCCCACTTGCCGGTCTCTCTGGCCGAGGGGCTACACCACTTTCTCCGTAATCCCGTTTATCACGCAGAGTCTCGTAGCGGGCGAAAAATGGGAGCGGTTCGTCCCCTTCTGGTGACTTGCGGGATAACTGAGCCAGCCGCTCAGAGAGCAATGGCAAACTACTGAGCGTAATCTTGCCAAGAAATCAACAGACAGCTGAAAGATGTTGCTGTTGACAGCGATGTCCTGTAAAAGGGTATGCGAATTTTTAAAAAAAAGACAACCCCACTTTAGTTCTGATTTCTTCATTTTTGATTTTCTCTCTACTTGTTACATTGAGTATTCTTCTTAGGAATCTCATTTCGGTTGTTGTGATTTTTCTTTTCTCTTGTTCTTTCATTGTCCAGGTTTGGCATTGGCAGCACAGAGTTTGTTCTTTAGTATTGGTGCAATTTGTCCAGTGAGTTGATTTGCCTTATTTTCGATCTCGTCTTCTGATTTGCCTGTTTTCCCCCAATATTTTGCCCTCTAGTACTCTCTTTGTTATTTCTTCACATCTTAGTCAATAACCAACACACCACAGCACTCAGGACATTCCCATACGCGCTCCGTCCTCATCTTCAACAGCCAACGAAGAGTCCCAGTACTAATGGAACCAGTGGCAGTCTGATTATGTGTCCGTCTGACCTTTCCTATGAGTTTTGAGTATCGGTCGTATCCACTGGTCAGTCTCTCCAGCATAATTCTCTCCAGGCCATGATGATCTATCTGTTCTTCTGCACTATACACATATTCCAAAGGACCTGACCACATCTGCCTTATCATACACCAGTACCCCACCAAATACCACCCACCAACCTTCACCACAAACTCTCATGCACTTCTTTTACCTTACCACACAGCCACCCATGTAGATTTCACTTCTTAGAATGTGACCACGTAATGAGAGCCTTTACTTTTATATTACTTTAAGAAGTCATCTTTGTTCTGTTATTGTTTCCTGAACTTGTTTTTCAATACTCTGCACTAAACATGACTTTAATGTTACTAGTACTCAATTTCTAGCTGAGAATATCATTTATTTTCAATGTTTAAGTTTCAGGCACATCTCTGCCAGCCAATCAGCAGAAACCCAGTAGCAAGGTCAAGAAGGTGACAGTAGAGAAACCAAACACATCCACACCAGGAAGTGTAAAAATGCCAGCAAACACAGAGTTTTCAGTGTCAACTTCCATAAAGGTGAGCAGGACACTTGATTTCTTGTGTAGTGGGACTAACACTAACTAGTGTTATAGTTGAAAGGTTGATTTCATTGCACCAGGTTTACATAATCTTGTTCAGCCTCTCGCTATGGATAAACAGCTTACTGAAGGAAATGACACAAAGCATGAACTCCTTAGCTCCAGCGATGACCTCCAGTAGCCGTCGGAAAAAAATTGGCATGGTCTAAATGACGCAGTCCAGAGAATGAACCCATGACCTTCGGAGTGTGGGGCAGATGGTTTAACCACTTTGCCACAGGTGCGAGGCTGAAGTTTAACCACTTTGCTACAGGTGCGAGGCTGATAGTTTAACCACTCCCTTATGCATGGTGTGGGAGTTTCAGTAGCACAGAGGCTAGACACTTGACAGCTGGCCCGGTGTCATGAGTTTGAATCCACAATGAGACAGCTTTTTTCAAACTAACCTGGGCTCCTAAGTTAACCCAGCCTAACTTGGGTACTAGGAAATATTTTGGGAAGAAAAGACAGCCAGTGAGTGGACTTTTGACCACATCAACCACTGAGTACCAGTTGGTCTATGAAAATATGAGCCTAGCACCATATGTTCAATGTGATAAAGACATGTAACATGGAGCTGTACTTACTTTACTGTAGGTCAGCATGGCTGAATGGATAAGAACGCATGTTCTTAAACATCCGGTGTGCTGATGCCGAGGTAAGGGGTTCAACCCCTACACCGGACAGTTGGACTAAAATGTTGACCTCTCATCCTTGACTTGGGTGTGTAAATTACAAGTACCTCTGAAGTCAGAGTGGGTTCGCCTGATGGCGAGGGACACTGTTAATAGGGAAAGCTAATCCAAATGCAAAATTCAATTCAGTGCTACTAGAAGTAGTGTGTATGGACTATGCTTAAGTTCAAAGCGAGCAGCGCAAAAAAAAACTGACTTGACTTACATACACGATGTACTAGTGTGAGCTTCTGCTGCCCCAGCCAGCTGTTGTACCAAGCCATCATCACTAAGCCAAATCCATGGTACAGACCACATCACCCGCTGAGTGCCAGTCGCTCTATACAAATATGGTTCTAACACCACATGCCCTGGCACAACTTTGTTTGGTCTTTCAGAAATAATGCCTTCTAGGAACAGTGTCCTTTCTAAACCAATGTGTGATGGGGCCAAAGTATTTTAGTTTCTGAGAAATATCTCTGTTTTTAGCCAGTTTCCCCTAGGTTAACCCTGGCGCTGTGCTGGGGATATAAGGATATATACAACTGTCTTCTCAGACAAGCACAGCACTATGCCACCTCAGCTCTACAAGACATATTAAAGTTAGCGAAGAACATCATGTCAATGATCTCATGTGTCTACTACTTTCCTTCTGGACAGACAACTGTCTTGTCAGACAAGCACACCATTATGCCACCTCAGCTCTACTAGACAGATTGAAGTTAGTGAAGAGCATTATGTCAATGATCTCATTTGTCTACTACTTACTTTCCTCATGGACAGACAACTGATGTTGAAGTTCCTACTAAAGGATCCGACTCCCCGCCTTCAGAGCCAGAGAGCTGTCTGAATTTGTTCAGTGTTAACATTCAACGTAAGTTTGTCAACTGAGTTATTTGTGATATTGGAGCTTGATAAATAAAAATATTATGTGCTCTGCCAGTTGGCATAAGCATTCATGTACCTACACAGGTCCCAGCCCTTATAGCTCTGGAATTAATTATATTGGTGATATGCCTCCATACCATCGTCTTAAGCCATCTGGAATCATGTTTCTTGGCCTGCCGCTGATGACTTTTGTATTGCCTATCTCTTGTGTTTTCTAATGTCACTCTTCTCTTAATGTGACCAAAGAAAATTATCTTTTTTATGGCATACAATGTTCTTCTTCTTCTTCTGCGTTCGGGTTTCAAGATGCTACTGATGGTTATGTTGTGTGGAAACCGCTCCATTTTTCACAAAGAGATGGGTAATTTCATCTCGTGCGTGTGATTTCTGCACTAGGATGTAAACCAGGAGTTTCCCCTCAAGATTTTCATCTGTGCTACAGAGTTTCGTGCATCTGAGCGAATCAATCCTTGAGTGTTTTCCGTAGCGTATAGGTTACTTTTTTTTCTGATTTCTTCAAAATGGTGGACCAGCATGTGTGCCCCGCACATAGAGTTAACAAACCGATTCGGCGGCGCGGTCCACGACGTAAGCGACACAGCCGACAGGCCGGTGCCAGACGCATGAGGCGCAACTGCGACCGACTGGGCTTCAAGTACACGCGTATTCTATATTGGAATTATGCCTGCGCTAAACGAGGCACTATTTTGGAAAGCCCGACAAACGGGAACGATATAATAGTTGCGCTTCATGAGACGAGATTGGGCGTTAATACATTCCATATAGCCAGCTTTAAATGTTTTTTACAACAGGCGACACCTGGGAATGGCAATTCTGATTCGAAACAGTATAGTTTTTTTCAGGGCAGGACATGCCCAGGTGGGACAGTGACGAGATACAATTACAGGCTGTTAGAGTTCACTCCGGTCTAAGGGCAAATCAAGGAGTAACATTTCTTCCAACACACGGGGGAGGAGCTCGAGGCGGCACTTGAAACCCGTGACCTTGTTTGCATCAACAGTGGCTGTGTCACCAGGACAGCAAGTCATCCAGGTGACGAGAACAGTGTTATTGACCTGGCATTCGTGTCTCCGTTACTCACTACAGTGTGTAGATGGGGTGTCACAGGGCCTCATGGCAGCGACCACCACCGTTGCAGCATATTGGTGGAGAACGGCAGAACCATGCTGCACAAGTCGACCGCCAAGACCTTTAAATATGACAGTTCAGGGCAAAATGTGGTGAGTAATATAAGGTGAGACAAGAGCAGGAATCATCATGGCAGGAAAAAAAACAAACGAACGAACATACTTTATTTTCAAAGGGTTAAGAATTGGGCACGCAGACTCGTCTAACATTCTGGGAACAACCACCTTGGTGAAATTATGAGGTGGAGAAGTCCTGGTGGATAAGCGTGGTGCTGTAAGGAAATGGCAAAACGCCAAGAACATAGTTGCCCATCCTAGTCTTATTGTACACCTGGAAAGAGAGATGGACACCAAAGTTAGCTATTTCCAAAAAAAAAAAAACTGGTTAAAAGTTAACAATTGGCCGAGTTGTGTCAAAGAATAAACACAGACAAGTCATTGAAATTGTTCTGACGACTACATAAAAGTATGAATGGGGTAGTCAAGAATAAGAGTGTTCCTGACTTCCAAAGTGCTGACCTTATCTGGCAGAGGTCTGACGAGAATAAGGGCAAAGCCCTTTTCGAACGCTATCTAGAGCAGAGCAACCAGACAGACATGAGAGGCCGAAATTTTGCCAAAGCGGTTACCTCAGATAGGTGTAAGGCCCAGAACATTGCAGTTGAAGACACAGTGACAGTGAAAGAGATCAGGGCTGTGCTTCGACGAACAAGAAACAGCGCACCAGGGCCAGATGGTATAAGGTATGACGACATCAGTATGTGTACCGACAACGAGCTAGAGGAACTAGCAGATATGTACAACAACAGCATAGCGAGTGCTAGCATCAAGGAGGAGTGGTTACACAGCTATCTGATTCCCTTGCCGAAGCCTGGCAAAGACCACACAAAAATTCAGGGATACCGGGTAATAACCATGCAAAATACAATAGGCAAGCTGCTGGAGAAGTTAATTGCCAGGAAAATATCAAGCCAGCTAGAGAGGCAAGGTTGTTTCCCACCTACCCTTGGAGGGTACCGTCCAAACAGAGAAACCTGGACCAACGCAGCAGTTTTTGCCCATGATGTCTATGAAGGTTTCCACTCAGGCATTGAAACATGTGCTGCGGCGATTGATCTTGAGGATGCGTACAATAGAGTACCGTTGGATTTTTTAATGTTTCAGCTTCTTGAACTCAAGATAAGTCCATTCCTCCTTAGTTGGATCGCTGCAGCCCTCTTCCAACGGAAAGTAGTTTTTAGATGTGGCAGTTGGACTTCTGAACCAACAACAATATATCCGGGCCTGCCACAGGGATCACCATTATCTCCTGTGCTTTTCAACGCCTACACTGTGAGAATTACCAGCGAGCAGATCACTGGACCGGGGAGGACATTGTCATATGCCGACGATGTTTTAGTGTCTCGTCAGGGTAAGGATAGAGATCGGGTTGCTGTGGAACTACAAACAGAACTAAATCGCATAAGCACTTGGTGTGTGGAATCTGGGGCAATGGTCAACCCAACGAAGGCAGCAGTGACATGGCTCTCTTTGAATAACCATATTGTCAACACTCCAACACCAACTGTAAATCTGTGTTCAGAGACTGGAAAGAACGCAGGCAATGAATTACCTGGGGATACGTTTTGATCGAAGCCTTGCTTATAATGAGCACATAGACCAGGTGATAACAAAGGCCAAGCGGGGTTTGGCTGCGATGCGGGTGATGGCGGCAGCAAACTGTGAGCAGCGCCATCTATGTCTTCTATACGAGGGTCTGGTCATGTCTGTTTTTGAGTATGCGATGGCGATCCTGACTCTCAGCCGTAAGCAGATGGAAAGGATACAGAACGAAGCTATGCGTATTATTCTTGGATGTACAAGAGATACAGCATGCAGGGCGATGCGCTATCTTCTTGATTTTCCAACCATTGGAGACAGAATACAAATTTGCAGAGCACGTGCCTACCTCAGAGTCAATGCAAACACACAACATCCACTGCATAGTGAAATTAAGAAGGTAAAGGGCAGCAGAGTTAAAAAGAGGAAGGTCGTGGATGGGTCAAGCCGAAGACATTCTTCAAAAGGTGTATTCACATGAGGCCTTAAAATCTGACGAGGCATGGGTACAAGTGCCAACAGAGTTCGGTAAGTCCTTTTCAGTTTCCATCCAGCTAGACAGTAAATGCAGACAAGAAAATCCGGCTACTGTGGAGGCGAAGTACAAGCGTTGTTCTTCGAGAATTCTTTAGACGGTGATGCTGTCATTTACACAGATGGGTCGGTCGTTCGACGAGTGAGAAGTTCATGGGCCTTTACGGCTCAGGCCGGAGGGAGAATTGTGAAGGAAGATTCTGGTGCTTTTGCTTTGACCACAAGTAGCCTGACTATGGAAGTCATGGCAGTAAGTAAAGCAATAACATGGCTCGAGACACAGACATTCACTAGGGCATGTTTCCTTAGCTGACTCAATGAGCATGCTCAAGAAGATAGAGATGGGGTGGATCCGAAGAGAGTGGTTGCTGTCTCTGGAGCGGTCTCGGCTGGCAAAGATTAGTTTCATTTTCAGTGCCAGGGCATGCGACAACTAGGCAAGGAAATGAGCGGGCAGACAAGCTCGCAGGTAAGGCTACTGTGGAAGGCAGACGCGCCATGGACCAGGCTGACATTCGGAATGCTCTACGAGAAATAAGTCGTTTGCAAGAACCAAGTGATGACTGTGAATCTACAACCTTGGCCAGGATGCGAGAATAGCAAACTAAAAGAGGTGTGGTCAAACAAGAAAACTATGCAGGAAGCCAAAGAATATTAATAAACCAACACAGAACTAGGTGTCGTTAGCCGCTACACACCGCGGGATTTACAGAGGAAGGGATCCGAGCACTTATGGAATGAATGGTTCGATGTGTAGTGAGGATGATCGTCGACTAACTAACTAACTGACTTCTGCATTCGTCCGGAATGTTGTTTTGGACGTAATTGTGTTGTGCCTGTTTACAGCAGAGCTGCGACATTTGCACCTTTCCGACTTCTCCAGGCATTTGTTGACCGGGTTAACCTTCCTGGGCATACAATGTTCTACTTCCATTAGCTTCTCCCGGGCACTTGTTAGTTACTCTGGCAGACCGAGGTGAAAATCACATACACACTTAAATGTTTCTAACAAAGTCATTTTCAGTGAACATCCAATAATTCTGACGGAGAAAATAACAGATAAAGCTAGAGAATGAAAAAAGAAACTTTTCTGACAACAAAAATATTACACCCCAAAAGGTTTAGAACATGTATCCCTTCTGACGTGTCTCCTCTTGCCTGGTAGAGGGGTTTGCGTGTTCCAATAACACCAAGAGCTATACCGATGGTAGCACAGCCATGTCGGACAGGTCGAGGGATAGGAACCAGACCATTAGAGACACACACCTGCTGCCTTGCGGGTAGACTGAGGACAGGCAGTTACAGTCCAAATCAGGCGCACGATGCCACTACACACTTGGTCCAGACACTATTCTACAGCTCTCAGCTGAGGGATATAGCTGAATTCTCTAAGTCAATATCCTCCGGATGTGAGAGCCGGGCCGATACTCACCTACTGCAAAATGGAGGTGAGATGCTGACTTGCTACATGCTCGGTTCAGACACTGGTTCTACGGCTCTCAGATGAGCGATCCTTGGATGAGAGGGCCTGGCCGCTACTCGCTCTCAGCTGCATGGAGGTAAGATGCTGAGCCGGCAAGTACATGCAGCCGACCTCGTAAACGTTACTGAAGGTGGAAATGGCGTCCCAGTCGCACACAATGGTTACGATGCAAGTCTGTATTTAAACTCATTAAGTGAGGCGTAGTCAAAAGGTGGGAAAAACGTCTTTAACACGAAATGGAACGCTTTGGCTAGCAAATCCATCACGTGGAAGTCCGAAGTGAAAGCTTGCTGAGTGGATGTCTTCTGCAAACTAAGGTGGAAAAACGTCTCATTAACATCAAATGGAACGCTTGGCTAGCTTATCCATTACGTGGAATTCCCGAAGCGAAAGCTTGCTGGGTGGATGTCGTCTGCAGACTAACCGTTCCGTTGTTTGCGTGGAGAAGTGACCAGTGGAAGCAAGCATACCCAATACATGCAAGTGAGGAAATTAAATCAGCCATGAGCAGGATGTGGCGAGTCCTGGGTTGAGCGCAGCCTCTGCAGACGCTATGTGCTGGTTCTGCAATTTTGGAGACTCCTTGGAGGCGAGGCATACCCATAGGCCCTGCACCTGCCTTCCCTTGAGCGTTGAACGTGATGTCCTTGACGCATTTTAACTTGATCACCTGAGATATGGAAGACACCACAACAGTAAGAGTGTTAATGTCCTCCTCGAACCCCGGGAAGGTAAGCCCCGTAAAAAACACCCGGAGAAGTCCGGATGTGCCGGCATAATGGTTGCAAATAAAACTGGCACAATACACACAAAACGTCAGAGTGAAATTGTCCATCATGTCCTGGAACAGCGTCTGATTATCTTGTCTTTCCGAAGGAACAACATCCAGCGCGAAGCGTCTGAACCGACAGCTCGCTGAGTGGATGTTCGGCTGCAGACTGACCGTTCGTGTTTGTGTGGGGAGCGCCTGTGGCTACTAAATGCCGAATATGGAGAATGAGGAATTAAAGCAGCCATGTGCAAGGATGTGGCGATTCCGTGGGTGACCCCAGTACCAGAGCGATATGTGTCGGCTCTACAAATTATGGAAGCCTCCTTGATGATGAAAATGCCCATGGACTGCCCTGCCTTCCCTTGAGGGCTGACCGTGAAGACTTTGGCCGTTCTAACTTGATCACTGGGATGTGGACGGCACCACAACAGTGAGAACCCCCAGGAATGCCAACCTGATTAAAAAACGCACGCTAAAGTCGGATGTGTTGACCTAGAGGGTTTTGGCCCAGGGTGAGATAAGAGACATCTGCAATTACGTCTGAAAAAACACTCCGGATGAACGCAGAGTATGCATATTTTGTGCATATGCCTAGTGTAATGTTACATTGATTTGTTTTTACTTAGTTCACTAAGGTCACCCCTTTGCGCTTGTATAGTCTACATTTATATACATGGGTACATTACATAATTGTTATACACAGGTAAATGGGAATATTCTTAAACAAGTGAATCGGATACAACTATCTCAGAACAGTCATAACATTTGATGGGAGATGCCTTGAAGAAGATTAGAACAAGAATCGCCATGGTAAAAGTATCCTTTTGCAAGATGGAAAGTATACTGACCAAGAAAGAGATGTCAACTGCATCGAGAAAAAGAGTGTTGAAGTGCTACATAGAACCTGTACTTTTGTATGGATGTGAAGCGTGGAGAATGAACAGACAAGCTGAAAAACATCTCTTGCCTGTGGGTGTGGGTTTCTGAGGAAATGCAAAGAATACCACGGCCAGACAGAAAAAACCAATGACCAAGTCCTACAAGAAACAAATGAAAACTGTAAACTGATTAGAGAAATTAGACGAAGACAGTCACAATTTTTTGGACACGTCATGAGAAGAAATAAATTGGAGAACAACTGGCAAGATTGAGTGGAAAAGAACAAGGGAGGGCAGAGACGTAAATATCTGGATGGCTTGGCACGTGGTATGGTTGGAGACAAGAACACTGAGCTCATCCACGATTCGGGTCATTAGGCGTGAGATGGCGAAACGATAACCAGCCCAAGCTTATTGGCATAGCACATGATGATGATGATGACATGACTGATTCGATGATGATGATGATGATGATGATGATGCAAAAGAGAGTTCAAAAGGAAGGGGATTTGGCTTCAGTGGCACTAGGTTTTATCCAATAATGAGCTCATACTCTCTGCGTAGGTCAGCCTATCAGCCTGCCAGAGAGTACAGAGCTAGGAACTTTGTAGTTCCAGTGATGACGGCTCCAGGGATCTCGACCATGAAAACTACACTTGAGAAGCCAAAGCGACGGAGTCAGAAAATAATCTAGCGACCTTGTGAGGCAACGAGGCAGAACGGCTGAACGATTTCACAACATGGAGACTCGCCATTTGTGTACTTGTGATGTATCATGCAACGTTCATGTCTATAGGGGAAATCTTACAGAGGCAAGTCACTTCAACTGTCCAGGAACAATTATAACATCAGGTGGATGGTGCCTTCTATAAATTAGTTCAAGAATTGATACGGCTGAAGTAGCCGCTTGCAAGGTGGAAAATGTTATCATCATCAAGTGCCATGTTCTTTGTTTGTTTCGTATATCCTTTTACAGGACATTGCAGTCAACACCAGAATTTTTCAGCCGCTGTTGATGTCCTGGCAAGTTTTACGTTCAGTACTTTGCCATTGCTTTTTGAACGACCCGCTCACATACCCCCGTAAGTAACCAACGATAAGCATGAGTGGGCACGATTCGTCATCTCACTCGATCACTTGTCTAGATGAGGCCTTATGACCTAGCAATCCTGCTATTTATCTCTTTGTCCTCTCCTGGCCCAATTATTGATAACAAACTGGCAAATAAAAATGTGCCATTTGCAGTGAGAGAAAAAAAAGAATATTAAAGTGTTATATAAAAAAGCCTATGAATTTTTATGCATATTAAACCTGGACAATAAGCAGACAAGCTGAGAAAGATAGTGTAAATGTAGTTTCTCAGGTAAATACTAAAAAATACCATGCATGGGCAGGAAATTAATGAGATAGTCCCCCAAGAAGAATATAAAAACCGCAAACAGATCAGAGAAATTACATGTAAACAAGTCAAGATTTTTTACGCATGTTTGTCAAGAGAAATTAACTTGAATATTTAGTGACAAACTGCCAATTTTATGGCTAAATCAGGACATAAAATACAGACCTAATGCAGAACTCTGGTCATTGTGTGAGGATCAAGAGAGTTTTCAGCGGATTGTCACGAGAGCAACATTCTGCAAACAAATCGCTACATGATGATGAAGAAAATAACCAGCAACAAATCTCATATTCCTTGAATATAAATAACACACAATGCATTTGAGATGTAGATTCTCAAGGAGGAAATTATAGACAATATATTTCAAAATTTAGATTCTGACAGAGGAAATAACAGACATTATTTCAGAATACAGATTCTGCTAAGGAAAGTCAGACATATTTTATAATGTAAATTTTGATAGAGAAAATAACATGCAGCTTATTTTAGAATGTACGTTCTGGTTGAAGGAAAAAACACATTCTAGATTCTTCTTGATGATATAACAAACAATATATGTTAGAATGCAGATTGTGATTGAGGAAGTAGCAAATGATATTTTCCAGAATGTAGATTGTGATTTAGGAAGTAGCCAACAATATATTTCAGAAGTAGCTTTGTGATGAAGGAGGACAAAAACACACAATCTAAATTCAAAATATCTAATTCAACGATACTTGTATCTCAGTTTTGTTACAAGGTCTATTTACCCCATCTATGTTGTTCTCGCAGGTTTTTAACACTACAGAAACGAGCACACAATCGCCAACAAGGAAGTACAGCAAGTTCACAAATAGAAGACGCCCTCCGTCTGAGGGCAAGCCACAGCTTTTTGGTTGGAGGTCCCTGTTGGTGCAACTTTGATAAGAAACTGAATGAAGACACATATGAGAGTGACGAAGAAGCCTGCTCCGACATCGATATTTCATTTGTTCAACATTTCACAGAATTCTTGGCAATGGGACTCATGATGATTCAAAAGATGCAGGATCATTCTTTACCTTTGGCAAGTTCACAGAAAACACTGAATCCCCGTCTCCTGAAGGACCAAGCAGTCTGTTAAATCTCTTTACCAAAAGCCAAACCTCGGATGTGTCCAGCCGTGATTTTGCGATGAATATTCAAGAGGACGACAAGGAAAATGAGATGATGTGCATTTAAACTTGGTGTGGCTGTAGATGAGAGAAACGAGAGCAACGAGGAGCAGAGAAAACACAGTTTAATTTGTTTTAATGCATTTTGTTAGTGTTTGCTTAGTAGATAGGATGGGAAACTAGATATAGAAAAAGAAATGAGAATGCAGAAAGCAAACATCAACTATTATCTATTCTAAAACATCTAAATATAACATGCATTACAAGAAATAAAAAGCTGATAGATGTTTTATAATCTGAATGCTGTGTTACACAATGCCAAACATGGTGAAAACACACAGGCATAAAATCACAGCTTACAAGATGAGATGCATAAGAAACACAGCTGGAAAAACCAGAAGAGATAGATAAACAAATGACAAACTAAGAACAAGTGTAAGAACAAATACCAGTCAGTTGGACTTTTAACTGTGATTTCTTGTTCAAAGCAATAGATTTCTTGAAAGCAATAGCAAACTACAAAAGTTAGTTGCATATCCTTTTACAGGACTCAGTTAACACCGGCATTATTTGCTGTTGTAATCACTTGTCATTGGTTGGTCTCCATGGTGAAGGGCTTATGGACGCAGTTTGTAAGCCCGCTTACCACGTTCAAGACACAGCTGCGACCGATTTGGCAGCAGACCGCGTTGCGCTAGGTTGTAACGAGTTGGCATGGGAGCCGGTCGTCTAGAAAGCAATGACAAACTATTGAACGTAAACTTGCCAATACATCAACGACAGCAGTAAAATGCTGGAATGAACGGTGATGTCCTGTAAAAATGATGTGCAAGAAATAAAGATCTCTTGGCATGTTTACATTCAGTAGTTTGACATGCTTTCTGAACGACTGGCACCTATACCATTTTGTAAAAAACCAACGCAAGATGGTCTGCTGCCAAATCGCCTGCAGCTATGTTTCGAATGCGGATATGCGGGATTACAAACTGCGTCCTAACGCCTTTGCTACGGAGCCGGCAATAGCAAACTAGTGAATGTAAAATTGCCGGGAAAATCAGCTTGGGGTGATGCAGTATTCTGCAGAAGGCATGCAAGTCACATGGTTCACTTCCGCAGTGTCGTTTGACCGCAAGTGCAAATGTTCCAGAAACTCGTGGTAACTTCTGCAGCTATGCAGCTTGTGCATTGTGCAGTCGTCATGGCAGGCGGCTTACTGTTCTGTGAAGACAAGCCAATTCATGTGGGGCTAAACTCTTTGCAATGAATTTGATACTCTGACCTTTAACCCTTTCTTCGTCTTCTAAAGATTCTAATGTGAATAAATCTTTAAAAAAAAAAAAAAACAGCAGATAACTTGAGCTTGTTGACGTCGTCATAGAATTTGTCCTCGAATGAAGCGGGTGTTGGCCAAAAATATTTTTCTTTGTCCTGCAACAAATGTTTAGCTATCACTTTTCCAGTTCCACTCATCAGAATCTCCTATCTTTAGTTTAGTTTACTAAGTGCAGTATTGTAGTATCCTGTGTCCTGTGCTAGTCTGAAGATTGTTACTTGTTCTTTTCAATTGAGTTGGTAATATGCATCATCTTTCTGGTGGCCTGAATGCTGTGGTGCCCACTTGGTTCCATAATTGCTTCTGATAAATCTCTTGGCCTCATCGTAGGTTATATTTGTACCAGACTGAGGTAGTCTTCCCCCTTGCTTTGCTTATCTGTCAGTTTCTTCATTTCCAAATATGTTGCAATGCCAAGGAATCCATTGTTGGTACAACACTGTTGAATTTCTTGCATAGTTCTTCTTCTGCATTCATCCGGACTGATTTTTCCAATTGTAATTGTATTGTGCCTGTTCACAGCAGAGCTGCGATATTGCGCCTTTTGACACATCGGACTTCTTCAGGCA
Organism: Cepaea nemoralis; assembly: GCA_014155875.1. Lineage (NCBI taxonomy): Eukaryota > Metazoa > Mollusca > Gastropoda > Stylommatophora > Helicidae > Cepaea > Cepaea nemoralis. Next base: position 290,729 of record JACEFZ010016563.1, on the reverse strand, counting down.
TTTGTTCACCGGGTTAACCTTCCCAGGTTGGCATAGCTAAAGTAACTTTAACCTGTAAATTTTCTCAGTGAGAAAGCTTCGTCTGTCCATTTGTAACGATACTGTCAGAGAGCTCTCATCAACAACATAACCATATCATGAGTTTCATATTCTGACACAGACAGGTCATAGTAGGGTACCCATAAACTACATCCAGTGACAACAGGCTTCCTTCATCCCTATAAACATACAACTCTGTCATTAAAACAGAGAAGTCATGGCTGAGAGGTTATGACATCAGGAATTTTTCCAAGAGCTATTAGCATCTAATATCACCCCCCCCCCCCTTTTTTTTTTTTAAATTTCTTCATCATCATCATCATGTGCCGTGCCAATAAGCATGGGCGGTCATGTGTCGCCATCTCACACGATCACCAGTCATTTACCAGCTCCGTATTCTTCTCTCGACCATGCCACATGGACAAGCCATCCAGGTATTTACTTCTCTTCCTTTCCCTTGTTATTTGTCCCTCAACCTTGCCAGTTGTCACCAAGTTCTCTAATTTATTTCTTCTTATAATGTGTCCAAAACATTGGAACTGTCTACCTGATCTCTTGGGTAGTGTGATTGGAAATCTAGCTTTTTTTGTGTGTGAGTAGTCTTATCTGATCTTATTGTGTTCCTCTTGTACCTTGAAGTGAAGCATAAACAGCTGGACAGTGCGCCCATTTATGAGCTTCATGTATCGAGATTCCCATGGGCTCTGCTATTCTCTCTGTCCATCGTTAACATGGCCGTCCTTTTCTTCTGCTTCCATTTGGTCTGTACATCATTGCTTGTTGTGGTATACAGTTAGTTGGTAATCTAGTTAGTTACATGGCCAAACCATTTAACTTGCTGCCTTCAGATAAAATCTAGCACTGCTATTATAGCGTTTTCTAATGACAGCCTGTTTGTAAACGTTTAGTAGAGATGTGCATATCTCTCCCCTGTATCAGGCACCAATACCCTACCCAGCAGTGGAGACCCTACCCAGCAGTGGAGACCCTACCCAGCAGTGGAGACCCTACCCAGCAGTGGAGACCCCCCCCAATCTGTTGTTTCTCATCACACCAGCATGTCCTGGGAACACCATTCAACACATGCTCTCTTATTTCTGATTCTTGAATGGAAGCCTGCTACTCTGCCCGAAGCATGCCTGTCTTCCTCTTTCTCATATGTTTGTGCCTAAGGAAGTGGATTGGAACTTCCTTGAAACAGAGAATTTATGTTGGCTAAACAGGTCTGTTTTCCCCTTAGACACAAAACACCACACTCTGCACAGGAATACACAAGAAAATCTCCGGCTGTTTTAAATTCTAGATTTACTTGACACATTGATTAGTAGCAACAAGGGGGAAAAATGTGTTCAGTATTCATGATGAACTAAATATCACACACAGACACACACGCAGGGAACAGAAATACACATCACCTACACAGTGATGTCACGGTCAGAACACAATAATACTATGTCCTGACAAATGCCCATGTTTATTATCAAGAAATCAGGGTAAATACTGACAACTGACTTCTGACAAACAGCTACAAACAAGCATGAATAAGTAAGCATTTGAATGCCAACCATTTCCATCACAAATAAGAAACTCTAATAACACCCACACAAAGAGGATTTCTCAGTTCAAATATGTCTCTCTTCAGCATGATTTCATCAGAATATGCATGCAAGTGGTACTGGGAACCTCTACACCTGACACATGCAAATACCTGACCAAGTGCCATGTCTAATATTCTTTCCCCCTTTTTTTCAAACATGTGTGTGTGTGTGTGTGTGTTTATGTGGTTGCTTGAACCATTCAATTCCATCTTCTGAGCCTGTCTGATAGTTTCAAGCCAAAACAAATTAGCTGTCTTGTCTATGATAATTGGTTTTCTGCTATAGGTTTGTGATAGTTTCAAGCCAAAACAAATTAGCCATGGTTTGTCTATGGTGCAGTAATTGGTTTTCTGCTATAGGTTTGTGATAGTTTCAAGCCAAAACAAATTAGCCATGGTTTGTCTATGGTACAGTAATTGGTTTTCTGATTAAGGTCTGTGATAGTTTCAAGCCAAAACAAATTAGCTATGGTTTTTCTATGGTAACTGGTTTTCTGCTTAAGGTCTGTGATGCAACATGGCCAATCTTTCCCTCATTTAGGCAGGTGACAAATCCTCATCCGACTGTGGTCACGACACTGTCAGTGCAGTTCCTTCCAACTCTGCTAACTGCTGAGTCGCCACTGACACTATTATTATGTCAAAGAAATATAATCTCCCCTCCACTTTCACCTCAGTTCGGAACTGTTTACATTAGTCAATTCGCGTAGCCCCCCATGCTGTAAGTGTCAGTAGCCTCCTGTTATGTGAGCCCATTATCCAACAAAGGCTTTAACAATGAAGATATTTTTCATGTGACACATGCAATACGTCTCTATGTCATTATACATTAATTAATTACATTGTATCCCATATTAATCCCTTAACAGAAAGTAACATGAAAGTGCTTTGGTCTTGATACATTTGTTACATACAGCACATATATTCTTGATAAAGAAGGAGCAGGTTTTTTTTTGGGGGGGGGGATCCCGAGCAGAGTGACTGAAGGCTGCCAAGGACTCTGCAGTGAAGTGACTAGATAAACCACAAGAAGCTGACACTTTAGTCTGTCACTCCAACAACTTAAACTATATGACGAGACAGACAATGCAACATGGCAAAATGGTCAAATTAAAGCAGATGAACAGACAAACAATGCAATGTGACAAAAGGGCAAGTGAACAGACCATCAAAGCAAAGTGACATTCATAGCTTCAATCCACTGTAATGCTAGCACACAATCACCAAAGTAGGCCAACAAACACCACACAAGTAGCAATCATGAAAACCCAAACACTTCAAGAATAACCACTGCAGAAAACAATATATACAAGCAATCACACAGCAAAAATCTGAAGATTGTCATCAGTGTTTCTAAGTAGATGAAATGGTAAGCAACAACACAATATGATGCCAGAATGATGAAGCGACTGGGGGGGGGGGGGGGGTGTGTGTAAGGAGAGATATCAACTACTCCATACTTCTGGCATTCACAATATATGTGGTTCCTGGCAGATGCGTATTTGAATGACATGATGTTATTTTGAGCCACTGATTTGCAGTCTGATTAAATAAAACAAAGCATGATAGTACTGCCCCATATCTATGCACACACACAGTCATTACAGTCTATCTGCCAATATTAGTGTCCAGGTTTCTTGTACAACTGACTGTTTTGTCTGCATGATTGTCATGCCACTCGTGAAATGCCAGGTTCATATAAGAATTTTTCCTGAAGCTCAAACAAATGACCTATGCCTGACTTAAGATTGACATTATATACCTCTTGATGTGAGCGAGAGCCCAATGTTCTAACCAGTTGGCCTGACACTTCTCGCCTGTCACAGAAAGAGACCCTGATCTACACGTACTTGCTAGCTCTTCAACCCTGCGTGTTTTCCTGTTCCATCTGGGCATCTGGAGTCCTTTGACAAACAACGCACTTAAAACCTGTAGAGGAAATATTGCTGACCTCAGCCTAATCTCAACCAATCAGAATGCACTGTCCTGAATCAACCTGGTAGCATCCCAGTATACCTCTCTGCAGATGTGTGGTTCCAATACCAGCCAGGCACTCACTGGTTTCTCATGGCTATCACTCTGATAGATACAAGCTCACACAACCTGAATGTCAAGAGGTCAGCATAGATGAGCGTTCATTCTTACACACCTGGTGTGCTGATGCCGAGGTAGTGGGTTCAACTCCTACACCAGTCAAGTGGACTAAAATGTTGACTTCTCACCTTTGACTTGGGGACGTAAATTACCAAGTACCTCTGAAGTCGTAGTAGGTTCGCCCTTGATTGCGTGCAACACTGGCAATAGGGACAGCTAATTCTACATGCACAAGTCGGTTCAGTGCACTAGAAGTAGCAGCATGTATATGGACTAGGCTTCAGTTCCAGGCGAGTGATTGCAGAATAAACAAGTGCATGCAACTCCATCTTCCATACAACTGACCAACCACAGTTTTCATATTATAAACAGTGACTGAATTGACTATATATAAGCATTAATCTATGACTGTCTAAAATTAGCCACGGTTATATTTGCTTGCACGGAGTGACTTGGGGTCCGAACCCCAGCTACGACATGATCAGATTTCCTCAAAACCAGGACAACTGTGGGCTGAAGCCAGTGTCATATACGGGAACATCAACAATTATTCTGGGCTGGAGAGATGAAGATAGGGCTGAACACCCTTTCTCAAGATTCAGTTTCCTATTAACAACACTAACACACTAATATGCAGTATAATAGTTTTTACCTTAAAATGTCACAATTATTGTCAAGCATATAACCATTCCCCTCAATAAAATGCATTCTGAACCCTTGATATCACTACCATTTCGAGAAGCTGGCGAGAACCACTGGCGATAAAATTATGATAGGAAAATGTGTGCTGAATTGTAAGGGAATCAAATGTATTTGAGCATCAGGCATATCTTTTGCTCCGTAGCTTATGCTATTGTAGTACTCTGATGCATTCTTATTATTTCTTACAAAAAAGTGCGGGAAAGGGGGGTGTAGGGGTAGTGCTGCCAAGCAGATACTGAAATCTGAAAGAATACAGATATAAATGGGAAGCTTTGATGACAAGGAAAAACCACACATAGATACCAGCAAAATTGACTAAAGTCTGTCTCAATGATCAAGTAGCAGCAACAAATCAGATGAGTTAATATCTTCACAATGAAGCTTGACTGCAGTGTACAATGGATCTTCAGCACTGTCTTTTGCCAAGATAGTACATCCCCTTTCCTGTCCATCCCTGAATGTTATCCACTAAAAAAACTTTGTCTTCCTTTGGCATGTCTTTCTTGTACCTATGGCCTTTACCTGAGTATTATATTCTTTAGTGGGGGGTACCATATAGCGTATAGATACGAAAACAAACAAGAATGCTTAGATGGAGTGACTTAGAATAGTAATCCACGTTCCAAGGGACCGCACAGATTGCCCTTTCTTTGAGCTTTCCAGCTGTATTCTGGTTTCATTCAGATTCTATACAGTGAATGTGTTCCACAACTCCACATACCTAGTCTCGAGTTTTTGTAAGGAGGCCGCCTGGTGTTGTGTCGGTCGTTCAGAAAGCAAACTGCTGAACGTAAACATTGGCTAGTAAATCACAAATAGCCAAACAATGCTGGGGTTGATTGCAATATCCTGTAAAGGACACGCGGCTAACATTTGTTCCAATAAGTTGCCAAAACATGTATACCTAACATAATGTGCTAGGTTGATTTCTTTGTCTTTTCAAACTGAACCAAACAACTGAATTATTTGCAGTTTTTGTGTGTTTGGTGCTATTGCATCTGTTCTTCGTTTATATCGTTATGGCATCTTAAGTATCATTTAGTTTTGTTATAATTTAATCTGATTTTGTGTTGCTATACTTAGTACACCCAGTGTTGTTTTATCAGACCTTAGATATTCTTACAGCATATTGTTATTTCACCTGCTCGCATTATTTTGTTATTAAAGCTGTTTGCTTATTATCACACCTGTTCTTGTGTTATGTTATTATATTACACCTGTTCGTGTGTTATTATATCACACCTGTTCTTGTGTTATGTTATTATATCACACCTGTTCTTGTGTTATGTTATTGTATCACACCTGTTCTTGTGTTATATTATTATATCACACCTGTTCTTGTGTTATGTTGTTATATTATCTGTTCTTGTGTTATGTTATTATCACACCTGCTCATGTGTTATTATCACACCTGTTATTGTGTTACATTATCAAATACTCTTGCTGTAAGTTATCACACCTGTTCTCGTGTTATGTTATTTTGCCTCTTCTTGTTATCTTACACCTGTTCTTATGTTATAAACTATATTCTGGTGTTATGTTATGACATCTCAGATATATTCTTGTTTTTTTTTTTCGCTTGCTCGCTTTGAACTCAAGAGTAGTCCATACACACTACTTTCAGTAGTGCTGGACTGAATTTTGTGTGTGGATTACATTTTACCTATTAACAGTGTTCCTCGCCCACTCTGACTTCAGAGGTACTTGTAATTTATGTCCCCAAGTTAAGGACGATAGGTCAACATTTTAGTCCAACTGTCTGGTGTAGGGGTTGAACTCCTTACCTCGGCATCAGCACACCGGATGTTTAAGAACACGCATTCTTATCCATTCGGCCATGCTGACCTGCTCTATATTTTCTTCTGATATGCTATTATTGCCGTCTCCCTGGCGTAGGGGTTAAGGACGTTGTTCGTAATCTCATATACTCACTCTCATACGAAACATAACTGCGCAAGATTTGGCAGTGGATCACATCGCGTCGGTTACGAGGGTATGTGACCCGGGCCGTTCAGAAAGCACTGGCAAACTACTGAACGCAAACTCGCAAGACATCAACAGCAGTTGAAAAATGCTGGTGTTGACTGCAAGGATATGCGGGGTGGGGGAAAGCTATTATTCCTGCTGTTTTCCGTCAGGTTACATCTAACTTTGATGCCTACAGTCGGCACCATTCACAATGGAGGAAACCAGTTAGTTGTTTCCATGGAACCTTGGTTCTTGTATGTCTATAGTTAATTGTTTCAATGGAACCTCTGTTCTTGTATGTCTATAGTTAATTGTTTCAATGGAACCTTTGTTCTTGTATGTCTATAGTTAATTGTTTCAATGGAACCTCTGTTCTTGTATGTCTATAGTTAATTGTTTCAATGGAACCTCTGTTCTTGTATGTCTATAGCTAATTGTTTCAATGGAACCTCTGTTCTTGTATGTCTATAGTTAATTGTTTCAATGGAACCTCTGTTCTTGTATGTCTATAGTTAATTGTTTCAATGGAACCTCTGTTCTTGTATGTCTATAGTTAATTGTTTCCATGGAATCTTTGTTCTTGTATGTCTATAGTTAATTGTTTCAGTGGAACCTCTGTTCTTGTATGTCTATAGTTAATTGTTTCCATGGAATCTTTGTTCTTGTATGTCTATAGTTAATTGTTTCAATGGAACCTCTGTTCTTGTATGTCTATAGTTAATTGTTTCAGTGGAACCTCTGTTCTTGTATGTCTATAGTTAATTGTTTCAATGGAACCTTCATCCTTGTTTTTGTCTATAGTTTAAATTTTTTCAAGGAACCTCTGTTCTTGTATGTCTACAGTTGTTTCAATGGAACCTTTGTTCTTGTATGTCTATAGTTTTTCAATGGAACCTTTGTTCTTGTATGTCTATAGTTAATTGTTTCAATGGAACCTCTGTTCTTGTATGTCTATAGTTTAAATTTTTTCAATGGAACCTCTGTTCTTGTATGTCTATAGTAATTGTTTCAATGGAACCTCTGTTTTTGTATGTCTATAGTTAATTGTTTCAATGGAACCTCTGTTCTTGTATGTCTATAGTTTAAATTTTTTCAATGGAACCTCTGTTCTTGTATGTCTATAGTTAATTGTTTCCATGGAACTTGTTCTGTATGTCTATAGTTAATTGTTTCATGGAACCTCTGTTCTTGTATGTCTATAGTTAATTGTTTCCATGGAATCTTTGTTCTTGTATGTCTATAGTTAATTTTTCAATGGAACCTCTGTTCTTGTATGTCTATAGTTAATTTTTTCATGGGAACCCCTTTTTCTTGTATGTCTATAGTTAATTTTTCAATGGAACCTTTTATCCTTGTTTTTTGTCTATAGTTAATGTTTCAATGGAACCCTGTTCTTGTATGTCTACAGTTGTTTCAATGGAACCTTTGTTCTTGTATGTCTATAGTTGTTTCAATGGAACCTTTGTTCATGTATGTCTACAGTCAGTTGTTTCCATGGAACCCTCTTTTTTGTATGTCTATAGTTAGTTGTTTCCATGGAACTTTTGTTCTTGCATGTTTTAGTTAATTGTTTCAATGGAACCTTCATGCTTGTATGCCTAGTCAGTTGTTTCACTGGAACCTCCATGCCAACCAACTAACCAACACTCACCATTACTCATTAACACCGGTGCAAATTATCTCCAACTACAAACTGATGATGAACAAGCAGCCTAACACTAGGATATGAGTGAGCAGTGCGTGCACGAGATGTGACAATTGCGTGATATGAGCTACAAGTAAAATGCAACAAGACCTCTGAACAAATGGAAAGTTCCCCTCAAATGGTGGGCAATGCTCATCTTGGCATGAAGCTGCTCTATGGTGGGGGTGCTGGTCAGAACGAACCATATATTTGATACTAAAGAGCATGTGGAATACAGAAAAAAGCCATAAAGCAATCCAGATGGGCAGTAAGTACATGCTAAAAGAGTACAAGAGAAACTAGCAGAAAAACCCTAGCTAGAAACAACATCATCAGATTCAACAATACTAATGCAGTTTCATAAAGAATCTTTATGAGCAGTGACTCATGAATACAATGCTATTTCTGTCGTCGATCCCTACACTGCAGAGTTATCTGTTCTTGGCAGTCCAACAACATTCAACAAAGTTCAGGTACTTGGCAGTCTGCGATTGATACGGGCTTAGATGGCCACAAACTTTATTATTATCATCATCATGTGTCATGCCAATATGCGTGGGCAGTCATGTTTCACCATCTCACTCAATCACCAGCTCTGTGTTCTTGTCTCAACCATACCACGCCAAGCCATCCAGGTATTTACTTTACCATCCCCTTGTTTTTTCCCCCCTCAATCTTGTCAGTTATCACCAAGTTCTCCTCATAACTTATCCAAAAAGTCGTGACTCTACGCCTAATTTCTCTAATCAGTTTACGGTTTTCATATTATGTATGCCCTGTTCAAAATTGGAATATGAGATGGCACGACTAGCAACCATATGCATGACATCTTAATTTATAAAAAAGTTCCCCAAACAGGACAAGAAAGGTCAAACACAATCAAAGCACAATAAAACCCCCAACACGGCATTTGTTCCTTCCACATGACACAGTTTTGGGGTTGTAACTCAAAATCTGTCCAATTTGTTTTTGTTTGAGAGTCAAATAACATTACAGTTTTCATCTCGACAAGATTACACATGATTGCTGCAACACAACACAATGAAATAATCCCACACAGGAAAGCAGAGGCTGAAATATATCAACACAAATGTACCCACAGACAAAGCTGTAGGATAATAGCACACATTAAAGAGTTCTAGATCACCCAGAAAAAGTACATATAACATCTAGTACATGCATTCCCTGGTGAAAAAACAAGTATATGGAAACCTTTTTTTAGAACAGCAGCATATTATTCGTGCTGAAGGCAAGAGAAAATCACTAAAAATGAAACTAAATGGCAGATTACCCAAAACTCAGTTACAGCTCCATTATATTGGTAGAGCAACCATTGTGATCTAGCCAGTGACTTCTTATTGCATTTTTTTCTTTGTGTGTTTGGGGTTATTTATGTCTATCCACAGCTGCCTGTCTCATGGACCCCCAATACTTTCTGATACTGATGGTGTTGGTGATCATGTCTATCCCCAGCTGCCTGTCTCATGGACCGCCAATACTTTCTGATACTGATGGTCCTCAATGCCATGATGTCCAAAAATTTTTCCCCCCGCCTCCCCCCCCCCAAACTTTCCAGTTTTGATGACAAATTCCAGCTTTCGTCTTTTCATGACATGCCCACAGAAGATGGACTGTCGTCTTCTGATGCAAGTAATGAATCCTCTTTGTGAGTTAACTTCTTTCAAGATATTGTCAATTTCTATTCATCTATAATGGGTTCTGTTAACATCTACATATAATTCCTCATGTTCCCTATCTGTCCATGATTGTTTCTGTACATGAGGATTGGCTCAATATAGCATAAGATTCTTTCCCTCTTCGTAACTGACAAAGATAAATTGCAGAGAACCCAGTTACTACAGATGCACTAAATGTTAGCTGTTCCCAGGTCATTCCTAGCCTCTTCTTTAAACAGGTCACTGAGTGCGCTGAAGTAGAAATACATTTGATGTGCTTTTTCAGTGGGGCAGTGAAATGTTATACCTTACATATATATTGTGCTTTCAGTGGGGCAGTGAAATATTATACCTAACACAGATAGCGTGCTTTCAGTGCGCAAGTGAAATACGCCTTACTTTGAGTTGCAGCAGTGAAATATACCTTACACATACAGTGTGAGTTGGGGCAGTGAAATGTTATACCTTACACACATAGTGTGCTTTCAGTGGGGCAGTGAAATATTATACCTTACACACAGTGTACTTTGAGTTGGGGCAGTGACGTTATCAATCAATCAATCATGTGCCATGCCGGAAAGCGTGGGCGGTCATGACTCGCCATTTCACTCGATCACCAGTGTCGTGGATCAGCTCAAGGTTCCTGTCTCTTCCATGCCATGTGGCCAAGTCATCCAGGTATTTTCCTCTTGGTATGTTCCCCTCGATCTTGCCAGTTGTCACTAAGTTCTCCAATCCATTTCTCCTCATAACATGTCCAAAAAATTTTGACTGTCTACGTCTAATTTCTCTAATCAGTTTACGATGTTCATTTGTCTCCTGTAGTATACCTTACACATATAGTGTGCTTTCAGTGGGGCAGTGAAATATTATACCTTACACACACAGTGTGCTTTCAGTGGGGCAGTGAAATGTTATACCTTACACACATAGTGTGCTTACAGTGGGGCAAATCGGTGCAGTGAAATTTTATATTTTTGTGGGTGGGAATAAGCTAATGGAAGTGTTCCCACGGAAACAAACATGATGTACTTTCAGCTGGATAAGTGGGTGCAGTGAAATGTGTCTGTGGGTTGCCTGATATAGAGGTAAGCGATTTCTTTAAAACAGCCAACATTTAGTTTTCAATTTATTCTTCTTTTCCACCTGCTGTGTCATAAGAGGTTCTGAGCCAGCTGCAAAGTCGTGGCTGTGAGACCAGACATGTTTACGGATGGTTTTCCTGATATTTTCATCCTGTGAGAATGAACCAGTTTTCCCAATGTAGGCCAATTTGGCCATACTCTCTGCACAAAGACAATATCATGAGGCCAGACTGTGCTAGCACACTTCATGAATGGATTTCTATGTAATCATGTCAAGCTACGTTTCAGGTCAGTTCATGCCATCGTCGCATAGAAAATTTACTTAAATGGATCTGCGAACATTTTTTTCTCCCTAAAGTCTACTTTATGATGATATATTCTCATTTTGTCCCTTTCTTCTCCATGCACATTTGCCTTCCACCTTACCCTCAAGCATGGTTTTCAATGGATATCATGACTTTTTATGCACCCATTTTGTCAAACCCTGACCTTGTTTAGCAATCCTCGATGTTTCTCTTCTGCCTTTTATCCCTCAATAAAGCATTAACCCTAGATTTCTGTTTACTTACATATTTATTGCACAAAGCTGAAGGTTAAGCTGAGAAACGATTGCTACAAATGCCAGTCTACTCCATTTGTTACTTCTCACTTTCACAAAGACACACTAGATATAAGGCAATGACACATACACTGACCATGAATGGCACAGAAAGAACACGATGGCAATACATAATGTGATGAGCACAGTACCAGATGTCAACCAATAAAAAACTCTATGAAACAAGTTTGTACCTCGTAAGCAATCATAGACAGGCCACACCAACAAATAATTCACATCTTCACTCAAGCTAAAACAGCAATTATATGTTCTTTTACTGATCATCAACATGTAAATTTAGCCAGTGATAATGCCTTATTAATTTTTTTAAAACACACAAATTCACATTGAGATGCACAAAACATACTAAAGACAACAAACATAGTAGTTTAACATGATAATTTTTTTTGGGGTACATTTTCGTCATTAAATATAAAAATAAATGTCTCCATCAATCTGAGGTAAAGCATTCAAAAGCAACAAGCTGGTACCATATACATAACAAGATTGATCTGTAACAAGTGGCAACAACTCTCTACATCAGGTGGGATTCAGGGGACACAAATCTGAGATGACAAGCAACAGTGGCAGAGGTTAGCCCAATCAGCCTGTGACTGTACAAGCATGAGGACACCCCAGCTCTATTACAGGCAAGTGCAGACTGCCCAACATTTACTCCGGTCTACATACGTATACATACATATACACAACAGACAGTGTCGCAGCAGAGGGAGGAGGGGTTCAGAATGACATGCACATATTTGGTGTAAATGCAATACTTAAAAAAATATGGTGACATGCCAGGGCTGAAAGTAATTTGTTTTCCATGTGGATGAGGTTTTGCGAAATGAATGCTGAGAAAATATAAAAACTGTTTGTACAATTTTACATGAGCAAATTCACACCTGGGGAGGAACCGCAACTTTTCATGTTAAGTGTGACCATTCTGGATTTGAAAATTACAATAATTACAGAAAACTGCCAAAGCCAGGTGGGAGGAGGAAGTCTTAAAGAAACAACACAGTTTTATAACAAGTGACAGACCTTTGCGGCACCGTCCCCTATTTAACATTGACACAATTCCAAGACGCAAGATGAAAAGCAGGTTTCTCCTTGTGAGAAGCAAGTTTCTCCCTGCCAGAAGCACACTACTGGTGATATGTTAGCATGCAGAATAGTGACATTGAGAAATCTGCAGTGATGAGCATGAAGCAATGTAAATTTATACGATACAATTTAACATGAGGATTCCTCACAGCAATGATCATGGCAGGAAAGACAGTCCGCAGGCCAAGTTTCTGCACCTGGCACTGCTGTCTTCATATAAAACATCACAGACAACACTAAAGCTGTCATAATGAACATCATTCGTGCCACCATGAATGTTCAAATTCAAATGACAAATAAACATTGGTTAAAATAAAACATGATGTTTATGAACAGATGTACAACCGTACATTTCAACGTATGAAGTCGGAAATGTACAACATGTGCCACAATCATAGAATGCTGACCTCACCACATCAACAAAATGAAAGCAATACTGTAACACACGCCAACACGATACACAAAACTTGTCAACGGCAAATGAACACAACTTCAAAGGAATGATGACACGTCCACATTGAAAAAACAACAGCAAAATATACAAATAAAATAACACAGCAACATATGTTACATATTTGGGTCGTTTTACTTTTAGAGCGTGGCAGGTGTACGCAAACAAGTCAATGACTTTCCATCCATGAATACCAGAAGGAATATTGACGATACATTGTACATAGCTAGTATATGTTCATTAACTGCCCAAGAATGCTAGACATTTTCAGTAATGACAAAGAATGAGGACACGTGAAGAGCTTAAATGTTTATTGTCCAGACATGTTTTTATATGCTGTGAACATGTGAAGAGATTAAATTTGTCCTGTTTAGACCTGGTGTTTTTATGCACTAAGAACATGTGAAGAGTTTAAATGTTTGCTGTTCAGACATGATTCTCTCCCCCCCCCCCCCCCCCCCCCCCCCCCCCCCCCCCCCCCCCCCCCCCCCTCTCCCCACTCCTTTTTTTTTTTTTTAACACACAACATGTGAAGAGCTTAAATGTCATCTGCTGCTTAGAATGGTGTTTTTATACACTGAGAACATGAAGATGCAATGAGAATAACTATTAGTTTGTGATTAGAGAGGAGAAAATTCAATGAGAATAACTATTAGTTTGTGATTAGAGAGGAGAAGATTAAATGAGAATAATTATTAGTTTGTGATTAGAGAGGAGAAGATTCACTGAGAATAACTATTAGTTTGTGATTGGACAGGACAGGTGAAGATGCAATGTAAACAACTATTCATCACCATGATGTGCCACTGCCAAAAGAAACATGGTTCGCAATCTCAGGCAGTCACCAGAATCTGAGATCAGGTCTGTATTCTCGTCCTGATCATGCCACATGGCCAAGACATCTAGGTATTTATCTGTCTTCCCCTTACTCTTTTCTCATGCGTTTTCCAGTTGTCATTAAGTTTTCCAGTTGTCACAGAGTTTTTCAGCTGTCACTGATTTGTCTCCTCATAAGGCGACCCCCAATATTGTGACTGTCACTGAGTTTTTCCAGTTGCCACTGAGTTTTCCCAGTTGCCACTAAGTTTTCCAGTTGCCACTGAGTTTTCCAGTTGTCACTGAGTTTTTGAGTTGTCACTAAGTTTTTCAGTTGCCACTGAGTTTTCCAATTGTCACTAAGTTGTCAAGTTTATTTCTCCTCATAAGGTGACCCCAAAAAATCTTGACTGTCGGCATGTAATTTGTCTAATTAACTAACGATTTGGAGAAATTAGATGTAGTCTAACGAAGATGCAAATAGAATAACTATTAGTAGTCACTGAAATCATAAATATGAACTACACCGAGACATAGTGTTCTCATTTGGTGACATAATGATACAAGCTTGTGCCACACAAAATCAAATACAGTGATACACCATGTCAGAATCACATGACATATAATCAGTTCTGCTTGTTATGTTTTAAACCTTGTCTGGTTCCAGTAATGGTTCATATCCAAACTGCAGAATCATGTTAGTGAACCAGGTGATAACATAAGCGGTCAGGTTGGTGTGAAGGTCAGGATGTTAGATGACAATAGCATGCGAGCAATCTGCCTAGGCTTTCATGATTCACTACAGAAGGCAGAGACTGACCACTTATTCATCCATGCACTCAGGACTACACAAATGTGATGGTCTTAACACTTCACATGTCCACAGCGGGAATACACCGTGGCACTCTTTCTTGCTCCAATAATGACATGTTAGAGAAATATTTTTTTGTTGTTGCATATCCCTTACAGGATCTTGCAGTCAACATCAGCATTTTTCAGCTGCTGTTGATTTACTAGATAAGATTACTGCTCAGTAGTTTGCCATTGCTTTCTGAGCGATCGGCTCACATACTCTGTAAGTTACCAACGTGACGAGAACCGCTACCGATTCTCGCTGCAGGTTACATTACTCACGAGAATATACAGGATTACGAAGAAAGACGTTAACACCTAGGCCAGGGAGACTGGCATAGAGAAATACACAGCACAAAAATGTATAGCAGCAAACAGACACAGCACTAGAGGGAAGAATGTACAAACACGCAAGACAATTATAAATAAGAACAGACAGCCACGGAAAGTTGATAAGTAACAGGGAGATTAACAAATAAAACAGGACGGGGAGAGAAACAATACAGTAAAGAATCAGGCAGACATGAGTTGTCAGAAAGAGATGCAGGGCCCTTGTGGGCACAAGTGTTTCATGGAATCAATGTCAGTGCTGTGTTCAACTCAGTTACCTAAATAAATGTTTCTCAAAAATCTACCCTCCCCGTCTTGGAAATATCAGCCATGCTGCCAAAACAAAGTTTCTCTTGACACCAAGTTACACATGTCACTTCCACTTTCTTATAACTCATGGTGGGGACCATGGATGGAGTTATTAATTCTCCACAGCACAAAGCCTGGGCAGAAATGTAGAGACCATATGTTGCCCATGAAGCATGATCCCTCTATTGGCCTGCCTATTTTACTCACCGAGGGAAGGTGGCACTAATACACATGGAAGAAAGCTGCAGAAGCTGCCGGATCAGCAAAGCAATGCTCAAACTGTCCGCTGTCGGAGCTTCAATCCTAGGCCAGTGCTGACCAATGCAGAAAATGAGGTGTTGTTCAGTCCAGCTTGTCATGCTGAGACAAAAATAAAATAGAAAAAGCTGACAAACTTGCCGAATCTGGCAGCACACAACCTCAGCAATACCCAATGTGTTCAATGAAGCCAAAAACAAAAGATCATTCCAGAAACAAACTGTTCAACCAACACAATCCATAATTTAAAAACCAGATGTTGTATGTCCAGATCCATGAGCAAACCACCACCTTCAGACCACATGTGTAACAATGCTACCTGAACACCAGCCCTAGCTACACAGGAGTATAAAGCGGGTCTCCAACAGACAAATATTTTATGCAAAACATAAATGTTTAACTCTGATGTCAGAAACCATGGAACAAGGAGCTTTAGAAAAAAAGACAGCTCAAGCATTTAGCCACATAATTGAGACTATGATTTATAATTTCCCCTATGATGGACAAAACAACCTGGCCTCATTGGTGATTACAACTCAGTCCTGTGATATGTGACACCGGTTTCCTGACCTCTGACCAATCACTTCTCAGAATGCTTTATTCTATTCACATTTCCAGATATAACTGCCAGGACAATTTAGTTAGCTCTATAATATAGTATTCATATTTTCAGATATAATTGCCAGGACAATTTAGTCAGCTCTATAATATTCTATTCATATTTCAGATAAAACTTTCTGAACAATTTAGTTAGCTCTGTAATATTGTTGTTCCTATTTCAGGTATAACTGACAATTTATTAGTAAAGTACCTTTTTACACACCTTTATGACACACTGGGCTTAAGCTATATCTTTAAAATTCCACAATTTAGTTCGCTCTAAAATAAACACTAAATATTTTTGTCATCACACACTCTCCTACCAACTTGACAAGATCAAGGTTGCCAGAAAGGACAAGACAAAAACAGAATGAACACATGGACAATCAAGCAAAGGAGGAACCAGAAATATGCCTAACTGTGATATGACGATGAGTCTAATGTTTTAAGGATTCAAATAAGAGTTTTGTTGACCTAGTCTAGAGGAAAATAGTGTTTATTTGTATTTGTAGCAGGTTTTAGGACATTGGAAAGTTGATGTAAATGTTGATCTATGGCTGTTGGGCAAACGGACAGGTTTGTATATCTCAAACGGGCAGGTTTTATATCTTGAGAAGTGTTCTACACTTTTCTATGACATAAGTAAATGATCTGTTTAAGAATTATAACACAAGTACTCATTGACATCAATGGTGTAATGCTGGCTCCTCCATGTCTGGGTGACTGAATTATCAGAGGCAGCATGCTCGGCAGTGGACAGAGTCCACAATAAACCTTGGGGGAAACAGCATATTACTGTGGTGATATATTTCTGTGTGAGAGTGCTACATTCTGCATGTGTATATTTCTGCAAGTAACTGTCTACATGTCTGTCTAGGAGTGCTACATTTCTTTGTGAACATGCTACACCCTGCACAAGCATGACCATTTCTGAATCTGGCCTATATTTTTGGCATCTGTACATTTCTGAGTGTGCTGCTACATTCTTGCATGGACGTACACTTCTGTGTGAATGTGCTACATCCTGTACATGCATGCGCAATACATAAATTGGCTACATTTCTGCATGGGTACACATTTCTGTGTCAGTGTCAGTCATTCTGTACAAGTACACACATTCATGTAAGTAGCTAGCGAGATTTCTGCAAATTTACTACATTTCTGTGTGAGTGTGCTACATCCTGCACAAGCATGCACAATTCTGCAACTGGCTACATTTCTGCATGGGGCATACTAGATTTCTGTGTAAGCGTACTACATTCTGCACTAGCAAGCACATTTCTGCAATGAGCTACATTTCAGCATGTGTACATATCTTTGTGTACATACCACAATACATGTAAGCGTGCTACATTCTGCACAAGCATTACACATTTATGTAAGTAGCTAGTGGTATTTCTGCATGGACATACATTTCTGTGAGCATGCTACATTCTGCGTGGACATACTACATTTCTCTGTGAGCACGCTACATACTGCACAAGTATGCACATTCCTGCAAGCAACTGGCGACATTTATGCACAGATTATACTACATTTCTGTGTGAATGTCCAAGGATTATGGCCTACACTTATCACTGAGTAATTGAACACAGTAGCATTTCGGCTTATTTTCGGAATACTTCCCCGAAACAGGGTTCCTACTTTTGTACACATGCTAATACGACCATATAGCCATGTCCGTACGCCGACTGTAGACTCACATATCGCAGTAGTGACATGCCCTAGAATGAGGAACGAGGTCTGACATATAGGAATCCTGCTAGGAACTCGGCAGAAGCTCAAACTCATCACTGACGGTCACCATCGGCACGTGAAGGTCATCGATGACAGGGGTGTTCTTGTGGTCACACAACCCGCACTCCTTCATTTTCCACTCCCAGTCCAACTTTTGGACAGCATACAGTGATTCTGCCTCGTGGTGATGGCGCAGCAGGAGCAGTTGCTGTGAGCAGTAAAGACACAATAGTATTGTTAAATACAGTAGAGACAATGGTATTGTAAAATACATGAAGTATTATGTCAACAATTTGCAAACAGAACGAATATAACTGTAAATAATGGTTCAGAAATTTAGCAAAAACTCAAACAGCAGTTGGAATTTTTTTTTTTTTAAAAGTCGCATGTCCTTCACAGGACAAAGCAGTCAAGCCCAGCATTTTGGCTGTTTGTGATTTCTAGTCAAGTTTTTGTTCTGTAGTTTGCCATTGCTTCCTGAACAACCGGCATCTATACCTTTTTTAAAAAAAAACCAGTGCAGCTGTGTTTCAAACCCGGGTATACTGGATTACAAATCGTGTCCGTAATCCCTTCGCCACGGAGACCGGCTTTTGTGAAATACAAGAAGTATTATGTCAACAATTTCCAAACAGAACGAACAATGTTAACTATACATAATTGATCAGAAATTTCACATAAACTCAAACTGCAGTTGCTGTGAGCAGTAAAGAAATAATGTTATTGTGAAATACATTAATTATTTGCAAACAGAATGGACAATGTTAACTATAGATATTTATTTTTATTTTAATGTTGCATATCCCTTGCAGGACGTTGTTAAAATATTGAGTTGAGTTGAGCAAAGAACTGACATCACTGCACTCAGGAAGCCCCTGTACGTGCTCTGCCCCCTCGTTCAACAGCCAGCGAAGAGTCATACTACTTATCGTTCTCACCGCTATCTGATTTAAAGTTCTCCTGGTCTTCCCTCACAGTTTTGAGATTCTTCCAGGAACCCCTGCCTTCTCTGCCTGCGCTCGACCACCTCTTTCTTGTCCCATAAGTTAAAAATTGAAATGTAAAACTAAACAAATGCTAATGAAAAAGAAAACCCGCAAGTAAACTGAATAAAATAAAAGGTGTTGTGATAGAGAACAAGCGAACAAACTTTATTTTCAAAGGATCACAAATTGGGCACGCAACCCGTCTTACATTCAGCCCTTCTAATCATGAATCCTTCATACACCAATTAATTTATCCTGAATGTCATATTTACATTGAAAAAAAAAAGAAAAAAGAAAAGAAGCAAACACTGTAAAATGAATGCTGTAAACATACACATAAAGAATTCATATTTCATCGTCATGATGACAGGCAGGCAGACGCTCACAGACACACACATTCATGCGCGCACACATATGCAAGAGATTTTGAGTGAGGGGGGAGTGAGTAAGAAGGTAGCGCTGGAGGAAACATGTACCTTGATCTTTTCGTATTTGTCATCAACATCTTGTAGCCAGGAGAGAAACTGCGCCCATTGTACCGAGATCTCACATTTTTTAATCCCGATCTTCCACCTGAAATAGCCAGAGAAATTCTAGAAAGGTTGCCTGGAGCTGGTCAAGTTCAAGGTCATCAAAAACTGTCATAAATTCAAGGTAATCAAACACTGAAGTTCAAGGTAATAGACACTGAAAACAACTGCAATAAGAAAAAAATCACACAGAAAGTTGAGGCTCTGGAAACATCCAAATCCTAGGGCACAAAGACCAAACTGCATGCCACAAGCTCTGTAGCTGACAGGAAGTGACGCCGGCTACAGAGCATCAATCAATTCAATCATGTGCCATGCCGGAAAGCTGTGTGGGCCGGTCATGACTCGCCATTTCACTCGATCACCAGTGTCGTGGATCAGCTCAGTGTTCCTGTCTCGTCCATGCCATGTGGCCAAGCCATCCAGGTATTTTCCTCTCAGTCTTCCTCTTGGTCTGTTCCATTCGATCTGCCAGTTGTCACTAAGTTCTCCAATCCAATTCTTCTCATAACATGTCCAAAAAATTTGACTGTCTACGTCTAATTTCTCTAATCAGTTTACGATGTTCATTTGTCTCCTGTAGTACTTGGTCATTGGTTTTCCTGTCTGTCCATGGTATTCTTTGCATTTTTCCTCAGAAACCACATTTCTGCAGCCATCAGATGTCTTCAGCTTGACTGCTCATTGTCCAAGTTTCACATCCATACAAAAGAACAGGCTCTATGTATCCCCTCAACACTCTTTTTCTCGTTTCAATTGACATCTTTTTATTGGTCAGAATGTTTTTCATCTTGCTAAAGGCTACTTTCGCCATGGCGATTCTTGTTCTAATCTCTTCAAGGCATCTCCCATCAGATGTTATGACTGTTCCAAGATAATTGTACCGATTCACTTGTTGAAGAATATTTCCATTTACTTGTATATTACATTGTGGCACTTCTTCCTTCCTAGTGACGACCATAACCTGAGTCTTTTTACAATTAATTCTAACCCCAGTCTGCTCACTGTGTACAACAACCGCATCTACTAATTGTTGCAGCATGCAGTTTTTAATTGCTGGTTGCGCATTTCTCATAAATATAAGGGGCATTTATTTGAAACCCGTTCGCGCCACACCACGTGTAATTGCGAACGTTGAACATGATCATGTCATAATCATGCCATATGTACTGACCAATGAATAAAAGAGCATGTGTTTATCGTCCCATGATGCATAGGTTCTGTTTTTGACCGTTGAGAAAATGGCCAGGTTGATCCAAAATCTGTCCAAAGAAGCTCGAAGAGCGGAGATTTCAGTTTCTTTCTTTTGAAGGACGTTGACCAGTGGACATTCATCGAAGAATACAGGCAGTGTACGGTAACAAATGTGTGTCGAAGACAACAGTGACAGACTGGGCACGAATGTTTAGGAAAGGACGTAAGTTCACGACAGATCTTCGACAGCCGGGTCAAGTGCATATAGTTGCAACAGAAAAAAAACCATCGCCACAATTGATGCAACAGTACACATGAACCGTTGTCGAAGCATACGTTTGCTAGGGAAAGAATTTGATGTGTCAATTCAAAAGGTTGTTCATAATAAACTGCAATATCGGAAGGTGTGTTGACCGACCACCAAAAAGCAACGCATGGGATGGTGTTTGAACCACTTGCTGTGTTAGAGAGTGGAGGGTGATACATTTCTCTTCCGTATAGTGGCAGGCGATGATTCATGGTGTCATCACTTTGAGCCGAGCAGCAAAAGATAGAGCATGCAATGGAAGCATGCAGGATCACCAAAAGCCAAAAAATCCACGTTTTTCATGTTTTCAAAAAAATTCAAGGTTTCCGCTGGTAAGGTTATGCTGAGCGCATTTTTTTTACCACGAAAGGCTATTGTTTGCCGACTTTAAAGAACTTGGTGTCAACATGAACTCTACCTATACTTGCAACACTAGACAAGCTGCAAAAAGCCATCAAGAATAATGACCCCGGCATGCTTTATCACTTTTTTGGTTGTCACAAAGATTGTGCAGAAGCATTAGCAAGGAAGAAGTGGGAAATTCTGCAACTATCCAGCCTACAGTCCTGATTTGTCACCATTGTGATTTTCATTGTTCGGACCTCTAAAAAAACTCAAGAGGGCAACGATTCTCACAGATGCAGACCGTAATGAACACGGTAAACACTTGGTTCAGTGACCAACCACAATCCTTTTTTTGCGGACGGCATTCGCCGCCCTACTAAGCAATGGAATGCTTTACCTGATGCCTACGGCGACTTCTTCTGACCAACCCATGGTGCATAATTCATTCAAAATGAATGCTTTGTTTAATTCTACCACACCTGTTAATGTTTCTTTCATGCTTTTGTAATAAAGCCATTGGAACGGGTTTCAAATGAACATCCCTAATACAAACAGCATTTGCTTGAGCAAACCAGCTATGGCAACTGACAGGTGTATAAAAGCTCAGACACCAGTTTCTATCACAACATCTGTGCAGTACGCTTACCTGTTCTAATTCTTGCTGATTATAGATTTCCTCCTCTCTGAGTATAGTGCACACACTGAACGGCAGTGTCTGGTTGGCCATAGCCCTGGCTGCTCGAGCATGCTCCTCAAGATCTCCTGCTCAATGGACAGCATTAACTTTTCCTGTTGATGTAAAAATTGTGTGCGGCTGTGAGCCTCCAAGACATGATTCAGCACGGACAACAAACACATATGACAGCGGGCAGAAATAATGAAACACAACAGTTATAAGATTATTCTTCTCGCTGTTTGCCTTCAGACAATAGGAATAGATGCAAAGAAAGCAGTCAACTTAAACTTGTTGATATCCCCATAAAATACATTCTCAGATGGAGTGGATGTAGACCAAATAGTCTTCTCTGGTCTTGCATATGTTGAGCCTTCCTGCCGCAGACGATTAGCTGTCATTTTACCAGTTCCAGTTACATTCATCAGTAGCTCCTATCTTTAGTGTAATAAACATGTGGTGGTTCAGCCTTGAGTGGACTTTCCATTGTCTGAAGGTTGTAACTTGTCCAATAAAGAACTTTTCCACATGATGCAGGTTCAGACATAGTAAGCAATACCAGAATTAGCTCTTGATGGGTAGGTAAAACACCAACAACATATTCCTTAGTCAATCACTCACCTTAAAAGTTGCTTAAAAGTTGACAGTTAGTCAATCACTCACCAATCTGGCCAACTCTTGCATATACCAACATATTCCTTAGTCAATCACTCACCAATATGGCCAACTCTTGCATATACCAACATATTCCTTAGTCAATCACTCACCAATCTGGCCAACCCTTGCATATACCAACATATTCCTTAGTCAATCACTCACCAATCTGGCCAACTCTTGCATATACCAACATATTCCTTAGTCAATCACTCACCAATCTGGCCAACCCTTGCATATACCAACATATTCCTTAGTCAATCACTCACCAATCTGGCCAACTCTTGCATATACCAACATATTCCTTAGTCAATCACTCACCAATCTGGCCAACTCTTGCATTATACCAACATATTCCTTAGTCAATCACTCACCAATCTGACCAACTCTTGCATATACCAACATATTCCTTAGTCAATCACTCACCAATCTGGCCAACTCTTGCATATACCAACATATTCCTTAGTCAATCACTCACCAATCTGACCAACTCTTGCATACACCAACATATTCCTTAGTCAATCACTCACCAATCTGGCCAACTCTTGCATACACCAACATATTCCTTAGTCAATCACTCATCAATCTGGCCAACTCTTGCATACACCAACATATTCCTTAGTCAATCACTCATCAATCTGGCCAACTCTTGCATACACCAACATATTCCTTAGTCAATCACTCACCAATCTGGCTCAACTCTTGCATTACATCCAACATATTCCTTAGTCAATCACTCATCAATCTGGCCAACTCTTGCATATTACCACATATTCCTTAGTCAATCACTCACCAATCTGGCCAACTCTTGCATATACCAACATATTCCTTAGTCAATCACTCAGCAATCTGGCCAACTCTTGCATATACCAACATATTCCTTAGTCAATCACTCAGCAATCTGACCAACTCTTGCATATACCAACATATTCCTTAGTCAATCACTCAGCAATCTGACCAACTCTTGCATATACCAACATATTCCTTAGTCAATCACTCAGCAATCTGACCAACTCTTGCATATACCAACATATTCCTTAGTCAATCACTCAGCCAATCTGACCAACTCTTGCATATACCAACATATTCCTTAGTCAATCACTCAGCAATCTGACCAACTCTTGCATACTACCAACATATTACTTAGTCAATCACTCAGCAATCTGACCAACTCTTGCATACACCAACATATTACTTAGTCAATCACTCACCAATCTGGCCAACTCTTGCATACACCAACATAGTCCTTAGTCAATCACTCACCAATCTGGCCAACCCTTTCATACACCAACATAGTCCTTAGTCAATCACTCAGCAATCTGCCAACTCTTGCATACACCAACATATTCCTTAGTCAATCACTCATCAATCTGACCAACTCTTGCATATACCAACATATTCCTTAGTCAATCACTCATCAATCTGGCCAACCCTTGCATACACCAACATATTCCTTAGTCAATCACTCAGCAATCTGGCCAACTCTTGCATATACCAACATATTCCTTAGTCAATCACTCACCAATCTGACCAACTCTTGCATATACCAACATATTCCTTAGTCAATCACTCAGCCAATCTGACCAACTCTTGCATATACCACACATATTCCTTAGTCAATCACTCAGCAATCTGACCAACTCTTGCATATACCAACATATTCCTTAGTCAATCACTCAGCAAATCTGACCAACTCTTGCATATACCAACATATTCCTTAGTCAATCACTCAGCAATCTGACCAACTCTTGCATATACCAACATATTCCTTAGTCAATCACTCAGCAATCTGGCCAACTCTTGCATACACCAACATATTCCTTAGTCAATCACTCACCAATCTGACCAACCTTGCATATACCAACATATTCCTTAGTCAATCACTCAGCAATCTGACCAACTCTTGCATATACCAACATATTCCTTAGTCAATCACTCAGCAATCTGACCAACTCTTGCATATACCAACATATTCCTTAGTCAATCACTCAGCAATCTGGCCAACTCTTGCATATACCAACATATTCCTTAGTCAATCACTCACCAATCTGGCCAACTCTTGCATATACCAACATATTCCTTAGTCAATCACTCACCAATCTGGCCAACTCTTGCATATACCAACATATTCCTTAGTCAATCACTCACCAATCTGGCCAACTCTTGCATATACCAACATATTCCTTAGTCAATCACTCACCAATCTGGCCAACTTTTGCATATACCAACATATTCCTTAGTCAATCACTCACCAATCTGGCCAACTCTTGCATATACCAACATATTCCTTAGTCAATCACTCACCAATCTGGCCAACTCTTGCATATACCAACATATTCCTTAGTCAATCACTCACCAATATGGCCAACCCTTGCATATACCAACATATCCTTAGTCAATCACTCACCAATCTGGCCAACTCTTGCATATACCAACATATTCCTTAGTCAATCACTCACCAATCTGGCCAACTCTTGCATATACCAACATATTCCTTAGTCAATCACTCAGCAATCTGGCCAACTCTTGCATATACCAACATATTCCTTAGTCAATCACTCACCAATCTGGCCAACTTTGCATATACCACATATTCCTTAGTCAATCACTCACCAATCTGGCCAACTCTTGCATATACCAACATATTCCTTAGTCAATCACTCACCAATCTGGCCAACTCTTGCACATACCAACATATTCCTTAGTCAATCACTCACCAATCTGGCCAACTCTTACATATACCAACATATTCCTTAACCAATCACCTTTTAATCTGTCTGCCTGTTGGAGCTTCAATCCCAGACCAATTGCTGACCAAAGCCTGGTCTGCCCTTCCACAACATTTAGTCTTAGGCTGCATTTCCTCACATCAGGATAAGGCCTGGACCCTCCCAATTGCGCTCTTCTGCCTGAAGCTGTTGGCACCAAGTGGGGTGTCAGGTTTGGTGAGCTCCTCACAACTTTCAGTGCTAACAGATAGCACCATCTACTTTCATACGGTAGCTCAGCCATATCTAAGACCTGACTCAATGCAAGTGCCTAGTGACTTATAAAATAAAGACTTGCAATAATGTCTGTCTACCAGTCTGTTTGCAATTCTTATCCAAAAATACCAAACAATAACTGTTTGAAACACAGAACAATGTACAATATTCAACAAAAACATGTAGTTAGCCGGGTCTTACTCGTTCAATGACATGCTGCAGTCTCAGGCGATATCTTTCCTTCTCCTGCTGGATGAAGAACTCTCTCATGGGCTCTGTCACCAGATTAGGTGGAGGCAGCTGGACAGAACAAAATGAACACAACATTCAGCTCAACAACACACTGTTGACATGATTTGTGAGAGTTACCAACAGCTTTTTTCACACACTTTCATTCTGTTCAAAATGTATTAGGTCTTCTTTGGCCGGGAAAAATTACAATTACTCACCTGGAGGTCTTAAATCTTAATACCTTTCAAAGAACTCTCACAGGAACTGTAAACACTTCTCTCAGTGGTCCTGCCACTGTTGGTAGCACCTTAGGATGACCTCTTTGGGCATGAAGTAGTGTGGCGATCATCTTCAAATCTTTCAGGGGCATTTTCAGCTTAAAGTTTAAGCTAGCTGCATATCCGTAACAGGTACCCAATTTTTGACTGTTTATGATTTCCTGGCAAGTTTACATTCAATAGTTTGCCATTGCTTTCTGAACATTTGGCACCCATACCATTTTATTAAAACTAACGCAAGGCGGTTTGCTGCCAGATCACCTGCTGCTGTGTTTGAATGTTGTATGCGGGATTACAAATTGTATCCGTAACTCCTTCGCCATGGAGCCGGCTTTAGGGAATAGCTAAAAATCACAAGGAGCCATGTCAGAAGAGTAGGGAGTCTGACAAATCAGAGGAATGTTGTGTCTGGACAAGAAAGCCTGAACCAGATGCAGAGAGTAGGTCAGTGCATTGCCATGATGGAGCTGTCAATTTTCTGATACCCACAGGCCCATTCATTTGCATTGTGCAGCATCACAAAGACAATGTACGCCCCCTCTCTATGTAGAACTGTCTGATAGTGTTTTGGCACTGTGGACCACACATGTGATGCACCATTCCACAAGAGTCTAAACATTGGTCAACATGACTTTGATGCTGCTCGTTCTGGCCTCAGGGATGATGAATTCCTCCACTGTGACTGCACTTTGGTTTTCAGATTGCACAAATCAACCTAAGACTCTAGAACAGAGAAAACCGGAAAGGTAACCAGGCCAACAAATGCCTGAAGATGGGTCAGCCAAAAGGTGCAGATATTGCCATGCCTGACATAAATAGATGCAAAAACTGGACACCCTGACCTTTAAAGGGGGGGGGGGGGAGGGAGAGAAGAGAATATTAAGCGTGACACACTCCTCTTAAAAAAGCAATGTGAAAAAAAAAACAAATCACAAAAATATACAAAACACATACACTCAAAAAGAAATGTATTAGGACTGCACTGGAACAGATACACACCATTGGTACAGACAAGGTGCTTGTGGCATTGCCTTGCAGAACATAAGTACAGTTGACCATCAGGAAGTCCTTAAATCCATTGGGTGGCTTGGGTGCCACATTGCACAAAGAGCGGTGTCTGGATGCAATCTGGTGAACAAAAAACAATGTCAAATCACTCTTGTTATAAAGAAGACATTACAATTACACGCTGCACACAAAGAAGTTCTACAAGAAGCCATTTGTAGGGAAGAATATCAAGATACTCTATGCATCTGTAAAGAAGATAGATAGCCATTGCTTTCCTTCTTGGCAGTGATCACAGCCACAGTCACGAAAGAGATATCTATCTCTATGATCTTAAGATAACCATAATGAACAACTATCTCCAGCTCCATCCACTACCTGCAAAGTAGATCATGCCAACTCTCCTGTGGGACTAACAGGGCATTACATGCCCAGGGCAGACACTGTCACCACTGCTAGATGTACACATCTTCCCAGCAACATCTACAATCTGATGTTAAAACAAACAGGGCAGACACTGTCACCAGTGCTAGATGTACACATCTTCCCAGCAACATCTACAATCTGATGTTAAAACTAACAGGGCAGACACTGTCACCACTGCTAGATGGTGAGTAATGTCTTGATGATGAGAATAGAGGACAGCGAGGTGGCAAGGTCACACCAAGTCTCTAGACTGAGTAATGTGACGATGATGATGGCACTGGACTTCCGGTCCCCAGCATGGCGGTTAGGCATTGAACCGCTACGGCCTCTGGAGTATTTATCCTTGTGGCTGCGGTTTGCATTCGCATTTTCCGCATGTCGGACTGGCAGTAGATGGTTCCATCGCCCTGCTACTGAGTCAGTGCGTGGCGTGACTCTGTGAGCTATGAAATTCATGTGGAATGCTTTTACATCTGTCTGCTTTTGTTTGTCCAGTGAACTGCATGTTTGAAGCAATGGCTACCGGCTATTGCTGAATTGACTTTTTGGTCCACGAATGCATTTTTCAGGAGACTCCTGGGAGTTGACGCTGGAGCTACGGAGTTCGTGCTTTGGGTGGCGCTTTCGGCTGGTCACCCTGCGGAAATAGGCTGAGCCATGTGAGAAAACCCGGGTCAATGAAGACTTTCTGGTGACTGCCGATTCCATCGATGATGAACTGTATTTTTTGTGGATAACTTTTGCGTTGGCATTCTGGCGGCAGCATTATGCACAGTGTATCCATGCAGGCTGTTGGATTGTCGAGACTCCTGTCTGTTCCACTTTTCACATTGGACAGTGAGGAGCATTTTGTGTGGTAATCACTGGCACAGGAACGGAGCATAATGGGGACGACCCGGTGCTGTGAAGTTGGAACATCGGCTAACTAACTAATGAGGACATTGGACAGTGAGGTGGCAAAGTCACACCACTTCAATATTAGTCTTCAGACTGAGTATGATGATGATGAAAATAGGGGACAGTGGAGTGACATGATCAAATGATGCCAACACTAGTCTTTGGACAACTTGCTTATGATATTCAAGGATGCCTCTAATGATTAACATACATTGATGTAAATAACACAAAGAAGCTTACAATCACACCAGTGGTTCCTAAAATATAATAAAGTAAGCCTGGCAGGACAACTGAAAGGCAATCAGGAATTATAGTCACATGAGGGGAAAAAGCATAAGCAATATGTATGCATTCAATGGTATTTAAAATCACAGAACAATGTCTGATACTAGAAAAGTTCATCCCAAATCCCAAAGTGCAACACACAGACAGAAGAGTGATAATCAATTCTAAAGGAAACATACACAGGAAACTTTCTATGCAAGAAAACAGACCATATCAGGAAGAAAGGGTTAAATAATACTATTAATGAAGATACATGAACAACAGATTAAATGGCTTGGCGACCTCACAAGAATGCCCTGATACCATATACCACAAAGAACCATATTGAAGAAATGTGATGGATACAAAGCAAAGGAAAAAACTTGAAAGAAATGTTGCTTGTCCTTGTATTGCCTGCTACGAGGGTAAGTTAATAAGTAAGTCACAAATGGCTGTAGAAAAATAACTAAATATGATAACAACTTGAAACCAGTTATTTTTATACATACATTGTCCCTTTATTTCTCAACATAATTTCCACCAACATTGATGCACTTATCCCATTGTTTTATCAGTCCTCCCAAATCGGCTGCATAGAACTGCATGCTCTGTTTTCTAAACCATGTTTTCACTTCACAATCAACTTTGGCGTCATTCGCGAAATGTCTTCCGCCAAGGTGGGTTATCAGTGTTTATGCTGACAGAGTTTATCCTGTAAAGCGGTGCATAGCTGGGTAGAAAGTTACAAGGGGAGTCAATAAGTAAGTCACACAGCTATGTGGGATTTCAGATAAATGAAAACAAAGCACGCAGTTCTATGCAGCCGATTTGGGAGGACTGATAAAACGATGGGATAAGTGCATCAATGTTAGTGGAAATAATGTTGAGAAATAAAGGGACAATGTATGTATAAAAATAAACTGTTTCAAATTGTTATATTTAGTTATTTGTCTACAGCCATTTGTTACTTACTTATTAACTTACCCTCGCACCTAACTGCTGACAGTTTTTGCTTGTCCCATTCACTTTAACCTCTCTTGCCTGCTACCTTGCATTGCAATATGCACTGTTTATGTTTACAACTTTCATTTGACGTTTTTTTCCCGCCATGTGAATACATCATGCGTAATATGCATTGTTTATGCTTACAAAATCCATTTGACAATGTTTTTTCCCCCTATCTAAATGTAACATGCACATTTGATGAATGAAAGATGAGTGATTGAAAGGGCCGAATGTAAGACGGGCCTGCGTGCCCAATTTGTTACCCTTTTAAAATAAAGTTCATTCGTTCGTTCTGCCTTTGTATAGAAAGGCTTTTGGTGTGAAACGATAGACAGCAGAAAGTCAACACTATAAATATGCTTCCTGGCTAGGAAGGTTGCCTATGAGCAGCCAGGCAGTATACCCAGTCAGCTGCCATGTATACAGCATGTTACAGGTACAACTGCTGGGGGCTCTTCTCTCCTACCTGTCGCCTCAGATTCAAGTAAGTTTCATAGGGGTTTGGTGGCTTCTCCAGGGGCTGGCTGGTCTTGGCAGAAGGTGTGCTTGTTGCAGATGTCTGTGTCGTGTGTTGTTCTGTCTTGTTTCTCAACTTCCTCTTCCGCGGAGGGAAACTAGAATCATCTGTCGTGCAGTCATCCCCCTTTTGAGACCTGGTGGTGCTGGAGT
This sequence comes from Cepaea nemoralis, assembly GCA_014155875.1. NCBI lineage: Eukaryota > Metazoa > Mollusca > Gastropoda > Stylommatophora > Helicidae > Cepaea > Cepaea nemoralis. The sequence continues at coordinate 260,378 of JACEFZ010016563.1, read as the reverse complement.
TATCACACTCATCCTTGACTTCTGTACCACCTAGACAAATCATAAAAACATTAAGACTATGGTATTTCTACAACACTGACAAATCATAAAAACATTAGTACGACAGTATTATAACAACTTTGACAAATCAACAAACATTAACACTATAGTATTTCCACAATCCTGATAAATCAGCACACATTAACACCATAGTGTTTCCACAACTTTGACAAATCAGCACACATTTAATCAGTCAATCAGGTGCTGTCTTCACAATGAAGGTTGGCTGCAATGGATCTCCTACACTGTCAGTCTCTCGCCCTGACTGCATTCTGTCAGACTTATGTTCATCCATCGCGTGATGTTTGTCCATCTCTTGATGTTATCTTTCCACTTGTATTGTTGTCTGCCTCATGCTCACTTTCCCTCAACCTTGTCCTCAAGTATAGTTTTTATATTTATAAGAGTATTATGTTTTTAACGTGGCCGAAATACTTCACTGCCTCTTATTTTTTTTCATCAACTTTCTTTTCATTCCGTTTTTCGACAGCTTCTGAATTTCCATGAAATACGACATATTCTTCCATATATCCACATCTCCAGGGCCTCTATTAGACGTCCTAGTTCAGTGGCTCTCAACCTTTTTTAGCCTGTGCCCCCCTTCACCATATTTTCAGAACGTCATCCCCCCCTTCATATAAAAAATTTGGCCCGTGCCTCCCCCTTTCACCGTATTTTCAGAACGTCATTCCCCCCTTTCATATTTCCTATCTAAAAATCCCCCCCCACCCTTACACAGTATACGTAAAAATGGAAGGTAAATTTAATAGCATATACTAAAACAAGTCTAGACATCCACATAAAACATGATTTGTGGGTCTACTTACTTTATAAAATGAATTTCAGAAGGATGAAACGTACATAACTGTAAAGTATGAAGGGGAAAACAATATCAAGTAATCGGTTCTTGTATTAACACGATCTTGAAATGGTCTTCATTCCCGCCCCCCCCCCCCCCTCCCTGGAAACCCTAAAATTCCCCCTGGGGGGGGGGGGGGGGGAAATTCCCCACCGGTTGAGAACCACTGTCCTAGTCGCTTGTTCAATGTCCAGTCTTCTGTGCCTTACAGTAGTGTAGAATATATGTAACATTTGACAATTCTCATTTTTAATGTGTTGTTAATCTCTCTAGATGTTAATACTGATTTCATGCTGTTGAAAGCATTTTTGGCCACTCCTATTCTCTTTTTGATTTCTACTTCACTTCTGCCATCATCTGCTATTATATGTACAAGATAGGAGAAGCCTCTTACTTCTTCTATTATCTTCCCGTTTACTCTGATGTTCACTTATGGCTTTTCTTTTCCATTGCTAATTATCATAGTTTTTTGTAGATGTTAATATCTAAGCCACATTCTGCACTATGCCTGTTTACTTGTTCCACTAGGTTCTGTAACTTGTGCTCGCTTTCTGCTAGTATATCGTCAGCATACCTAAGATTAGCACACATTAACTCTACAGTATTTCCACAACCATGATATCTGAGCACACATGAACACTACAATATTTCCACAACTCTGATATGTCAGAACACATGAACACTACAGTATTCCATAAATGCCGTACAAGTGAACCCACACCGACACACACAGACGCAATAGTACACAGCTGCTAGAACTACCTGTACACAATATCCCACACAGACACAATAGTTCAGCACCGCTAGAACTACCTGTACACAATATCCCACACAGACACAATAGTTCAGCACCGCTAGAACTACCTGTACCCCAGGAATGCTACCTGGTCAAAAAAGCACGCTATCGTCGGATGTGTTGGCCTACGGGTTTCGGCCCAAGGGCGCATAACAGACACACCGAAATCACATCTGAAAAAATACTCCGGATGAACGCAAAGAAGAAGAAGAACTACCTGTACACAATATCCCACACAGATACAATAGTTCAGCACTGCTAGAACTACCTGTACACAATATCCCACACAGACACAATAGTTCAGCATCGCTAGAACAACCTGTACACAATATCCCACACAGACGTACAGCACTGCTAGAACTACCTGTACACAATATCCCACATAGACAGAATAGTACAGCACCGCTAGAACAAACTGTATACAATATCCCAAACAGACACAATAGTACAGCACTGCTAGAACTACCTGTACACAATATCCCACACAGACACAATAGTACAGCCCCGCTAGAACTCCCTGTACACAATATCCCACACAGACACAATAGTGCCATATGACGAGGCACCCCTTAAAGATGATACAAGAAAAGAGGAAAAGGGTTTTCCCCAAAGCAAACACCAAACTGAACGACTAACATGAAAACCAGGGGATACTCAAGACGTCACAGGACAACAAAAGGAGATGTGGTGTGATTCTTATAAGGAGAGGACGTATCTTCGAGGAGCCCGTGTTGGTGAAGAGCTGGATGTGATTATTCCGAGCTTCGGCAAATAGATAACAGCAGGAACGATCGATTGGCAAGGATATACAATGAAGGAACCAAGCCTAGACATGCCTGAATTCAGAACGGCGAAATAGCAGTATGCGCCTCGAGGTGAACTAAGGAATAGAGTAGGGAGTTTTCATAGATACTAGATGATAAACGCTGACCCCGCATCCAAGGGCAGTTTTATAGTATACGAGAACATTGCTATTGTTTATTCAGCACGATATTAAAGTGTGAGATGTTCACTGGAGTGGCATCAGTCTATCTTCGCATTTGTTAACGTTCAAGGTGAGTTCAGTTCGGCATTATTACATTAACGAGTTTGCGATTGAGGTTCATTCCACATTCCATATTGTTGGAGTAACGTCATGACAAAAGATGGGTAGCTCTCCGGTCTTTGATATCCTGAATTAATGCCAATAAACATGAGTGATTCCCGCCAAAGTTGCCAGTAGCCGAGAAGTGCGCACTACAAGAGCATAAATTGCGCTCCGGAATGCAGTAAAACACACGGTGCCGCATCGAGAAGAAGAACGTCACACGTCACAGATTTACAAATGTCAGCCAGGAAAGATGTTACCAGAGTAGATTAATAGAAGCTATCAACCATTATACAGAAAGCCGAAATATGAAGGAAAGTACACCATTGTCTACATAGAATATATTTATATAAATGTGATAATTGAACGCAACGGACATGTATTATTTTGGACATTAATATAAAGGAAAGCGCAACCAAATTTAGTTATCCTACATTGATTTGCGCATCTGAAATTGTAAGACCACACGCGCACTGGTGCACATAAAGAACACGCAGTATGAAAGCATAAACACAGCAAAGTGATTATAACTTAAATTCAAAAGTCCGGACATTAATGCATATTAATTATTGATTAATTAAAGATCGATGGAACATGTCAATAGAACTGGACATAAGAAAAACATGTAATTATAATATGCAGATTACGAGTGATAGATTGAATATATACTCAATAATTCAATATACTTATACAAAGTGTGAACAGAGTAGGCCAGAACTGGACACTGCGCTGTAATACTAACAACATTCGGATTATATAAGAAGGATTGTTTACACATCTGATAGCGTTCACAACATATTGAACTTACATAGATAATACGACATGATGCCAACAGAACATGGGACAACAGCACTTTCTTCACAACATACGTCACACTACAAGACTTAACCGGGACGATACACATAGGAATTCATAGGACGATCAAATCAACTGACACTATTACGTGACATTTCCGAGGATTTTGTCTCCAACATAACACTTTACACGGACGTTTATCTTTCATCGAATATCATCGGAAGGACGTTACAACATTATTGTTTACGCATTGGACAATAACCTACATATATCAAGGAAGTCAGGACTACACACACTCATTACTATGCCAGGACATATTTACATGGATCATGCGTCATCGCTGATCGAAAGGAATCTGTGAATCATTACGTTATCAGTAGCGGACAGCAGCAACTTGTCATCTCAACGTTAATTTTGTTCCAATAATATCTACGGAGGGACACTCTTGTTTTTCTAAAAGGCCAGTATGAGTTGTTATTGTGATTGTTGTAATATTGTATTTTAATTAGGTGCCAGGTATGATTGATGATGAAAGTAGCTCAAAATTATTTTGTGGGTAGGCCGGGTTTTTCTGATTTAATCAAGGATGCTTGAGGATTTTAGAAATCGTTTAGTGTTAGCATTCGTCAGTTCAGTACAAAAGTATTTGTATTGATCCCACGGGTGACAACACATAATCGTTGTCTTGTTTAACTGTAGTAGTAGTAGCTGTTCAATTCAAGTCAAAAAATTCGGGAAAAGTGTTGTCTGTTATGAATAGAAATATGTATTTACGTATCACGTCAGTCATTCTCTGTCATTGTTAGTGGTCCATTGTGATATATATATATATATATATATATATATATATATATATATATATATATATATATATATATATATATATATATATATATATATATTCTTTATACTAAATATATTTTTCCCATAATAATTTCTGTGGTTTACAAATGTCACGTTTGGTATAGTTGTAGTGTATTTAGAGGATAAATTCTTTTGTAGTCGTCAACTTTACATTGTTCATTTTAATTAAGTTGATATTTGATCTACGTTGATACTACAGCGTATACTATCGACTCTGTTCCTTGAACAACATTATTACAAATTTGTCGATATCCTGGTCTATCTTTCCTACTTCGCGATTTTATTTCAGCTAGATAGCTTATTATACAGGTAGGACAAGATGTCTACACTTCAAGACTACATGAGCTTGGGTGAGAAGACTGGCTTAACTGGTGCGGAACTTAGGAATTAGGCAAAGCAAGAATTTAGCGAATACCAATTACAGCAAAAAGAAGAGAAAAGACTTCAAGCCGCACGTGAGAAAGAGCAAAGACAGGAAAAGGCTGGCAGCAGAGAAGGAAGCGAAACAACTCCAAGCTGCTCATGAACGAGAGAAACGACAAGAGAGGTTGATTCTTGAGAAGGAACTGAAGGAACGGGAGATGGCTATTAAACAAATTGAGATAGCTTTGGAATGTGAGAAAATGGCCGCTAGAGAAAAAGAATTAACTCTGGAATGTGAGATGAAGGAAAAACAGATAGCCGCAGAGGCTGAAATGAAAGAAAAGCAACTGGCATTTGATAAAGAGAGGCTTGCAACAGAGACACTCTGGAAAGACAAGGAGGTCGAAGGTAACTTAAAGGTCAAGGCATTAGAGATGGAACGTGAAGCTGAGATTGAACGAGAGAAAAGTCTTGCAAAACAGAATGATCCAGCGAAGAAATACCAAGGTTTATGTCATAATTTACAGCAAGGCGATTCGGTCAGTTCTTGGATTACTAATTTCGAAGTGCTGGTAAGATTCTATAAGATTCCAGAACAGGACATTCCGATTCTGTTTCATCGTCATCTTGCCCTGGAACCTTTGAAGGTAATCGAATTGATTCCTGAGAACTTACATACTAATTACAAATATATGCGTGATCGTGTTCTGTTACATTTTAGTATGGACGAATCGGGATTACAGACTAAATTTAAAACTCACTCCTAAATCGAACCAAACGTTTCTTGACTTTGCTTCTGAAGCATCTTCATGCTTTGATAAATGATGTAAAGCCGCAGATATTGGGTCTGATTATGACAAAATTTGAGACTTGATAATTAGAGATAGACTTTTATCTGTAGTTGAGAATAAATGCAGAAGTCTTAGTGAGATGGAAACTAAAGGTGAGTCGTATTTTAATGCACATCGGGATATATTCGCAAATTGTGCACAACCAGAACTTGTTATAGGAGCGAGCGCTAGATTCCAGAAAGGCAATGGTAAGATTTAAAAATTTAGTGGTAATTAAAATAGAAATACTCCATACCAGTATTCCAATAGAGAGGGAGACAGACTAAGAAAGGGACACCTCACCAGATGTCAATATTGCAAATTGTCACACGGACATTTGGAAATGTGTGATCGACACCCTGGGTATACAGACTATCTTCGAGACATCACAGAGAAGAAGAGAAGTAAGTATGATTCCTACAAGAGGAGCATCAAATGTTTCTCGTGTCGGGCATACGGACATACAAGCAGGTCTTGTCCAATGAAACATTCTTGGAAGGAAGCAAGTACCGCATACGTATTTTCGAGTAGTGACTCTGATGACTTAGAGGAGACACGCAGCTATCATACAACAGTATGATGACAAGACTGATAAGACTGACAGACAGTCCTATTGACGAATCCGTCGAAACAATTCATGAAGGCAATACCTTTAGTATTCAAAATGGCAAACTTAAAGTTCACCAGGCATGGGTGAATGGTGAAGCTACTACCTGTATTCGTGATTCAGGAGCTTCAATAGTTGGAGTGGATCGAAGGCTGATAAAAGCAGAGGACTATATGGGTGAAACAGTTGCCTGTAGAACATTTGGTGGCACAATTGAAAAATATAAGGTTGCCACAATTACAATTCAATCACCTTATTTCGAAGGCACAATAAATGCAGCAGTATTGCCAAACCCGTGTGTCGGTCTACTAATTGGGAATATACCCAATGCAAATCAGTACACTCATGAGGAGGCAATGCAATGGAAGATTGACCATATGAGGACTAATGCAGTCACAAGAGCTCAAGATCGAAGACAAAGAGATCAATCTTCTCTGAGAGATACTGACAATATACAGAATAATATCAGACTAGCAACTGACCTACCAAACGAACAAAAACAGGATCCGACATTACAATCTTGTTTTAAAAATATACACGAACCATCAAAACAGGCTAAACGTGGTAATTGGAAATTTTTTTGGGATAATAATATTCTATCCAGACGATACAATAAAGGTACATCTTGTTACTTTCAAACAGTACTTCCAACTAAATATCGTAAGGAAGGCACTGAAACTTGCACATGATTCGCCATTTGCAGGTCACATGGGTATTGCGAAAACCACTGATAGATTGTTAAAACAATTCTATTGGCCTGGATATAACAAAGATATTACCACACATGTACGGTCTTGTACACTGTGTCAAATGACGACACAAAAAGGCAAACATCCTAAAGCACATGTTCAGAAAACTGATTTGGCATCGTGACCATTTCAGAAAATTGCTATAGATATTGTGGGTCCACTGAACACAACTACTGATCGAGGGAATAGATTTATTTTGACCATGATCGATCTTTGCACTCGTTGGCCAGAAGCTATTCCACTTAATTACATCACGAGTAGATCCATATTAGATTCTTTATTGATAATTTTCAGTAGAATAGGATTCCCAAGTTGCATACTATCAGACAGAGGTAGTCAATTCATATCGACAGCAACTCAAGAAGCAATGAAAATACTGGGTATTCCACAAGTATTTAGTTCTCCGTGGCACCCAATGACAAACGGTGTCAATGAAAATTATAACGAAGTCCTTAAACAAACTCTAGCAAAAGTAGCAGCGGATAGACCCAAAGATTGGGATATTTTATTACCAGCTGTACTATTCGCGTACCGTGAGGTACCACAATCCAGTACAGGATTTTCACCTTTTGAACTGGTATAACGAGCAAATCCGCGTGGTCCATTGTTATTATACAATGACATGCTTACAAATAGAACATATGATCACCCGAAAAGGGAAGCATATGATATGGTGACACAGTTAAGAGAAAAAATCATTACAGCTTGCCAGATAGCAAAATCAGCATTGGAAAAAGCTGGAGAAAAGTACAGACAGTACGATAATAGAAACGCCAAGACAATAGTCTTGAAAGAAGAGGTCTGGTTATTACTACCTGATCCTCGAGACTGTTTAGTTACTTTGTGGCAAGGTCCATTTAAAGTAGTTAAGAAAATCAGTGATGTAGATTATCATATTAATGTAAATGGGAAACATAAGATCTTTCATATAAATGTTAAAACCATATATCCCACGCGATAACACATCACAGGTAATGCAACAAATTCCTCATAGAATAGCAGCAGCTTGTTGGGTTATAAATGAACAACAAGAAGACGCTATAAAACAACAGATTCCAACCCCAATAGTTGATAGTGACAGCGGTTGGCAATCTATTCAAATAAGTCAAGATTTGTCAATCCAAGACAAAGACAAACTTATCGCAGCAATAAAAGAATATAGTACAATCTTTTCTGACAAACCGGGACAAACATCGCTCATTAAGCATAAGATAACTTTACTGTCAAATGTTCATGTTAAAGTGAAACCTTATCCGATTCCAGTACATTATCTGGAGAAAGTCACTGCAGAGATTTCAGACTTAGATAAAACTGGAATTATACAAAAGTCTATTTTAAACTACTGTTCTCCAGTGGTTATTGTGAAGAAAAAGGACGGTTCACTATGTCTATGTGTGGATTATAGAAAAGTCAATGCATTAACATTACTTGACGCAGAACCAATGCCGAACATTGATGAGTTGATTGAGGGCATGGCAAACTCGAAACTTTTTTCGAAAATTGATCTCACCAAGGGATATTGGCAAATTCCTATGGATGAAGATTCAATGCATATCACAGCTTTCAGTACTCCATTGGGTTTATATGAGTGGGCATATCTTCCATTTGGTTTACAAAATGCACCAAGCACATTTATGCGCATGATGAGACGATTACTACATGGAATTTCTAATGTAGCAACCTATATGGATGACATCTGTATTCATACTTCAGATATTGACACACATGTCAAAATTCTTAAACAAGTATTTCAGAGGATACAGCAACACGGATTGAAAGCTAAACCAAGCAAAATAGAGACAGGCTTTACTGAAATACAATTCCTTGGTCATAGAATTTCTAACGGGTTTAGAAAAACAGATCCATTGGTGGTTACAAAAATTCTTAATATTAAACCTCCAACATCAAAAAAAGAATTAAGAAGTCGATTAGGTCTGATTAATTACTATCAGAAGTTCATTCCTAACTTTGCTGATATGACAGCAACATTCTCTGAACTATTAAAGAAACCTCAACCTACAAAAATAGTTTGGACAAATGATCATGAGAAACTTCTACAACAGATAAAAACTCTTGTTCAGTACCTATCCTATTCTGAAATTGCCTGATATCTCAAAAGATTTTGTTCTACAAACGGATGCCAGTTTACTTGCTATTTCAGCTGTATTACTTCAATTACATGAAGGAAAACTACATCCCATTCTTTACTTCAGCAAAAAGCTATCTGACACACAGAGAGAAATTATGCTATTACTGAACTAGAGGCGTTAGCACTAATTGAGAGTTTTGAGAAATTCTCTAGGTATCTACTTGGTAGAAAATTTCTGGTTCTTTCAGATAACAAACCTTTACAGATATTCAAATCTGGTCATCCTAAGAACTCCAGAATTCATAGATGGTCTTTACTCTTACAGGATTATGAATTTGATATCTGTCATATTCTTGGAAAAGATAATAATCTTGCGGATATTCTCAGTCGTCTATAAAATTGTAGATCTATCGTTGTCAAATTATTCAGTTATTAACTTAATATATTCATTTTGTTATAAAGTGTTAGTTTTAAAATACATGTATTTAGATAGCACCTGATTAGATTACAATAAACAACAATCAGCAATTATAGGATTATAATTATTGCAAATATGTAGTTTAGGCAGATAGATACTTCTGTCGATTTGTAATGTTGACAGGATGAGAGTGAACAGTTACCAAGTGAACTCATCGTGAACTTTGAACAGTGATCGGTGATTATGTGTCTATAACTGCATCGACGAGATGTTCAGATTCGGATGGTATAGTTACAAGGACTGATCGGAACTTTTAAGTATTTGTGAAATATGTGTTCCCAGCTTGGAGACAGCAGCAACTGCCTGAGATGATAGAAAACATTCCTGGTATTGAGAAAAAGAACACTCAGCATGAAACCGAAAGAAGAGAAATAACCCTAAACTACATAAAAGAACATTACCCAAGCAGCAATTGGACCCATGCATATACAGATGGATCAGCCAAAAATTCAGTAGAGAATGGAGGAGGAGGAATTCTCCTAAATTTAAAAAATGGAGTGAAAAAAACAAATTCAGTGGCAACTGGAAAGTTTTCAAGTAACTTCAAAGCGGAGGTAGAGGCTCTGAAAACTGCAGCAGAAATGCTCTTGATGGAGGAAAATAAAGAGAAGCAAATAGCTATCTTCACAGATGCAAAGTCAGCTGTCTCAATACTGAAGAGCAACAACAGCACAGAAATAGCTGACCTAAGAGCAGCACTCCATGGTCTATGCCAGAAATCCAAAAAAGTTGTAATACAGTGGATCCCATCACATTGCAGTATACCTGGAAATGAAGAGGCTGACAGACTGGCAAAAGAGGGCGGACAACTACCACAGCCTGACATAGACATAACCTATAATGAAGCAAAGAGGTTGATAAAAAGCACTTATAGAACCAAATGGGAATCAGAGCATCCAGGCCACCAGAAGGATGATGCATATTACAAACTCAACAGAAGAGAACAAGTAACAATCTTCAGACTCCGCACAGGACATAACAGGCTGAAATACCACTTGTTCAACAAACTAAAGATAGGAGATACAGATGAATATAATTGTGGAACTGGTAAAATGACAGCTAAACATTTGCTGCAAGAGTGCCCAATATATGCAGAACAGAGAAAGATATTTTGGCCCACACCTGCTTCATTCGAGGACAAGCTCTATGGAGATATCAACAAGCTCAAGTCGACTGCAGCTTACTTTAACTGTATTCAGGTTGACATTTAAATGTATATGAAGAAGTATTTAGACTGCCACACTTCATACCACAGGCATGTCAGTTACACAAGCCTCCCAGAGGCATGAAATGGAATATTGCTTGGATAGCAAATCCATTACGTGGAAAGTCCGAATCGAAAGCTCACTGTGTGGGCTTCATAAAAGGTGGAAAAAGTGTCCTCGTGGCACAAAATGGAATATTGCTCGGATAGCAAATCCATTACGTGGAAAGTCCGAATAGAAAGCTCACTGTGTGGGCTTCATAAAAGGTGGAAAAAGTGTCCCAGTGGCACAAAATGGAATATTGCTCGGATAGCAAATCCACTACGTGGAAAGTCCGAATCAAAAGCTCACTGTGTGGATGTCATCCTGCAAACTGCATTCTTCTGGCTTCTAGAAGAACAGCCTATGGTGAACGGAAGGCCCAATATACGGAAGTGAGGCTAAGCAGCCATGTGCAGGACGTGACGATTCCTTGGGTGAGCCCAGTACCAGAGCGCTGTGTGATGGCTCTGCAATTATGGAAGCCTCCTTGGATGGCGGGGAATGCCCATGGTCTGCCCCTGCCTTCCCTTGAGGGCTGACCAGGATGCCTTTGGCTGTTCTATATGGACCAAGATGGGATGGGAGATAACACCACAACAGTGAGAGTCTAACGTCCTAAGAAACCCCCGGGAAGGTTAACCTGGTCAACAAATGCCCGCAGAAGTCGGATGTGTCGGCCTAACGGCGCAAGAACGCAGCTCTGCTGTAAACAGGCACAACGCAATCACGTCCGAAAAAAAACTCCGGATGAACGAAGAAGAAGAAGAAGTTTAATATAGTAATAGTAATTTGTTATTTAACGTCTTTAATAAAATTAATAATATATTAATTTACTTATATTTTGATTCAGTGATTCGGTGAATAATCATGTTTAATTATGAAACTTAGAATTGGTTAATGTTTTATGATATCCACACGGTAGAATATCTCTAGTTATCGGTATCTTGGGGCATAAAGCACATAAATTGTCTACCTTACATACAAAGGACAGAAATCAAATGATATATATACAGGAAGAGACAACGGTCAATGGCTATGGATTGCATGGAACTCTAATACTACCCTCGTCCAATAACTCATGGTATTACCTAGAGTGAGGACACTTGTCTATTAGGACAAGGTAGGGACTAGTATAAACTGGTTGGTCCGACCTCCCCAGGGGTCGGCCACACGACGTCCAATGGATGATTGGATTGAAGGGCGTGCCCATCATATAACTTTTTTTTTTTTTTTTTGAAAGTTGGGAACAGGAACCATTAGCTATTCTATTCAGAGGTTGTTGTAAGTTGTAATAAAGATAGTAGATTAATTATCGATTGTATATATACATATATAGATGGGGGGAAAATGATGGTATCATTTTTTTTGTCAGGGAGGGGGTATTATACCATATGACGAGGCACCCCTTAAAGATGATACAAGAAAAGAGGAAAAGGGTTTTCCCAAAGCAAACACCAAACTGAACGACTAACATGAAAACCAGGGGATACCCAAGACGTCACAAGACAACAAAAGGAGACGTGTGATTCTTATAAGGAGAGGACGTATCTTCGAGGAGCCCGTGTTGGTGAAGAGCTGGATGCGATTATTCCGAGCTACGGCAAATAGATAACAGCAGGAACGATCGATTGGCAAGGATATACAATGAAGTAACCAAGCCTAGACATGCCTGAATTCAGAACGGCGAAATAGCAGTATGCGCCTCAAGGTGAACTAAGGAATAGAGTAGGGAGTTTTCATAGATACTAGATGATAAACGCCGACCCCGCATCCAGGGGCAGTTTTATAGTATACGAAAACATTGCTATTGTTTATTCAGCACGATATTAAAGTGTGAGATGTTCACTGGAGTGGTGTCAGTCTATCTTCGCATTTGTTAACGTTCAAGGTGAGTTCAGTTCGGCATTATTACATTAACGAGTTTGCGATTGAGGTTCATTCCACATTCCATATTGTTGGAGTAACGTCATGACAAATAGTACAGCCCCGCTAGAAATACCTGTACACAATATCCCACACAGACACAATAGTTCAGCACCGCTAGAACTAACTGTACACAATATCCCACACAGACACAATAGTTCAGCACCGCTAGAACAACCTGTACACAATATCCCACACAGACACAATAGTTCAGCACCACTAGAACAACCTGTACACAATATCCCACACAGACACAATAGTTCAGCACCGCTAGAACTACCTGTACACAATATCCCACACAGACACAATAGTACAGCACTGCTAGAACAACCTGTACACAATATCCCACACAGACACAATAGTACAGCACTGCTAGAACTACCTGTACAAAATATCCCACACAGACACAATAGTACAGCCCCGCTAGAAATACCTGAACACAATATCCCACACAGACACAATAGTACAGCACCACTAGAACTACATGTACACAATATCCCACACAGACACAATAGTTCAGCACCGCTAGAACTACCTGTACACAATATCCCACACAGACACAATAGTACAGCACTGCTAGAACTACCTGTACACAATATCCCACACAGACACAATAGTTTAGCACCGCTAGAACTACCTGTACACAATATCCCACACAGACACAATAGTACAGCACTGCTAGAACTACCTATAACTATTGTCAGGACTTGTGTCACACATAATATAACTATTGCCTGGACTTGTGTCACATCACACATGATATAACTATTGTCTGGACTCGTGTCACATCACACATGCTATAACTATTGCCTGGACTTGTGTCACATCACACATGCTATAACTATTGCCTGGACTTGTGTCACATCACACATGATATAACTATTGCCTGGACTTGTGTCACATCACACATGATATAACTATTGTCTGGACTTGTGTCGCACACACATGATATAACTATTGTCTGGACTTGTGTCACATCACACATGCTATAACTATTGCCTGGACTTGTGTCACATCACACATGATATAACTATTGTCTGGACTTGTGTCACATCACACATGCTATAACTATTGTCTGGACTTGTGTCACATCACACATGCTATAACTATTGTCTGGACTTGTGTCACATCACACATGATACAACTATTGTCTGGACTTGTGTCACATCACACATGATATAACTATTGTCCAACCAATATCCCACACAGACACAATAGTACAGCACCACTAGAACTACATGTAAACAATATCCCACAGACACAATAGTACAGCACCACTAGAACTACATGTAAACAATATCCCACAGACACAATAGTACAGCCCCGCTAGAACTCCCTGTATACAATATCCCACAGACACAATAGTACAGCCCCGCTAGAACTCCCTGTATACAATATCCCACACAGACACAATAGTACAGCACCACTAGAACTACATGTAAACAATATCCCACAGACACAATAGTACAGCCCCGCTAGAACTCCCTGTATACAATATCCCACACAGACACAATAGTACAGCACCACTAGAACTACATGTAAACAATATCCCACAGACACAATAGTACAGCCCCGCTAGAACTCCCTGTATACAATATCCCACACAGACACAATAGTACAGCACCACTAGAACTACATGTAAACAATATCCCACAGACACAATAGTACAGCCCCGCTGTACTGTACCCCGCAGTACTGTTCGCAATATCCCACACAGACACAATAGTACAGCCCCGCTAGAAATACCTGTACACAATATCCCACGCAGACACAATAGTACAGCCCTGCTAGAACTCCCTGTACACAATATCCCACACAGACACAATAGTACAGCCCCGCTAGAAATACCTGTACACAATATCCCACACAGACACAATAGTACAGCCCCGCTAGAAATACCCGTACACAATATCCCACACAGACACAATAGTGCAGCACCACTAGAACTACCTGTACACGATATCCCACACAGACACAATAGTACAGCCCCGCTAGAACTCCCTGTACACAATATCCCACACAGACACAATAGTACAGCCACGCTAGAACTACCTGTACACAATATTCGATACAGACAGTACAGCACCACCAGAACTACATGTACACAATATCCCACGCAGACAAAATAGTACAACCCCGCTAGAACTCCCTGTACACAATATCCCACACAGACACAATAGTACAGCCCCGCTAGAAATGATTGATTGATTGATTTAGGAATCGACATCACAGCATTCGGGGCATTCCCATAAGTGCTCCATCCCCATCCTCAGCAGCCAGCGAAGAGTTCCAACACTAATAGTACCAGTAGCAATCTGATTATAAGTCCGTCTCGCCTTTCCTTTGAGCCTTGAGCGTTGGCCAGATCCCTTCGTCACTCCTCGTTGTCTCAATCTTGCCAGACCATGGTAATCCATTTGCTCCTCCGAGGTGTGCACGTGCTCTCACAGGGCCGCAACCACGTCTGCCTTGTCATGTATCAATACTCCACCAAGTTCTGCAGAGCTAGCCAATCTGTCCGCCTGTTCATTTCCTAGCACACCGGCATGCCCCGGAGAAAAGATCCAGGCGATGCTTGTCACCCGTGACCTCCGAAGCGAAGCAAGCCACCCCGAACGAAGTCTGCCTGTCCTCACCTTCATCAGCATGCTTTCTGAATCAGTTACAATCACGATGTGTGTGTGTGTCGTATTCTCCATCCAGCGGAGAGCCGCAGTGACTGCCTCCACTTCCATTCTTAAGCTGGATGTTGTGGTATCATATGCCAGGCTCTCCTGCCCCAAACATTGACCATTAGCTTTGGCTATGAACCCCCAGCCACTTCTCTCACCTCTTGACACCGAACCATCTGTGTAGATAATCACATCACTCGAGTGAACATTGTCCTGAATTAGTTGCTGGATTTCCACTTCCGTGGCCCCTGCTGGCCACTCCCTGCACTCCAGGCTTAATGTCCGCTAGAAATACCTGTACACAATATCCCACAAAGACACAATAGTACAGCCCCGCTAAAAATACCTGTACACAATAACCACACAGACACAATAGTACAGCACCACAAGAACTACATGTACACAATATCCCACACAGACACAATAGTACAGCACCACCAGAACTACATGTACACAATATCCCACACAGACAATAGTACAGCACCGCTAGAACTACATGTACACAATATCCCACACAGACAATAGTACAGCCCCGCTAGAAATACCTGTACACAATATCCCATGCAGACACAATAGTACAGCCCCGCTAGAACTACCTGTACACTATATTCAATACAGACAATAGTACAGCACCACCAGAACTACATGTACACAATATCCCACACAGACACAATAGTTCAGCACTGCTAGAACTACATGTACACAATATCCCACACAGACACAATAGTACAGCCCCACTAGAACTACCTGTACACAATATTCCACACAGACACAATAGTGCAGCACTGCTAGAACTACATGTACACAATATCCCATACAGACACAATAGTACAGCACCGCTAGAACTACCTGTGCTCCCCCGATGTGTCTCCACCTTGCCATGGTGGGGGTTCTTGCGTGTCCCATTGACCCCATGTGCTCGCTGATGGATGAAAACTACATATCGGACAGCTTATGGGATAGGGACTAAGAGAGACATAACCTGCTGCTCTGCAGGTAGACTGAGGATTGCAGTCAAAAGTTTAAATCAGGCACACGAAGGCAGAAGTTCTTGGTCCGGACACATACTCTAAGACTTTCTGCCGAGGGTTGAGGCTGAACGCCTCTAAGCCATAAACCCTCGGATGTGAGAGCCGGGCCGATACCCACCTACCGAAAAATAGAGGTGAGATACTGAGCATGCTACATGCCCAGTTCCGATACTTGTTCGAAGGCTCTCAGCTGGGGGATATGAGGGATTCCCAGATGAGAGGGCCCGGCCGTTTCTCGTTAACTGCTGCACGGAGGTAAGGTGCTGAGCCAGCAGCACATGTAGCCTACCTCGTGAGCGAGTACTAACAGGTAGAAAAAGTGCCCCAGTCGAATTAAATGGTTACGAAAACTGTCTGTAAACTCATAGAGAGTGTAGACAAAAGTGGAAAAACGTCTCAATAACACGAAATGGAACGCACGGCTAGCGAATCCATTGCGTGATTCGAAGTCAAAAGCAAAAGCTTACCGAGTGGATGTCGCCCGCAGTCTGACCGTTCCTGGTGTGTGCTTGAGCGACCAGTGGCAAGCGAGATGCCCAACACATGGAAGTGAGGAACTAAAGCAGCCATGAGCAGGACGTGGCAACTCCTCAGGTGAGCCCAGCCTCAGAGCAATATGTGCCGGCTCTGCAATTATGGAAGCCTCTTTGGATAGCGAGGGAGTGCCCATGGTCTGCCCCTGCCTTCCCTTGAGGGTTGACTGTGATGTCGTTGACCGTTCTATCTTGACCAGCTGAGATGTTGGCGACATCACAACAATAAGTCTAAAGTGCCTCGAAACCCGAGGAAGGCTAACCTCATTAAAAAATGCCCGCCAAGACGGAAGTGCCGTCCTACGGGTGGCAAAATAAAAATTGGCACTGCGCATTTACGTCCGAGTGAAATGTCTCGTCCGAATGTCTCTCATGCTAGGAACAGCTCTGACGGGCACAACGACAAGTACATGTCCGCTTCGAAAACTCGCTGAGTGAATACCATCTGCAGACCTGTCTGGTTTGTGCGGGAACGGCCCGGGGCGAACAAAATGCCCAATATATTGAAGTGAGGAATTAAAACAGCCATGAGCCGGACGTGACGATTCCCTCGGTAAGCCCAGCACCAGAGCGGTATGTGTCGGCTCTGCAATTATGGAAGCCATCCAGGATGGCGGAAAATGCTATGGACTGTCACTGCCTTCCTTTGAGGGATGACCGCGAAGTCTTCGACTGTTCCAACTTGACCAGCTGGGAGGTGGACTGCACCATAAAAGTGAGTCTCCCAGGAATGCTAACCTGGTCAAAAATGCACGCTAAAATTTGGATGTGTTGACCTAAGGGTTTCGACCCAAGGGTGCCTAATGCACACCGCAATCACATCTGAAAAAACACTCCGGATGAACGCAAAGAAGAAGAACTACCTGCGCACAATATCCTATCAGACACAATAGTACAGCACCACTAGAATTACCTGTACACAATATCCCACACAGACACAATAGTACAGCACCACTAGAACTACCTGTAAACAATATCCCACAAAGACACAATAGTACAGCGCCACTAAAATTACCTGTACGCAATATCCTACATAGACACAATAGTACAGCAAAAAATACCACAGATCTATCAGAAGTACCTCCACAACAACACACATTGACAAAATACCACAGCTCTATCAGAAGTACCTCTACAACAGCACACACTGACAAAATACCACAGCTTGATCAGAAGCGCCTCTACACAGACATAATACCACAGCTCTTATCAGAAGCACCTCTACACAGACATAATATCACAGCTCTATCAGAAGTACCTCTACAAGAGTACACATTGACACAATACCACAGATCTATCATAAGTACCTCTACAACACTACAGATTGACACCACACCATAGTTCTATCAGAAGCACCCCCTCTACAACAGCACACATTGACAATACCACAGCTCTATCAGAAGTACTTCTACAACAGCACACACTGTCAATATACCACAGCTCTATTAGAAGTACCCTACAAGAGAATACAAAGACACAATACCACAAATCTATCAGAAGTACCTCTACAACAGCACAATATCACAGATTTATCTGAAGTACCTCTACAACAGCACAATACCACAGCTCTATCAGAAGCACCTCTACACAGCATAATACCACAGCTCTATCAGAAGTATCCTACAACAGAATACAATGACACAATACCACAGCTCTGTTATAAGCACCGATATAACAGCACAATACCACAGCTCTATCAGAAGTACCAATATAACAGAATAATACCACATCGCTATCAGAAGTACCTTTACAACAGCACACATTTACACTTTACCACAGCTTTATCAGAAGTACCTCTACAACAGCACAAGGCTCCGTGGCTAAAGGCTTGCGAACGCGGTTCGTGAGCCAGGTACCAGGCGTTCGCTGCTCAGCTGCAACTGATTTGTGCAGCAGACCATGTCGCGTTGTGTTATAACGTGCTGGTATGGGAGCCAGTCGTTCAGAAAGCAATGGCAAACTACTAAACGTAACACTTGCCTAGTACATCAACAGCAGCTGAAAAATGCTTGTGTTGACTGCAACGTCCCGTAAGGGACACGCAACAATAAAAAATCAGAAGTACCGATATAACAGCACAATACCACAGCTCTATCAAAAGTACTGATATAACAGAACAATACCACAGCTCTATCAGAAGTACCAATATAACAACACAATACCACATCACTATCAGAAGTACCTTTACAACAGCACAAATTTACACATTACCACAGCTTTATCAGAAGTACCTCTACAACTGCACAATACCAGTTCTATCAGAAGTACCTCTACAATGGAATACAACATAATACCACAGCTCAATTAGGAGTACCTCTTCAAGAACATAATACCACAGCTTTATCAGAAGTACCTCTACAACAGAAATGACCAATCATTTACCATCTCCACAATGAAGGTTGTTGGCAATGAATCTCCAACACTCTGTCTCCCGCCTCGCTTTGATTGTACATTCTGACAGACTGCTGTTCGTCCACCTCTTGATGGTATCTTCCCACTTGTATTGTTTACCTCTTGCTCACTTGCCTTCAACTTTACCCTCCAGTATGGTTTTTATAAGAGTGTACGTTTTTTGACGCCGTGGCCGAAATATTTAACTTGCCTATTTTTGTTTCATCAACTCTCTTTTCATTCCCAGTTTTTCTCAAACCTCTGTATTTGTTTTTGTTTCCATGAAATACATTTTCTTCTTTATATCCACATCTTAAGGGCCTCTATTTGACTTTCTAATTGCTTGTTCATTGTACAGGCTTCCATGCCTTATAATACTGTTGAATATTCATAACAGTGACAATTGTTATTTTTAATGTGTTGTTAATCTCTCTCGATGTCAATACTGATTTCATGTTGTTGAAAATATTTTGTGCCATTCTTATCTTCTTTTTGATTTTGGTTTTGCTTCTGCAATTGTCTGTTATTATATGCACAAGACAGGAGAAACTTGTATGAGCAAACAACAGAATACAATGGCACAATACCACAGCTCTGCAGAACAATCCCTACAACAGAATAAATACGATAACAATACCACAGCTCTGTCAGAAGCACATCTACAACAGAATACACTGATACAATACCTCTACAAAAATACAATTCTGCTAATCATTATTTATCATGAAATACAAATTCACATGGCTCAATATCAACCACTCAGGTTCAACAATGTGGAAACTATCTTTCAATTTCAGATAAGAGGAAGGGTGGAAAAAAGGTTGTATGTCTGTCGTCTTCACTGATTAATCGCTTGATAAGCATGTATAATCTTTGTTAGCTTAACAGGTAGCATTTTATAGACAATCTTTCCTGAATTATTGACCAGGTTTTCTGCAGGAAGGCCGCTGTACCTAGGCAAATCTAACTGCTTTTGACAATTCACTGCAGCCCGTGTATGACAGGATTTTCACAATGTTATTTGTATATGACCCCATGACTTGAAAAGTCTTGACACCCATATTGACAAAGCGTACTCAATGTGATATGAATGCATACAAACACACCACACCCACTCAATGTGACATAAGAGCACTAATAGAGACAAATACAAACACACATAAAAAACTAAACAAGCACACCCACTCAATGTGGCAAGCCGACACACATATCAAAGTAAACAAAAACGCAATCTTCAATGGCCAGCTTAGATCGTGTCAATTATGTGCACTGGAGCATAACGTTACTTCTCCAGCCAGGATCCATGTTACACATACATTAAAAAATCAATCATTTGTATACTTTTGTCATTTCAATCATAACTGCCAAGCTAAGAAAGAAACTGTTTGCATGTGACATGAAGTTCTCCGCATATAGTAATTTATGATTCAGCCCGTAAGTTTTCATTCAAACCATGTTTTGCACTATCACTTTTGTGTCAGGGCATGCGGGTGTACAAGGAAATGAACAGGCTGACAGGCTTGCAGTTAAGGCTACTGTGGGGGGCGGACAAGCCATGGACCAGGCTGATATACTGAACGCTCTACCAGAAGTAAGTCGTTTGCGAGAACCAAATGACGACTGTGAATCAATCCACAACCATAGTGAGACAGCGAGAAAAGCAAGTTAAAAGAGGTGTGACCAAATAAGATCAGTATGCAGGAAGCCAAAGAAGATTAATAAACCAAAACAGAAGTGTCGTGAGCCGCTACACGCTGCAGAATTTGCTGAGGATGGGATCCGAGCACTTATGAATGGTTCGATGTGCAATGAGGATGAGCTGTTGACTAACTAAATAGCTAACTAACTGCGTATGAATTTTAGTTTCCATTAAGGTACAAATGTTACTTCTCAGCCATGATCAGACTGCTACTGGTACCATTAGTATTGGGACTCTTCGCTGGCTGTTGAAGATGAGCACAGAGCACTGATGGGAATGTCCCAAGTGCTGTGATGTCAGTTAACACAACCCAACCCTTTGTAGACAGTCAAACAGATGCCAGGCAACAAGAATCACAACAGAAACTAAGAGCTGGGATGACCTGTAGCTGACCACAGAACTGTCTGGTCAGTGAAGACAGAAACACAAAACCAAGTAAGGGAACCCTCTGAGGTGTATGGGTATATGGTGCTAGCCCCATATTGTTGACACAGAGTGATGTAGTCAATATCACAGCAGTTGCTAACCCCATATTGTTGACACAGAGTGATGTAGTCAATATCACAGCAGTTGCTAGCCCCATATTGTTGACACAGAGTGATGTATTCAATATCACAGCAGTTGCTAGCCCCATATTGTTGACACAGAGTGATGTATTCAATATCATAGCAGTTGCTAGCCCCATATTGTTGACACAGAGTGATGTAGTCAATATCACAGCAGTTGCTAGCCCCATATTGTTGACACAGAGTGATGTAGTCAATATCACAGCAGTTGCTAGCCCCATATTGTTGACACAGAGTGATGTATTCAATATCACAGCAGTTGCTAGCCCCATATTGTTGACACAGAGTGATGTAGTCAATATCACAGCAGTTGCTAGCCCCATATTGTTGACACAGAGTGATGTATTCAATATCACAGCAGTTGCTAGCCCCATATTGTTGACACAGAGTGATGTATTCAATATCACAGCAGTTGCTAGCCCCATATTGTTGACACAGAGTGATGTAGTCAATATCACAGCAGTTGCTAGCCCCATATTGTTGACACAGAGTGATGTATTCAATATCACAGCAGTTGCTAGCCCCATATTGTTGACACAGAGTGACGTAGTCAATATCACAGCAGTTGCTAGCCCCATATTGTTGACACAGAGTGATGTATTCAATATCACAGCAGTTGCTAGCCCCATATTGTTGACACAGAGTGATGTATTCAATATCACAGCAGTTGCTAGCCCCATATTGTTGACACAGAGTGATGTATTCAATATCACAGCAGTTGCTAACCCCATATTGTTGACACAGAGTGATGTAGTCAATATCACAGCAGTTGCTAGCCCCATATTGTTGACACAGAGTGATGTATTCAATATCACAGCAGTTGCTAGCCCCATATTGTTGACACAGAGTGATGTATTCAATATCACAGCAGTTGCTAGCCCCATATTGTTGACACAGAGTGATGTAGTCAATATCACAGCAGTTGCTAGCCCCATATTGTTGGAGCGATGTAGTCAATATCACAGCAGTTGCTAGCCCCATATTGTTGACACAGAGTGACGTAGTCAATATCACAGCAGTTGCTAGCCCCATATTGTTGACACAGAGTGACGTAGTCAATATCACAGCAGTTGCTGGCCCCATATTGTTGACACAGAGTGACGTAGTCAATATCACAGCAGTCCTCCGCGGCAAAGTGCTTGTTGTTAAGGATGTCAAGAGTAGTCAGCATACGACATCACAGTGCAGATGAACACGGTGACGTCAGAGGGATAGTTCTTCTTCTGCGTTGGTCCGGAATGTTGTTTTAGACGTAATTGCGTTGTGCCTGTTTACAGCAGCGCTGCGATATTTGAACCTTTCGGCTAACACAACCAACTTCTTCAGACATTTGTTAGCCGGATTACCTTCCCGGGTGTTTTGTAGGATGACTCTCACTATTGTGGTGTTATCCCCATCCCAGCTGGCCCATTTAGAACAGCTGAAGACATCCCTGTTAGCCCTCAAGGGAAGGCAGGGACAGACCATGGGCATTCCCTGCCATCCAAGAAGGCTTCCATAATTGCAGAACTGATACATAGTACTCTGGTACTGGGCTCAACCAAGGAATCGTCACGTCCTGCACATGGATGCTTAGCCTCACTTCCGTATACTGGGCCTTCCATCCAACACAGGCCGTTCCTCAGGAAACCAGAAGAATGCAGTCTGCAGATGACATCCACAGAGTGAGCTTTCGATTCGGACTTTCCATGTAAAAAAGGACAGTTTAAAGATGGTTGCCCCACTTTTGACATGCACCAAAGAGGAACAGCATTCTGTTATCCGTTTTTGTCATTTGTGAAATGGTAACAACTATAGAAATTCATCAACGAATGAAGGTCCAGTGTGGTGATGCATGCCTGTCGGTCCAGCAAGCGTATGAGTGGAGTAGGAAGTTTCAAAACTTTTCGGCCTGATAAAGAGGTACATCATGTGGTGCACTAGTGGTTACACATGCAACCAAGAGGATATTTTTCTACAGGAATCAAGCACTTCATCAGCGCTGGAGATGTTGCATTGAACGCAGTGGAGACTGCATAAAAAAATGGTACACTTGTTCTCTACTTTTTCAGAATATACTCACACCAACAGCAACAAAAAACAATTAAGGTTTTCACTTGAAACCCACTCATTCCAATCAGACAGGTGAAAATGGATGTATATATAAAATGCAATAATTAGAAGAAGTGAATGACATAATTACATCAGCTTCAGACACATACACACACTTACCATTTTTATCCTTATCAGTGACTTTATCCTTCTGTTGTTGTTGCTGCAACATTGCAGTGTGTGACCGCAACGTTCTGGTGGGCCGCTTTTCTTTGCCCTCATCCGATTTCTCCCCAGAACCATCTGTGTGATCGGCGCGCATATCACTTTCACGGGATGCAGTTTCATCAACATCCAAATTTCGAGGTAACGTGCCCACTGAATCAGACGGCTTGGACGCCATCTCTGACGACGATACCCCTACTCCTGACCCAGCTCTGGAAACTGGGCGTGAATTTGAGTAATCTGTCATTTCTTGGACCGCAGAGAGGGAACCAGTGGGTAGAGTTCTTTGACCACTTTCCTCAGCTGCATCCCAGTTCTCATTTTCCATTGTTGGATTTAAGATGTATGGCAGAGCAGGTTTTGTCTGAGGTTTTGAAATATTTGCAGAAGGTCCACCGGCTTTAGGAGGTATAATGATTTTCAATGGTGGAACTTTTGGCGTGGTTGGTCTGCTGCCCTGTTCTGACAGGGTAGGGTTTGAGTCCTCCAAGTCCACTCTCAGAGGTGAATCACAGCTACTGGAGTCTGATTTCTCTTCCAAATGAGAGATGGACATGCGCGCTGTCTCCCACGGAAGGTGAGGAGGTGGGACTAGAGTCGTTGAGGGTAGAGAGTTACTGCTGACTGCAGCTCCGGATGCTGCCATAGCCCGATCGCTGAGGACCTGTCACGATACTCCCCCCTCCTTTAGCACCTCGCGGTGGGTAGGACAACGATGAAGAGATTGTTCCTGGCCGGCAGTCTGGGACATGTGAGGTACTGGATGGCGTGGACATGGCTGAGCCCGACTGCTGCTGGTGTGTGGGGTGCAACTGGTGGTGTGACGGTAGTCCAGGGCATAATGTCTGTGACG
This sequence comes from Cepaea nemoralis, assembly GCA_014155875.1. Taxonomy (NCBI): domain Eukaryota; kingdom Metazoa; phylum Mollusca; class Gastropoda; order Stylommatophora; family Helicidae; genus Cepaea; species Cepaea nemoralis. The sequence goes on along the minus strand of JACEFZ010016563.1, from coordinate 235,651 downwards.
AGGATGAAGTTGATGACGGTAACGACGAAGACGATGAAACTAATGAAAACTGGCAGGATGAGCTGTTATTACCATGATGTGACGACGATGACATTGACGAAGACACTCCTGATTGTTCTGAACCAAAACTTGAGCTTGATAGAGTCTGTACCATGTTTGGTAGCTTCAACGAGTGCCGCACACTGTGATATGTGCTAACTGTTTGGCCAGGAATGTGCTGATGCTGCTGATGATAATGATGATGCTGCTGCTGAAGTGACTGAAATGGCCGCTGCTGCTGCTGTTGTGATGGCAGCGGCGGCGGCAGAGGCTGTTGTTTGATAATTTCATTAGAGGTACCTAAAGTTGAGCAGGAAGTATTGAAAGTATGTGAGGTCTTGATGTTGCTAGACAACGAAGAAAATACATCACTGTGTTCTTCTTCATTATCACTGTTTCCACCTAGTTCTAATCCTCGCGGTGTGAATGGCTCCGTGGCAATTCTTTCCAGAGGATTTGATGTTAATGACAACGGAACGGAAACAGCAACTGTTGAATCTGGGCACCCATCACTTTCTCCTGTTATTGCACGAACGTTATGTGCTCCTGAAGACTGACCGCTCACTCTTGACCAGTTATCGTCTGGTTTTGACGGTCTGGCCACTGTTGATAAGCCTGACCGAACGAACAAAGTCCGAGAGCTTGATTCCCCTTCTGAATTCACCTCACAACCTGGATCCACTGTGAGAACATTCCACTCGGAAACTCTTTGTTGCTCATCTGTTGCCGACGATGAGGAAGCAGATGACTTTTTGTGCTGAAGTTTAAGAAAGAGCCGAGGTGAGGCGGCCATCTTTTCCGGTGAAGGTGGCACAGATTGTCTGCGCACATTAAGAGTTCCTGCCGGCCCCATTACTGAAGGTGGAACCAAAGAGGAGGATATAGATGAAGAGGGCCCTGAAGAGTTAATGATCTCCACTTTTCCTGGGATACACTGTGGCTTGAAGTCTGCAACGGAAAAAAAATATTAAAGAAGACATTCATAAGAGGTTTTAATGATTATCATATAGAAAGCCAGCAACTTAAATGGTTCGGACATTTAGCTACAATGGAACGAGATCAACCAGTTGCTAAAGCGTTCTAATGAGAACACTGGGCTACAAGGCAAGAGGACAACCCAGGAAGAGATGGAGTCACATTGAAGAAATCAAATATGACATTACCCGGGAAGTTAACCTGGCCAACAAATGCCCGAAGAAGTCGGATGTGTCGGCCAATAGGTTGAAATATCGCAGCTTTGCTGTAAACAGGTACAATGCAATTACGTCTAAAACAACATTCCGGACGAACGCAGAAGAAGAAAAAGAAATATGACATTAGCAAACAGGCAAGTGAAAAACAGAAAATTACATCCTCACTGCTTCACAACAAAAGCAGTTGAACAAAAGAAGAAAAGAATGATTATGATAAAGAATCAATGTCCATGCCCTTGGAATAAAGGTATAGCACTCAAGTTTCCCTTCTGCAGTAGTGTGCATGAATACTAATTGTCCTTGCGTGCTGGATAGAGTAAACAAAAGAGTAGGTGGAGCTAATAAACTGTGGAAGGAAATCCATCCATGTAAAGGACACACTGAATGCCCAACCACTATTGCCTTGTAGAAGTTCTTGTAAGATCAAAGGCTAAGGCAACAAAGCTGACAGCAAATGTGAGCAGGCAGAGCCCACAAGCCCAGGATGGCAATCTACATGCTGAGAGGAGGAACCCAGAAAACAAACCTCGACCGTCGAAGTCAGAAGATGATTGCCCAAGTGGTACAGGACCACCAAAAAATGGACATCTTATGCACTACAGTGGATACTATACACCAGGCATAGCAAACAATCACAGAAGAAGGAGTATACAAACATGAAACAAGGCCAGATTGCCATCAGGTTCAATATCTGTCTCCAGGCTGGCAAGCAAAGCTGCTAGTCCCTGAACTACTTCTGTGGCCCCAATGTGTATTAGGCAACCAGAGGCCATAGCCACATTCAAAAACCTTTTTCAAGTCAATTTTGGCTGTTTTCCAGGCTGTGTTGGACACATGTCAAATTTAGACACACACACACGACATTCAATGTCTCATGCAAAAACAAAAGTAATGCTTAAACCGGATCAGTCTGCAATAGTAATTGTAGTAATTAGTAGCAGTTAATAATGTTAGTAGCAATAGTAGTTTCAAATAGCAATAGAAGTAATTACAACTAGTAGTAGTAGTAGTAGTAGCAGTAGTAGTAGTAGTAGTAGTAGTAGTAGCAGCAGCAGTAGTACATCTTATATTTACCCCCACCCGAGGAATATGTCTTTGATAGGTCCAAAAGCAACTTAAATCATGGAAAACAGCGACATTTCTTTGATATTTTGTTGAAAAACTAGTGATTTCTCGCTAACAAACTTGTTTTACAGCAATTCAGATGACGACACAAGGTGTATCCAGATTTGTATGGGAGTGGGTGCAATGTCTACTCTGCTGAGACAGAACATGATTACCTGTTTTGCACGATGAATATAGCTGTGAATGTCTCTGTAGTGTTCTTCCTTCATAACGGTCAAAATGTTGGTCCTCCTTTCATTTAAGTTTATAGAATGATTCGTATGTTCATGTGTTGTTCCCTCATTTGACAACATGTTTCTTCTCACATTTCTTGTTACGCCACAGTATGTCAGTTCCCACCACAATATTACTCTTTGGTTGGTATTCAGTGCGTCTAGAGCTTTTTTTTTTTTTTTTTCAATGCCAGTTGTTTGTCACCGTTGAGGGCTTACTGAATTGAAAATGCATCACTGTGGAATACAAACTTTGCTAATGACAAGTTATATTTCTGTGCCGATGCTGTCATGTTAACCCTTTACAGGTCACAGCGGCCAATTCCGGCCGATGCCATAAAACGATCGTAGCGGCCGATACTATTATGCATTGTAAAAACGCGATCTCTCGGCTTTCCGACACTTCCGACGGCTACTTTCACTTTCGCAGACAGCTTGACAACGTGGCCGCCATTTGTAAACGCGATAGTATGAATTTGAACGGACTTTTATGGACTTTTTTTTATAGTTTTCGGGATTTTTACGCTGTTTTTCAAAATGGATTTCGGCGACTCTTCAAGTGATAGCCGAGATTTCGCTAGGTTCAATTTAAATGGCATTAAAGGGCACGAAGTTGACTATTAATCAGAGCTAGATATCAGTGCAAAGCGTTACTTTGCATTAGCAGTCTGAGTCGGACTTTAAAGATAGTGATTATGAATCTGAAAATGTTTTTGTAAATTGCCGTATAGATGACGGAAAATCACAAACAACATGCCGTATTTTGTAAATATTTGTGTTCATATATGGATTACCGACAACAATCATGTGAGTAACGTATTCTGCATGCTTTTCCCTTCATTGTGTTGTTTATTTAACTAAAATCGGTTGACTAACACCTTATTTGTGATGTTTTTACTAACGCGACAGGAAATTTTACCGAACCTGAAAAAATCTTGCCCGTTCAGGGCTAGAAAACGGACAAGTGTCTGCCCTGTAAAGGGTTAAGGGCCTGCAATTCTTCTTCTGAATAGTTGGAGCAAAAATATCCAAGTAGGTGTGCATGTGGATTAATGTCTGCAATCTGCCCAGACCTTAATCTGTGTCACACGATTCCAGTAGGTTGATGACTGCTCTCGATTGCATAAAATTCAATCCATCCTTTCTCCAACAGTCATCCTCCTCCTTCAACACATGGTCCTCACATTTTTTCCATTAACTTTTATCAATATTTAATAGCGCGAACTGGGTTAGTATCTTGACGTCAGACAATTTGAATATAGTATTGTCAGCTGCCACCTGTCCTTTAATTTTAGCCCACACAAGTTCTATAGGGTCAAAATGAGAATGGTACGGCGGAAGTCACAAGCACCCATGACGATGCTCTTCTATCAACTTGTCGATTTGATATTTCTTGCTTTTTGGCGTCTGTTTAACAAGGGACAACAATTCTAGCTAGAAATACGTTTCTGGAAATTCCATTCTGAGCCATATCTTTATTGCTCCCTTTGTGCTCGATGCTGTAGGTATTTTGTCTTCTTGGGCAACAATATTGACATCACGCATTGTCCATAATTGGACACGACGGTCTATCTAGGGATGGAAGCACTGTATTCTCGAGCCAATCTCTAAATACGTTACCATTCATCTTATTATGATAATCCCTATTGTCTGTATGCTTTGATATGAACACGAGTCCAGCATTCTGTAGTAAGCCATTACGCGTATTACCAGCATGGGCCATGACCAAATGCTGTCCAATACTACTGGGCACATATCACTTTATCTTACCATCCACTGATTGCCATTCATTATCACTTGTGTGGTGCACATTGATCCACGTTTCATCCAAATACACTATGCCATAATTTTCTTTGCGCATTTCCCTTATTTCATGGAGGTATCTGCTTCTCATAGCTCCTAAATGCGGTTCCTCGCAAAGAATATTTCTACCTCCCTTGTACTTTATAAAAGTGAAGCCTAATGTCCTTGTAATTTTCCACAAAGTTGTTTTGGATAGCTCTATGTCGTTCATAAAGCAATGGCAAACTACTGAACGTAAAATTTTCCCAGGATTCACGAGCAGCAAAAGTTATGGGGTTGACTGCTACGTCCTGTGAAGGACGTGCAACTAAATTTTTATTTTATAATAGAATGAAACAGTTTCCTGTGATCAGCTTCTTGACAAAAATGTGTGTACAACTTCATAGCGATGCTTTGAACTGTACAAAATTTCACATTCAGTCCAACTGAACAATATTCACACATTCCAATGTTAGCGATAAGTGGTAAGATTTAAAAAAAATAATAATCAGGTTTCATGAAAGAACCCATATTGACAACACTTCTGAACACTCCCAGTTTAAACAGCGCGGGGTTCTTGCTATACGGCTAATCCCATGAACCACGGAGAATATTCAACATTGAACGCTGATTTTCTGGCTGAAGGTGTAATACATTAAAAATTATGGACTTAATCCCTGACTCGTAAATTCTCATTGGCACCTTGCCGTCTTGACAGACGATAGTTTGTGCTTTAAAAAGGCATAATAACTTTTAACTATGGCGGTAGCGAGTGTGACTGATAAGGCCAATTTGCGCTGTAAATGTCCGTTCACAGTGGGTGCATGTGAACACGTGGTCATTTCCACCATCATGCACCATCTTACGTCTCAAACGCTTGGTGTGTGACTTTTCTGCAATAATTTTCTCCTTTGACTTTATTCCATTTCTGATATTTGCCCTCCATGCAACACGTTCAGCGGCGACTTGCTCCCAATGTGCATTATCAATGCCTGTATCAATCATGTCCCGCTTACACACATCTTTGTATCGTAGTAGAGGCCGACCCTGAGATCTCTTACCCATCTGTAATTCACCAAAAAAGATATCCTTTGGTATTCTACCATCATCCATCCTCCTAAGATGTCCTATCCATCTAAGTCTACGAAGACTGAGCATGGAATAAACTGTCACACAACCTGATCTTTCCAATACTTCAGTATTTGTGATTTTGTCTTGCCACTTAATACCAAGAATTCTTCGCAGACACCGCATATGAAAGCTGTTTAAGTTGTTCTCTTGGTGTGAGTAAGTTGTCCAGGTTTCACTGCCATAGAGAAGAGTACTAAGGACACAGGCTTGATAGACAAGGACTTTTGTTTTGGCAGTAAGCTTCCTGTTCTCCCAGACTCTTTTTCTTAACCTGTTCATTGTTGTTGCTGCCTTACCAATCCGGATGTTGATTTCCTGATCTAGGGATAATTTGCTATTTACCACTGATCCTAGATATGTAAAATGGTCTACTATCTCTAGTTCGGCGTCATCAATAAAGATTGATGGTACCCCATGTGCACCTTGTGACATAATCTGTGTCTTCTTTTTGCTAATTGTTAAACCAAATTCAGAACAAGCATTGGAGAATGCAGATAGTAGACATTGCAATTCTTCCTCAGAGTGGGTCGTAACTGCAGCATCATCTGCAAAAAGCAACTCTCTGATCAGTACCCTCCTAATTTTGGTCTTAGCCTTCAATCTCTGAGCATTGTAGAGGCCGCCATCTGAGCGTGAGTGAATGTATATACCACCATCCTGATCATGAAATGCATATTTCAGTAGAAGTGAAAAGTATATTCCAAAGAGGGTGGGAGCTAGTACACAACCTTGCTTAACTCCACTCTTGATTTCAAATTCTTCAGAAGTTGCACCATCAAACTTGATTATACCCTTCATGCCTGTGTGGAACGATTCCACAATGGACAGAAGAGTTGGTGGGCAGCCAATCTTCTTTAGTGCCTTGAACAGACCCTCACGACTGACTAAATCAAATGCCTTTGTGAGGTCGATGAAGGCAATAAACAGTGGTTGATTCTGTTCACGGCATTTTTCTTGCATTTGTCGCAATGAGAATATCATATCAGTGGTAGACCGGTTCTGTCGAAAGCCACACTGTGATTCGGGGTAGACTTGATCTCCTAGGACTTGAAGTCTGCGCAGAACAATTCTGGCAAATACTTTTCCAACAATACACAGAAGTGAGATACCCCTATAGTTGTTGCAGTCGCTCCGATCGCCCTTGTTCTTGTACAGTGTTATGATGCTTGAATCTTTGAAATCCTGTGGGACTTGTCCTTCACGCCAGCATAGCTCTATTAGCTGGTGGATCTGTATAGTGAGTGTGTCTTGCCCACTCCTGATAACCTCTATTGGAATCCCATCCTTACCTGGAGCCTTGCCAGATGCAAGTTCATTTATAGCACACTTAACTTCTGTTATGGTGGGAAGTGTGTCCAGGTGGTCAAGAGTTGGTAGAGCCTCTATGGCGTTGAGGGCATCATCCGCTAGTTTGGTCTCACTTGAGTAAAGCTCCAAATAGTGCTCTACCCATCTGTCCATCTGCTGTTTCTTATCAGTGATGATTTCTCCAGTCAAGGTTTTCAATGGTGCACTTCTTTTGATCACTGGACCGCAGGCTTTCTTTATTCCTTCATACATGCTTCTTATGTCTCCCTTATCACTTGCGATTTGAATGGACTCACATAACTTGATCCAATAATCATTTGCACACTGCCTGGCAGCCTTTTGCACATCCTTCCTAGCTTGCCTAAGCTCACTCAGAGTGTTACGCGTTGGTCTTTCCTTGTTTCTTAAGAGAGCTTTCTTCTTCTTATCAATCAAGGGCTGCAGAGTCTCGCTGTTGGCTGCAAACCAGTCCTGCCTCTTATGATCCACAGTGCCGTAAACCCTTACGGCAGTTTTATAAAGAGTTTCCTTAATTTGACCCCACTTTTCATTTACTGTACAATTTTCTGGTGTATCAGTGAAAGCGTCTTCAAGTTGCTGTTGAAACTGAAAGCACTTTTCAGGATCATGAGTGTTAATAATATTAATCCTGAGGCTAGATTTGTGTTTAGCTGTGTAGATTCTCTTTGGTCTCAGTCTAACCCTTGCAACAACCAAAGAATGATCCGTATCACAGTCAGCACTGTGGTAACTACGAGTCAATGATATATGGTTCAGATGTTGTCTCCGTGTGATGATGAAGTCCAGCTGGTGCCAATGGCCGGATCTTGGATGTTTCCATGTGACCTTATGCATCTCTTTTGTTTTAAAAAAGGAGTTTGTAATACATAGGTCATTACTGGTGCAATGCTCCAGCAGCCTTTGCCCATTTTCATTCATGCGACCGATGTTGAATTTTCCAAGGCACACTGGCCATGAACTCGAGTCCTTGCCCACACGAGCATTGAAATCACCGAGCATATAAATGTAGTCAGATTTTGGAACTGCCTTGATCACGGAGTCTAACTCCTCATAGAACGAATCCTTCACATCATCAGAGGAATCGAGTGTCGGTGCATATGCAGTAATAATGGTGGCAAACCCACAAGAGGTTGCCAAGCGCAGGGATAATAGTCTTTCATTTCCTCCTGCTGGAATTTCAATCATTCCCAGTAGCGAATTCTTCACTGCAAAGCCCACACCGTGTTGCCTTTTTTCTGCCTGCCCTCTACCCTTCCAGAAAAAGGTGTAGTGGTTTTCCCTGAGTGACCCTTCCTCAGCGAGGCGAGTCTCCTGCAGGCCAGCAATATCAATGTTTAGACGATTGAGTTCGGCATCAATCACAGCCGTTTTTCTCACATCGTCAATATTGGTCAAGTCAGTGGAAAATCCTGGACACATGGTTCTCACGTTCCAGGTTGCAAGCCGTAGCTTGAGGTTTCTATTTTTATTTTTGTTTGTACCTGGTGCATTGGTTTTACAGCCTGCGATTCAGATTTTGTCCTAGCCCCAAGCACCCATTGAAGCAGGCAGGCTGTGGCGGATCAGCACCCAATTGGCTGGGGGCTGCCCAGCTTGAGGCGGGCGGTAGCTGATCAGTGACACCTATAGGTGTCTCCCACCGTCAGAGGCAACGCGTGGCGCCCCATGTCTACGCCAACTGACAAGGACTTATAACCCGTAACAGTTGCCTCTCGCTTTGATTCCGAGACCAGTTAAGACCAGGGATGGAGTTATTGCCTCTCCATAGCACAAAGCCTGGGCTAAAATATAGAGATCATGTGTTGCCCATGCAGCATGATCCCTCTCTCGGCCTGCCTAGTTTACTCCAGAGGAAAGGTAACACCCCTACATCTGGAACAAGACAAGCTGCAGAAGCTGCCGGATCAGCAAAGCAATGCTCTAACTGTCCGCCTGTCGGAGCTTCGATCCTAGACCAGTCGCCAACCAAGGCTTAGGGCCTGGTCTGCCCTGCCATGACATTTTGTCTTTAGCTTGCATTTCCTCGCACCAGGGTAAGGCTTGTACCCTCCCAATTGCGCTCTTCCGCCCGAAGCCGTTGGCACAATGTGGGGTGTCGGGTTTGGTAAGCGCCGCCCAACGTTCAGCGCTAACAGAAACCAGGTAGTACCGTCCTCCTAGACAAGCCATTACGCGTATTACCAGCATGGGCCATGACCAATGCTGTCCAATACTACTGGGACATATCACTTTATCTTACCATCCACTGATTGCCATTCATTATCACTTGTGTGGTGCACATTGATCCACGTTTCATCCAAATACACTATGCCATAATTTTCTTTGCGCATTTCCCTTATTTCATGGAGGTATCTGCTTCTCATAGCTCCTAAATGCGGTTCCTCGCAAAGAATAGTTTCTACCTCCCTTGTACTTTATAAAAGTGAAGCCTAATGTCCTTGTAATTTCCACAAAGTTGTTTTGGATAGCTCTATGTCGTTCAGTAAAGCAATGGCAAACTACTGAACGTAAAATTTCCCAGGATTCACGAGCAGCAAAAAGTTATGGGGTTGACTGCTACGTCCTGTGAAGGACGTGCAACTAAATTTTTATTTATAATGAATGAAACAGTTTCCTGTGATCAGCTTCTTGACAAAAAATGTGTGTACAACTTCATAGCGCGGTACCTGTATACGGTAGCTCAGTCATATCTGACTAAGACCTGACACTCGTAAATTATATACCGCATATAAACAAACATTGAAATCTGCTGTACAATCTCCAGAACAAAAAATTTTGTTGTTGGGTGGACATATGATAAGGTTATATGGTAAATCTCATCATATTTTCCCTCACTTGGTTACTGAGATATGGATTTTTTATATGATATCAATGTTGTTGCCCAAGAAGACAAAATACCTACAGCATCGAGCACAAAGGGGAGCAATAAAGATATGACTCTGAATGGAAAACATACCATTTCCAGAAACGTATTTCCAGCTAGAATTGTTGTCTCTTGTAAATCAGACGCCAAAAAGCAAGAAATATCAAATCGACAAGTTGATAGAAGAGCATCGTCATGGGTGCTTGAGACTTCCGCTGTACCATTTTCATTTTAACCCTATAGAACTTGTGTGGGCTAAAATTAAAGGACAAGTGGCAGCTGGCAATACTATATTCAAATTGTCTGACGTCAAGATACTAACCCAGTTCGCGCTACTAAATACTGATAAAAGTTACTGGAAAAATGTGAGGACCATGTGTTGAAAGAGGAAGGATTATTGGAGAAAGGATGGATTCAATTTTATGTTATGCAACCAAGAGCAGACATCAACCTACTGGAATCGTCCGACACAGATTAAGGTCTGAGCAGATCGCAGACCTTAATCCACGTGCACACCAACTGGGATATTTTGCTACAAATATTCAGAAGAATTGCAGGCCCTAAAAATTACAGCATCAGCATAATGTCAATGGCAACAGTTTGTATTCCACAGTGATGAATTTTCAATTCCGCAAGCCCTCAGCGGTAACAAACAACTGTATTGAAAGAAAAAAAAACACACACACACACACACTAAACGCATTGAATATCAACAGAAGAGTAATATTGCAGTGGAAAATGACATATTGTGGCATAACAAGAAACGTGAGAGCAAACACGTCAAATTGGGGGACAACACACGTGCATATGAATCAATCTATAAACTTCAATGAAAAGAGGACCAACATCTTGGTCATTAAGAAGAAAGCCCACTACAGAGACACTGACAACTATTTTCATAGTGCAAAACAGGTAATCATGTTCCGTCTCTGAACGGTAAACAGCAGAGTAGACAATCTTTCACGAAGACTCAAAGCGGGTCTGTCACCCATGTGTACGTGTGAACAAACTACACAGACAGCTGAACAGATCCTTAAAAATGGAAACATGATTACTAAATTGCGGTATCATTTCTGGTCACTCCATACACACTTTAACGCACAGCTATTTGGAAGCTTTCACGAACTCAATATAAAAAGCTAAAATGAATACTTGTGTACACATTATTAACCAGCAGCTGAAGAAACAAGAAGGAAATAAAAAATAAGGTAAGAAATATAGTCCTACTTTCCTGAATTTACAAATTATTTACCCCATTGCCTCTGTAAATTCTCTGTCTTTACTAATTTTACACATTGCACCCCTCTCGGGATTCTCCGTGGTGAAGTGGTCAAGCCGTCTAACCCGGGCTCTGAAGGTTGTATGTTCGATTCTGGGCTGCGTCCATTTCACGAGTGCGTTTTTTCGGAGACTCAAGAGGGTCATCGCTGGAGCTACGGAGTTTGTGCTTTGTGCGACGCTTTCCGCGCTGCGGAAAGAAACGAAGCCATATGGGATAAAAACCTGGTGCAATGCAGCCAACCCTGTCGACTTTTAAGCTACTTCTCTTATTGCACCCAGACGAATCCGGATACGCCTTGTGTCGTCATGTGAATTGGCGGGGCGTCCCTTACTGTAAAAACAAGTTTGTTGGCGAGAAATTACTAGTTTTTCAGCACACAAAAAAAGAAATGTCGCCGCTTTCGATAATTTAAGTTGCTTTTGGACCTATCAAAGACATATTCCTTGGGTGGGGGTAAATATAAGACGGCAGAAAAAAATTTCATAACGATGCAACAGACAGTTTTCAAAATAATTGATCGTGAATGACGGCATTCGTTTGTGGACATACTATAGCAATAGTGTAATAATATTAGCACTCTAGTAGTGGCAGTAATAGCAGTAGTAGAAGAAGCACTTTGACATTGTAGTAGTAATAGTTACAAGTAGCTAAAGTAGTAACTAACAGCAGTAGTTGTTATTATTAGCAGTTACTAGTAGTAGCAAGTCCTATGACAATCTTAATTTGAGTATTTACTAATGAGACGGCCACAGAAGATAGGCCTTGAAACTCAAAATCTAATGGTACCTCAATGATGCCTGTATGTCACTTATAAGTGAAGATATTAACATCTTTGTGAAGGTGAGACGAGTTGCGATTTTTCATGCTATTCACCCGTAAGTGTCGCTCTCTAGTGTGTCCATTACCTCCCCCAGTTGGTGTGGTGCGTGTGTGTGTGTGAGATTGTCTCAAATGGTCGTATGAAAACTGACTTCAAAAATATGTTCCGTCATGTTAAATGATTAAAAAATAGTACAAGTATACAAATAAATTATTAATGATCTTTAAAATTGTGTTCTCTTTAACTTTAGTAGGTCAAATCGGACGTTTTGTGTGTTGAAAAGTGTAGCGCAATCGATATGCGCCGGCCTTCATGACCGTGGGTTTATAATTCACAAAGTCACATCTTTGCAGAAAATCTGTTTTTCAACCACAATTCAAGCAAGTTTAGCGATGAAACTATACTGATTCAGGGGCCATATTTGTATATGGCAATTAAAATTCACATTAAACAAAGACATCTGTTGGATTCATCGATTCCGATATGCGATCATTTCGTTGCCTCTGTGGGATACGCTCCCGGCAGTCGGCAGCTTGCACAGATCCATAGAGCACACTTTATTTACAAACTTCCAGTTTCTTAGTTCTATATAATATTTTAGTTCGTAATGTTTAATAGTTTCTATTATATCACCTAATAATTTTGTGAAAAATTAAAAAAAAAAAAAAGGCCCAGCGGGGAAGAGAACCCCGGTCTCCCGCGTGACAGGTGGAATGCTTACGACTTACGCTAACGAGTACACAATGTTTGATCTGCTAAGAAATTTATATAGTCAAGCCGCCGTTTTGGGTTACATGATCGTAATATTTTCGCCTGTTTTTTAACCACAATTAAAGCAAGTTTAACGATGAAACTTTCCAACGTCTGTAAAATTAAATACAGAATTCGAAGATCCATCTACAATTGATGGTTTTCTATTGAAAGCGCCAGAAAAACATTTTTTACGGTTCAGCTTGCCGTTTTCATTTTTCTCCGCGCGCGAGGTTGGTCTAAACCAACACGGGTCATAGACGGATTATGAAAACTGACTTCAAAAATATGTTCCGACATGTTAATTGATTAAAAGATAGTACAAGTATACAAATAAATTATTTATAATCTTTAAACTTGTGTTCTCTTTAACTTTAGTAGGTCAAATTGCACGTTTTGAGTGTTGAAAAGTAAAAGTGTACATGCCATAGCGATCATTACGCGCATGCGCAATCCCTATGGCACAGGGCCATGCGTTTACCCATTCACAGAGGCACGCTTCGCCGAAAATGTTGTTTTACATCCACAGCTGAAGCTAAAACAGCGATGAAACTTTCCAGATATATGTAAAACTGTATGCAGAATTCAAAAATACATCTGTAATTGAATTAATCCTATAAGGAACACCAGAATAGTGTTACAAAGTGCACATGCCAGTCCGATATATATGCGCAAAGAGCAAAAACACATCTTCGCAGAAATGTTGTTTTTCATCCACCCAGCAACGAGTTAAAGCGATGAAACTTTCCAGATATATTTAAAATTGTATGCAGAATTCAAAAATGCATCTTTAATTGAATTAATTCTACAGCAACACCAAAAAAAAAAAAAAAATTAATTATGGTAAGTATGAAATATATTCTTATTTATATAAAAGGTCACGATGATTTCAACCAGTTGCTGTGCACGAAATATTAATCATACCTTTCCTGGAAAATCCCGGATGACGTGTGTTATTGTTACGTGAGATTTCATTGAATGAAAGACGTCGAAAGAATGCATGGTAAATTAGATAGCGTTTTCTGGGACAAGGTGAGTCATGGCTATATGACTCCGTATATGATTTCGGTTTTCATTTCCGGTCGCTGCACGATCGAACTCGCTACTAGTAGTAAGTACAAGTAATAGTGTAGCAGTTGCAGTAGTAGCAGTACTTATAATAGCAGTAGTCAGTAATGGTGGCTGTAATAGTAGCAAACACAGCAGAGAGAGAGAGAGAGAGAGAGAGAGAGAGAGAGAGAGAGAGAGAGAGAGATTAGAGTTTATCGCGTGTTCTTAAACTGGTGTGCTGATGCCGAGGTAAGGGGTTCAATCCTTACTCTGGACAGCTGGACTAAATTGTTGACCTGTCATCCTTGACTTGGGGATGTTAATTACAAGTACCTCTAAAGTCGGAGTGGGTTCGCCTGATGGCGAGGGACACTGTTAATATGGAAAGCTAACCCACACACAAAATTCAGTCCATCAATACTATAAATAGTGTGTATGAATTACGCTTGAGTTCAAAGTGAGCGAGCGCAAAAACAAATAAATAATGTAGTTATAGCCTTGTTTTATAAATTAACATAAGAACATGCAATTCTTAGAATGATAATGTCATGGTTTCCCCTTGCTTCCCACACAGATATGCAGAAAATAATTGCACTCTCCAAAGATTCCTGCACGAAAAGGAAACAATGTCATGATAAACCGACATATCACATATACATAACTCCACAGACAGGTACGGCCTGTTGTTTGGATGGACACGAATGCTGGACAATGAATAATGAAATGATGAAAAAACTGGAGGCTGTGAGGATGGGATTGTGGAGAACAATGATAATATTGTGCGTGAGCTATCACCAGCTGAGGACAAGACATTCATTTCTTTACTTTGCATTCGCTGGTTTTGAACTCCAGTGTAATCCATACACATGATACTACTTCTAGTGCATAGGACTGATTGTTGCGTGTGGATTAGTTTCCCTTTTACTAGTGTCCCTCGCCAGATAAACCCACTCCGACTTCTAAGAAAATTGTAATTTACGCCCCTAAGTCTGGGTCTCCGTGGCAATCGTGTTGCGGATGCAATTCGCAATGCTGCTCACCCATATTCGAAACACAGCAGTGACCGATTTGGCAGACTGTGTCTTGCTGGTATTAACGTCTTGGTATAAGAGCCGGTCGTTCAGAAAGCAATGGCAAACTACTGAAAGTAAAACTTGCCAAGACATCAACAACGGCAGTAAAATGGTGTTGACTTAAATGCAACTTTACAAAGAAGTCTAGGGCAAAAAGTCAACATTTTTAGTCTGGCCAGTGGCCAGTAACTGACCTGTGTAGGGGTTGAACTGGAAGTTTAAGAGCGAGCGTTCATATCCATTTGGCCTTACTAACCTTCAAAACAAAAGACATCAAATGTAACTGAACTAAATTAAACAACAGAATGAAGAAAGCACACAAGATAGGACACACAATTAAGAAAAACTATTACCATCATCAATAGTGACATGCTCATCCTCCTTGCCCGAGGGATTACTATCTGACGATGATGCCTCGCTGTGACTTTCGATATCGCTACAAGAGCCAGTATTTCCACGGAGGATTGTCTCAATCTCACTTGTGGCTGCAACATTGATTGCAGTCTTCCCCTGGATGTTTGCTTGGTGAGGGTTGGCCCCATGGCGCAACAGCAGCTGGACCAACTTAGACAGAAAGAGAACCATAAGAATGCCATCAGCAGTTACATATTTTAACGATTGCATTGATTATATCGGTTATAGATCTTCACTAGCTAGAGCAACAAATTTATCACTGTCATCATGTACCATGCAGACAAGCGTGGTTGGTCATATTTCACCATCCCACACAATCATGCAGACAAGCGTGGTTGGTCATATTTCACCATCCCACACAATCATGCAGACAAGCGTGGTTGGTCATATTTCACCATCCCACAATCATGCAGACAAGCGTGGTTGGTCATATTTCACCATCCCACACGATCATCAGAATCATGGATCAGCTCTTGTGTCCTTGTCTAGATGATGTTATTTGGTGAAGCCATTCTGATATTTACTTCTCTGCCTTTCCCTTGCTCTTTTCCTTTCAATCTTGCCAGTTATCACCAAGTTCTCTAGTTTATATCTTATAATGTGCCCAAAAAGTCTTGACTGTCTACGTCTAATTTCTCTAATATGTTTAGTCTTCATCTGTTTCTTGTAGGACTTGCTAAATCGTTTTTCTATCTGCACACTGTATTCTTTGCATTTTCCAAAGAAACATTTCCCAATTTCTACTCATCTGCATTATAAACAACATCAGGAATTTAAAGTGATGAATAGCATTTCATATATATCAGCTTTTTAAGTTAAGCATTCATTTCCTATCAAAGATTAAGTGAAGACATCCCAGAAGTGGTGAAGACAATTCATTGTTCAAATGGTGGTAAGATATCTTCAGGTGTTTAGTGCACTTATCTGCTAAGACAGTGCTCTTGAGTTCAATTCCCAGCAAAGACAAGGTTATTGTTTCCTACCAGTACAGCTCTTTTATTTACCCATCTTCATAAAAATGGGTACCAGATGCATCTCAGAATATTCTGTAAGCTAAAAGTAATAGGCCATTTTACACACAGTATAACATAAGCAGGTGCATTATGCAGACAAAGTCACGAGCACCGTCGGACAAGGGTTTGACACATGCACTCGCCATTTGCTATGTGTGGGACACTGGCCACCTTTTCCCACATGCACACAGGCCTAAAATATATAACTGTCTTAGCACTTCACAACCACACAGCAGGTGTCTGCTATGGGACTATGGTTTTGTTGAGAACAACATACGGTCTTCAAGAGAACGAATGAAAGTAATAAAAGTTTACGACAGTGAACAAACAGAAATACCTTTTGGTGGCCATTGCTGGAGGCGTCGTGTAATGGCGTATCATCGTCAAATCCCTGCACGTTAACATCAGCTCCAGCTTTCAGCAAATATCTGGCAACCCTCAAGTTTCCTGAGTTACATGCCTCGTGTAAAGCTGTCCAACCTAGACAAACATGTATGTAGGTCATACTGGACAAACATGTACACAGGTCATACTAGACAAACATGTACACAGGTCATATTAGACAAACATGTACACAGGTCATACTAGACAAACATGTACACAGGTCATACTGGACAAACATGTACACAGGTCATACTTACACAAACATGTACACAGGTCATATTACACAAACATGTACACAGGTCATACTGGACAAACATGTACACAGGTCATACTGGACAAACATGTACACAGGTCATATTAGACAAACATGTACACAGGTCATACTGGACAAACATGTACACAGGTCATATTAGACAAACATGTACACAGGTCATACTGGACAAACATGTACACAGGTCATACTGGACAAACATGTACATAGGTTATATTAGACAAACATGTACACAGGTCATACTGGACAAACATGTACATAGGTTATACTGGACAAACATGTACATAGGTTATATTAGACAAACATGTACACAGGTCATATTAGACAAACATGTACACAGGTCATACTGGACAAACATGTACATAGGTTATACTGGACAAACATGTACACAGGTCATACTGGACAAACATGAACTTAGGTCATACTGCCCTACCCTGATGCCCTACCTCTAAGCATGACAAATTAGTTACATATCCTTTACATGATGTAACAGTCAACTCCAGTATTGTTTGGCTGTCTGTGATTCCTGGGCACGTTTACGTTCAGTAGTTTGCCATAGCCTTCTGAACGACCGGCACTCATAACACTGCATATAAACCAACACAAGGCAGTCAGCTTCCAAACCCCTGCAGTTGTGTTTTGACCGTGGTATCTGCCATTACAAATTGCATTCATAACCCCTTCATCACAGAGCCAACCTAAGCATAAACTTATTTTGGGGCGCTTGCTTGCTTTGAACTCAAGCGTAGTCCATACACATTATTTATAGTAGCGATGGACTGAATTTTGTGTGTGGATGAGCTTTCCATCAGGTGATAACCACTCCGACGACTTCAGAGGTACTTGTAATTTACGTCCCCAAGTCAAGGGCGACAGGTCAGCATTTTAATCCAGCTGTCTGGTGTAGGTGGTGAACCCCATACCTCAGCACAACGGATGTTTAAGAACAAGCATTCTTACCCATTCAGCCATGCAGACCTGCACATAAACATTACACATACAATGACTCAACAGAAGAAACATTCACAAACCAGCATAATCTTTCATATTAACACTGGCGCCAGCTTTCAATAACCGCTTGGTCTGTTTATAATCCCCCTTTTTGGCAGCCATGTGAAGTGGTGCCTCGCCTCGTTCATTCCGTTTGTTGACTTTCTTGTCTGCAGGCGTACGTCTAGTAGAGGTCACCTGACTACCAGACGAAGGTGACTTTGGAGAGACATCTAGGAAATACAGTAACTCAAGTTATTGCCAAAGAAAAGTCACTGCCTATTCTTGTACATACAAGTAAAAGACCCTTTTGCACACCACATGTTGAGTTGAGCTAAGAACCAACATATCACTGCACTCAGGACATTCCCACACGCGCCCTGTCCCGTCGTTCAATAGCCAGTGAAGAGCCATACTGCTAATCTTTCCCACCGCTCTTTGATTTAAAGTTTTCCTGGCCTTCTCTGTTTTGAGATTCTTCCAGAATCTCTGCCGATCCCCCACACGACCACCTCTCCCTTGCCCATACGTAATCTACTACCAAGAGGTGTGCTCCCTGCCAGCCTATCAGCCTGATCATTCACCCACACGACCACCTCTCCCTTGTCCATAGGTATTACCACCAAGAGGTGCATTCCCTGCCAGCCTATCAGCCTATTCATTCCCCATAGGCACATTGGGCATATGTTTTTTTTTTGGGTGCTCGCTCGCTTTGAACTCAAGCGTAGTCCATACACACTATTTACAGTAGTGACTGACTTACTTTTGTGTGTGAATTAACTTTCCCTATTAACAGTGTCCCTTGCCATCAGGTGAACCCACTCTGACTTCAGAGGTACTTGTAATTTACGTCCCCAAGTCAAGGACAACAGGTCAACATTTAAATCCAACTGTCCGGTGTAGGGGTTGAACCCCTTACCTCGGCATAAGCATTCGTACACACATTCGGCCATGCAGATCTGCTGGGCATATGTAGCTAGACATATTTTTGCGGAATAATCGGCACTCAATGGGTAAAGTGATCAGTCTCACACCAGCCAGTTTTAGTTACCAAGACATTTCCTGGTACCCATTTTAGTCTGGGTTGACCTACGTAATACTGAAGCATCAAACTGTGTGCTCCTGGATCTAATATTAGCCCTACCAGACCACTGTATCGATTTTCGGAAATTTCCGAATCTGCCGCTATACCGGTCACTAATGTTCGGCATTTTGCCGTTTTCGTGATAAATATGTGTCACAAACTAAAAATAACCAACCAATCGTGGTAAAAACTCATGTTTAGCCATTGCAAATGTCTACCCCCATAGGTTTGAATTGACTTTGTGTGGATTAACGCGAAAAAATTTATGAAAATTCACAATGAAACGAGCGTTTGATGAACCAAGCACTTCAACAAGAAAGCGAAGTAGGTCTAGGCTTTTCAGTCCAACAGATGATCGATACTTTGGTTTATTCAGACTGGAATGGCACACAAAGGTGGAATATTGGCGCTAGATGAAAGGTAGACCTATTTTCTACAATGTCTCCAAGTTACATCTTATTCTAACCACTTGTTTGCATTAACTAATATTTTTCTATATCATGTTGGTTTTTTCTATTTAATACTCAGGAGCCCAGGTAATAGGGAAAGTTAGGTTCAGGGCCTCAGGTCTGGTAGGGTTAAAGTTAGATTGCATATCATTTACAGGACGTTGCAGTCAAACCCAGCATTGTTTGCCTGTTCGTGATTTCTTGGACAATTTACGTTCAGTAGTTTGCCATTGCTTTCTGAATGACCGGCACTCACACCTTTGCATGGGAAACCAACGCAAGGCGGACTGCTTCCAAATAGTCTGCAGCTGTGTTTCAAATGCGGTATGCAGGATTAAAAACCGCATCCATAACTCTAAATACACATGCTTTATCCAAACATCACACTGACTGGAAAGATCAGTGGGGCAAGAGGCAGACCAAGAGAAATGATGCTGGATGGTCAGATGGTGGCATGGAAATGATTTGGAACACAGAGGACAGAGATTTCTGGAGCTGACATGAAAGCCTACGCCAGTCGGCAAGGCACATGATAATGATGAATCAAACATTGCACACACCTCCTCCAACACATGACTCATCCTGCATTCTCATCAACAAAGCCATCTGTTGACGCTCTGACAGCGGCACATTCAGACGAGACACTGTCCCTGCACCACGGGGTGATCCTATGCCAACATGCTCCGGAGAACCTTCTGGAACATTTGGGCGTTTTCGCTTCTGTTGCTGTTGTAGCTGCTGTTGCTGCTGATTTTTCTTCTCTGTGAAAGCAGAAAAACGAATCATTAAGAAACAAAACAGCAAATGCCTCAAGACCAATGTTTCGGTGTTAAGACAAAAACTCACTATTCTTAAGAAATTTTAAACAAAGTATTTTCAATTGAGTCACGGATTGCGACGTCCTGTAATGGATATGCATATCCATTACAGGACTTCGCAATCCGTGACTCATGTTTCAATGTTAAGACAAAAACTTGCTATTCTTAACAACTTTTAAAGAAAGTATTTTAAATTCAAGAACTGGGTGGATCCAGTTAGCAGCCCCATATCAGCGAAGTCAAGGACAGTAATGATGCAAAGGGATTTGTCAACAGGTCACAGGAAAGAGACAAACTACAATCATGTTGGTAACCACCCACCACCTGTATAGTTTAGTAACGATATTCCACCAAGTGACCATTCAATAAATCTCACAATAAAATACAGTATATCAGCAAACAAAAGTCACAGCCTATTCGTGCACATAAAAGTACAAAGGTAAAAGACACTTTTAATGCCTTAGGGACACTGGACATATTTTTACGGAATAATCGCCACTCAATGGGTAAAGTGATCAGTCTCATGCCAGCTTGTTTTACATACAAAGTCATTATCTCAGGCTGGTTTGACCTACATAATATTAAAGCTGGACCTACTATGAGCCGGTGATGTGAGTCCAACACAACAAGTACCAAGTCGAGCCCTGGCAAGACCAGTTGTACAAATTCTGGCAGCCAGTCTTCTTCTTGGTTGTTCAGGGGTAATGAAGTTCACCTCTGGTTCATGCAGACCTGATCTGCCTCATATTATGGATTGTGTGGATTTTTACACAATAAGGAAAGGATGGTATGCTCCTCCCAGATGCGGAGGTAGAGAAATGGGCATCTAGTCATCTAAATCGACACAATGTGATCCACTCCCAAATCACATGTGGCTGATTTTGAACCCTCAACTATGTTTGTTGAAGAATTGTGAAACTGCGTGCCACCAACGCCTAAGCCACAGATGCTGGTCTGACAAAACCAACTGGGACTGAAAGAGTTATAAGGAGGCAACAAGGAGAGGGAGAAACCAAACTGACAGTGCAACAACATCAGTTCTTCTGTCCTACTGACAAAGAAAAAAGGCGAACCCAGCTGATGTCTGACAGACACAGCTGGGATGGATTATGTCGGCAATGATACGTGCAAAACTCACACTAACCCTCGTCTTCAGAAGGTGAAGATGGTGTGACTAGTTTTCTCTTGGCGCTTTTGCCCTCTGGCTGAAGTGATCTGCTTGATGAGGCTTTGTCCTGCTCGAGAGATAACATGTGTAGTCACTTTTTATCACTGGACTTTCAGCATCAATATTTCATGCAACCACTTTATAAAACTCCAAAGTCACCAATATTTCATGCAACCACCGTATACATTATTTCATTCAACCACCTTACACCAATATTTCACCCAAACACCTTATTTAACTATTTTAACCACTATGTCAGCAATATTTCAAGCAAGCACTTTATACCAATATTTAATTCAAACATCTTATACAACCATTTCACCTATTTTAACTAACCATGTCATCAATATTTCATGCAACCACTTTATACAACTCTGCCACCAATATTTCATTCAACCACCTGATACGACTATCTTAACCACTTTATATAACTCTAGATTTTCAGGATTAGTATTTCATGCATTCACTTTATGCAACTAAGCATTTTCAGCATAAATATTCCATCCAACCACTTTATACCACACCAATTTTCAGCATAGATATTTCATTCACACATTTTATACCACTTTTTAGCCAATATTGCATGCAACCATTTTATAAAACTCAAGTCACAAATACTTCATACACATACCTTATACCACTATTTCACCAAAGTTTTATAAAACCACTGTATAGCTGTCCCCAATATTTTATATAACCATTTTATACAACTGCATCCCCAATATTTCACACAATCATTGCATACAACATATTTCATGCAACCACTTTATACAACTATGACAACAATATTCCATTTACCACTTTATACAACTCTGTCAACAACATTCCGTTCAACCACTTTATACAACCCTGTCACCAAGATTCCACTTAACCGCTTTATACAACCTTGTCAACAATATTCCATGAAACCACGTTATACAACTATGACAATATTCCATTTAACCACTGTATATAATTATGACAATATTCCATTTAACCACTTTATACAACTTTATGCCATGATTCGCCATCTCACATGATTGCCAGTCCTCCCACCTGGATCGTGTCTATTATCTTGTCCCTATTATGCCATATAGTAAAACCACCCAGGTATTTACCTCTCTGCTTTCCCAATCAGATTTACCAGACATCACCTCATAACATAGCCAACAATCTGAACTCTTTACATCTAATTTCTCTAAACAATTTGTGGCTTTCATTAGTTTCTTGTAGGACTTTTTATGTTTTTCTGTCCATCCATGGTATTCTTTGCAAATTTCCCCAGAAACTCCACTTCCACTACTAATAGATGTTTCTCAGCTCATCTGCTAATTGTCCATATTCCACATGCATATAATTGTATAGGTTCTAAATAGTACTTCAATGTTCTTTTTCTCACTGCAACTGACAGCTTTTTATTGGTTGTCTTTTTATCTTGCAAAAAGCTATTTTAGCCACAGCGATTCTTGCTCTAATCTCTACAAGACACCTTCCATCAGATGTTACTGTTCTGAGACAGTTGTACCAATTCACATGTTTAAGAATTTTCCCATTTACTCGGATGTTATATTGCAGTATCTTTTTCTTCTTGGAGACGACCATAATCTTTGTTTTCTTACAATTTAATTTTAACTCTGCCCACAATAACCGCACCTACCAAATGCCACAGGTTCTGTTCATGGTCTACAATCAATATTTATCATCAGCATATGTGATATTATGGCCTCAGATGGAGATTCCTCTCATATCTTTTAAATTTCTCATAACATTTTCACTCATCATTATTATGTGCCATGCTGGTAAGCAAAGGTGGTCATGTCTTGCCATCTTACACGATCACCAGAGTCGTGGATCAACTCTGTGTCCTTGTCCCAACCGTGTCCTGTGGTCCAGCCATCTATTTCTCTGCCTTTCCATTGTTTTTTCCCCCTCAATCTTGCCAGTTGTCACATTTTCACTATTTCTGCAATAATAGTGGATGAAAAGTGCCATTATGTAAGCTCATGCACACCCTTAAAAAGAATTCACCGGAGAAATAACTAAATGCAGACCCTCAAAGTGAATTCACTGCAGAAATAACTAACAATACCTCCACATCAGCACAGTAACAATTTATTTACATACATGAGTCATATGTGTGTACGAGTGTGTGTATACATGTATAAATGGAAAGAAAAAAAGCGCACATGTGTTAATAGATAACAATAGAAAGGAGTATTCCATTATTTACTTTGTAGGGGGTGATAAATGATGTAAATGAACAAATTACGAAGAACTTGGAAGCAACAGAGATGTGGTTCCTAAGACGAATGTTGTGAATTCCTTGGACTGCCAGAAAAACTAACAACGATTGCCTGAAAAAGGCTAATGAAACTAGAACATTATATACAACAATAAGAAAGAGACAGACAGCTTTCTTTGGTCATGTAATGAGAAGAGAGGCATTGGAGAACATTGTGACTACTGGAAAGATCGAAGGGAAGAGAAGCAGAGGCCAACCAAGAGAAATGATGCTGGCTGGATTGAGACAGTGGCATTGAGGAATATCGTCAACAAAGTTGATCCAGAACACCAATGACAGAGATCTGTGGAGAGCCATGAATGCCTACGCCAGCTGGCATGGCACTTGATAATGATGATGAAGGGGGTGACCCTCAATAAGAATTTACAGGAGGAAAAAAAAACTTGATAAAATCTCACAGAAGCACAGTAACATTTTATTTATATATAATCACATCAATGTGTGAAAGTGATTGTGTATGTACACATGAAAAGAACAGGAACAAAAATAATAAGGAGGAAAAATGCCATATTATTTATTTTGTGAGGGGGTACCAATTCACTGAGAAATACCTAACAAAATCTCCAAAGATCAATACCAGTTTTACATATAAAATCATACAAATGTATGCAAGTGGATGTATGTGAGTACATAGTGAAAGACCAGGAGTGAGTCTCTGTGGCAAAGTGGTGAAGCTGTCTGCCTCGCGTTGCAAAGGTTGTGGGCTTGATTCTGGGCTACGTCTTTTGGTTCACAGTGCATTTTTCTTGGAAACTCCTGGAGGTTATCGCTGGAGCTATGGAGTTCATGCTTTGAGCAGCACTTTTGGCAGGCCGCCCTGTGGAAAGAGACCAAGCCATATGGGATAAAACCTGGTGCTATGAAGCCGATCCTCACGACTTTCAAGACTTATTTGAGACCAGGACCAAGAACAGAAAGGAAGAAAGATACCCCATGACTTTGTGAGCGGGTGACTCCCATAGAGAATTTACTGATGAAATAAAAATCACAATTTCCACAGAAGCATGGTAACATATACAAAGAATATATAAACACACTAATGTGTGCATCTGGAGAGATTACCAACGCACTAAAAATGAGAATTGTTAATGTTACATATATTCAACACTACTGTATGGTGCAGAAAATCAAATCAAATCAAATCAACTTTATTTTAAAAGGGTCATAAATTGGGCACGCAGGCCCGTCTTACATTCGGCCCTTCCAATCTCTCATCTTTCGTTCATCAAGAGCATTATACATTCACATAGGAAGAAGAAAAAAAAACACTGTGAAATGAATGTTGTAAACATAAGGCAAATTACCATGTTATGAGGCCCATATCCCACCTATCCACACATCACCCCACCCACACCCCCACCTACCAACACACACACACCCAGGGACACATACATACCCCACCAACCGATCCATCCACCTCCTGCACATCCCCCACCCACACACACCCAGGGAGACATACATACCCCACCAACCGACCCATCCACCTCCCGCACATCCCCCACCCACTGCCCTCACCTGTTACCCCAACCCAAACACACTCCACACCCACAAACACCCCCACCAACCCACACATCCCAAGCCCACCCACATACACATCCTAATCCACACCTCCATCAACCACATATTCCCCACCCACGCATTCCCCACCAACCCACACATCGCACATCCACAAACCATACACACACATCCCCACCAACTGACATCTCCCTAACCACCTATACATCCCCAATCCACTCACACACACCACCCACACATACATCATTCACCCATCCACACATGCCCTAAGCCACATCCCCCACCACACACCACGCAGAAGCCTGGACAAGCAACTAGAAAGTCGAATAGAGGTTCTGGAGATGTGGAAAAACAGAAGAATATTCTTATTTCATGGAAACAAAAACAATCAAATAAAACTGAGCATGAAACGAGAATTGATGAAAGAAAGAAATATGAGGCAAGTGAAATATTTTGGCCATACAACTTTGAAAAACCGTACTGGAGGACAAGGGTGAGAGGAAAGCAAGCAAGATGTAGACAATGATACAAATGGAAAGATAACATCAAGAGATGGACGAATATCAATCTGACAGAATGTACAGTCAGGGCGAGAAACAGACAGACTGTTGGAGATCCACTGCAGCCACCTTCATTGTGGAGACGGCACCTGATGGATGTATGTATGTACATATGAAAAATACCAGGAACAAGACGGAAAAGGGAGAAAGATACCCCATGACTTACTTTGTGAGGGGGTGATTTTTTCTCTGACATTGCTTTCATTAACACTACCCTTTAAGTGTTCCAATTTGAGAGGGTAGAAAATCAACAACAACAAACGGTGATGAAACTGGGTACAGGAAATCATCAGGTCTTTTGAAGATCTTCACAAGTAACACAAATCTCAACAGCAATTGATGCCATGCCTGTGCGATGCAAATCTGTTGTTAAAAAAACAAAACAATAAAAACATGACTATTCAGAGACAAGCCAATGTCAAATCAAATATGCAAAATATATGTGAATTCCTGAGGGATCAGAGTTTTGTGGGAAGGAAAAGGGCAATGTGGCGGAGAAATGGACATTGTTGATTTTTAATTATTTTTGCATGGCTATTCGGGAAGCATCAATGTTCTGAGAGTTTGAGAATCCTTGTAGTTATTTTAACTCTGAGTGCCTGGTCCTGAGTCAATAATATTTGGTAAATTTGATGCACAACTCCTGCTCAAGGCCCGCAAATGAATGATATTCAAGGAACTTGTATGACGCATGACATTGACACAATGCCCACAAATGAATGATACTCTGGAACTTGTATGACACATCACTCCTGCACAAGGCCCGCAAGAGAATGACAACCATGGAACTTGTACGGCATGACTCTCACTCAAAGCCGGCAAGTGCATGATTTAGGGATGCAAGAGGTGAAGGAGCTTGAGTTGAGGAAATGCATAACTCAAGGAGAATTACCACAAGGAGTCATTCTGATACCAAACTTCCTTGTAAGCAAATTCCAAACAGAGTGGCTAATCTGAATGTAAAATCCACTGAACGATAATCAGGGAACTTGTATGTGCAGGAACTACAAGTCAAGGTGAGCAAGAGGTGAAGGCTTGGGCGCTGAAGTGCATCACGCAAGAAAACCACCCACAAGCATAAATTTGATACTGGGTTGGGTTGTGTGCACATCCCAAAACAGGCTGGTCCTCAACCGACATGTGCCAAGTTGTCCTATCCTTTGCTATCTGTTTTGGCTCATGTTTTCCCCATAGTATTCATCTTTTTCTAATATTCTTTTCCATGTGTACTGAAAGCATGCAGCTCTGAGATTGGTCTAGCTCCAAATTATAAGATCTTCAGCCAAGAATATGAATTGGAAATATACAGCTCTGAGGTTGGTCTAGCTCCCAATTACTGATCAATTTTCAGCCAAGAATATGTACTGGAAGCATACAGTTCTGAGATTGGTCTAGCTCCCAATCAAAGTTCAATATCTAGCCAACAATTTGTACTGAAAGCATGTAGCCCTGAGGCTTTCTAAAATAGGTACCAGATGCTTCTATTGAAAATAAACAGGTTATGTGGAAAGGAATTGAACACACATTGTTCCAGTATATGGTGAAGTGGTTAGTGGCATGTCTACAAATAGTGGACCTGAGTGGTATACCTTGTACCGGCAGAGTTATGTGTGCAAGACTTCTGATAAGGATGACTATGGACTGACCCCAATCTCAAATGGGCACAGGAGTTCTAGCAAAATAAAGCTGGGCAACGAACAACTAACAAAATTATGCTTAAGTACCTTGCGGTCACCGATAATATGATCCAGACACCATATCCCCCATCTACGTAATTGGCATGTAAATAGCATGCTTGCCTTTCACGAGAGGTACAAATATATATATGCCACAAGATTCACACCCGTACACATTTTGTAAAACATACGTGCCATTCTATAATTTTGCATGTGCTGCATATTGGTACGTCCTGTGTTTGTAGAACCCATAAAGGAAGAATAGTAATACTGTAAACTACTTTACCCAGTCTTATTAGGGCCCATAAAGTAAGGACAGTAATACTGTAAACTACTATGCCCTGTGTTATCAGGGCCCATAAAGAAAGAATAGTAATCCTGTAAACCACTATGTCCTGTGTTATCAGGACCCATAAAGTAAGAATTTTAATACTGTAACTACTATGCTCTATGTGTTCAAGGCCCATACAGGAATAATTGTAATACTCCAAACTCTATGCATGCTATAAGAGGCAACAAAGAAAGGTTGGAGTGAGATTGGATACTTCATTCACATAGAAAACTAGCTTCAAAATCCAAGCGATCAAGAACAAAAGGCTTGGCATGAGTTGGATGAGTGCCTCTGCGCCATTGAGGGATTCAAGACAGAAGAGAAGAAGATACATACCACTATATGAAATACATAACCTGTTGTTATTTAACATGTGAAACAGTAATTTAAAGTTTAATGCCAGATTTTCTTTCAAACTGCAGAAATAGTATATTTTCATTGATTGCTTGCACAGTGTGAAATTTATTCAGCCAAATATAACAAATCTTCTTGCATGCTGATTAAAACTGGGACTGTAGCTGGACAGTTGTAATGTTCTGCTTTTCAATTTAAGCTTTACTGCTCAGGCCGAAGGGAGAATTGTGAAGGAGGATTCTGGTGCTTTTGCTTTGACCACAAGTAGCCTGACTATGGAAGTCATGGCAGTAAGTAAAGCAATAACATGGCTCGAGAAACAGACATTCACTAGGACATGTTTCCTTAACGACCCAATTAGCATGCTCAAGAAGATAGAGATGGGGTGGATCCGAAGAGAGTGGTTGCTGTCTCTGGAGCAGTCTCAGCTGGCAAAGATTAGTTTCATTTTCATGCCAGGGCATGAGGGTGTACAAGAAAATGAGCAGGCTGACAAGCTCGCAGGTAACGCTACTGTGAAAGGTGGATGCACCTTGGGCCAGGCTGACATTCTGAATGCTTTACGAGAAGTAAATCGTTCACAAGAACCAAGTGATGATTATGAATCTACAACAATGGTCAGGATGCCAGAACAGCAAAAGAGGTGAGGCCAAGCAAGACCACTATGCAGGAAGCCAAAGAAGATTGATAAACCAACACAGAACTGGTGTCGTTAGCTGTTACTCGCTGCGGGATTTGCTGAGGAGGGGATCCAAGCACTTATGGACTGAATGGTTCGATGTGCAATGAGGATGATCTGTCAACTAACTAAATTTCAATTTAGGCACTTACAGAATTTGATTTATTCTTGCTTTCCAGACAAAGAGCTTACAATTGTTACAATAAACATTTGTATTCAGGAAATAATTGTGTGCATTGTACAGTGATGTCAATTACAATTTTGTAATTGTGTATGATCACCCTAGGTCCCTAGTTATTTTCTATTACTTTTCCTAAAGTACAAGGATGTTGATTCTGAAAACTAAGAACCTTCTTTTAGACCAGTCTAATAAGAGTCTCGAAGCACAGATCACAAACTCCAAAGCACGGAGCAAGGATCCCAATGAGTGGATTTTAGTACACACACACTAGATCCTCACTGGTACAAAGTAGTTTTCATATAATATGGGGACGCAGAGGTGTTTCCAAGGCACCAGGGCTGGGTTATATACTGGCCAAGACCTATTGACGCGTCCTCGTTGAGCGTCCTGGGCAACAGGTTCCTTCGGAGTCCTGGCTAAAGTCAGTAGGATCACTGATTCCTCCGAAGTAGGAGAGTGTCTGTCTGTACGGCGAGGAACCACCAGTCTGCACACCAATAAGCCAGACATGGGACAACGGATACTCAAGCAAACCTCAGGTCCTGTATGACATCACACTGATGTTTGACAACAGGATGCCTTCATCCGACATACAGGACTTCGCGTTGGAGCTCAAGCCAACGAACACAAGCAAGCAAGCATATAATATGGGATCATCAGGGGCATGTAACGGGGGTTTCTGTGTACATTGAACGTGTTTCTTTACAAACTGGACTAGAATGTTTTGCATCTGTAAACAAAGCTATGTCGTTTTTGTTATTATCCTTTGTCAGCAGCATTCCATAACAATGATAAATGTGGAATAATCGACAAACAGCCAAGACAACCATTTCAGTGTTATGAACCTGAAACTAATTACTGCTTTTCTTAGAGACATTAACATGGAATTCTTGAGTACAAATGAGGAAGAATAAGAAAATTGTTTTAACTATCTAGGAACAGTCATAATATTAGATAAAAGATGCTGAAAAGAGATGCCATGTCAAAAGTAGCCCTCTGCTAGACTGAAAACATCATCATCATCAAGTGCCATGCCAGCTGGCATAGGTGTTCATGTCTCTCCACATCTCAGTCTTCGGTGTTCTGGATCAACTCTGCTGATGATATTCTTCCATGCCATCGTCTCAATCCATCCAGCATCATTTCTCTTGGTCAGCCTCTGGCTCTCTTCCCCTTGATTTTTCCAGTCATCACGATGTTCTCCAATGCCTCTCTTCAATTGAATTGACTAAGGAATTTGATATAGACAATCAAGATATTTAGGCATATGAGGAGAAATACACTTGAAAACTTAGTGATGACTTTCAAACTTGATGAAAAAGATGCAAGAAGAAAACAGGTAAATTTGAAACAACACCATTATGAATGTGAATAATGAAGATACAAACAATCAGGTGCATAATGTACTGCCAGACATACTTGTCTGCATCTCATCAGGTGCATTCTGCAGAAATCATTCAACATAAAATAGTGATCATTGGATGGCACTGATAGTGTGAGATAATATACAAGCAGTGACAGTGGGGATAGAAGAACCATGCTAATATTTAAGTTATAGTGACAATGTAGCCTCATAATCAATACCAATAACTGATGTCAGATAACTAATAACCACAATCACTTCACAAGGGAAGGATGGGTGTGTGGCACAAAGAAGGCAACAATTAATAATGAAAAAGAAAACTAATCACCCTATTCCACTGATGAATGTAATTTAATTGAATACATTATGATTATGTAAAATAGGCAGCCATGGTATCCCAGCAGCTAGCATGCTAGGCTTTTGGCCTGGTGGTAACCTTGTTAAATCATTGAGGAAGGAATTTTTTTTTCCGCTTGACATCTCATAGATCAACCTGACCTAACATGGGTCATCATCATCATCAAGTGTCCTGCCAGCTGGCGTAGGCATTCATGTCTCTCCACAGATCTCGGCCTTTGGTGTTCTGGATCAACTTTTCTATGATATTCCTCCATGCCACTGTCTCAATCCATCCATCATCATTTCACTTGGTGGGCCTCTGGCTCTCTTCCCATTGATTTTTCCAGTCTTCATGATGTTCCCCGATGCCTCTCTTCTCATCACATCACCAAAGAAAGCCGTCTGTCTCTTTCTTATTGATGCACATAGCATATTAGTTTCTTTAGCCTCTTTCAGACAATCGTCATTAGTTACTCTGGCAGTAGAAGGAAGGAATTTGCAACATTCACCTCAGGAACCACATCTCTGTTGCCTCCAAGTTCTTCCAAATTTTTCCATTTACATTCCATGATCCACTGCCATACAGTAAAATAACTCTGTATGGCACTTCAGCACTCTTACATTCAATTTTAATGACTTATTGCATAAGATACTTTTCATTTTCCGAAATGCAGCTTTTGCTCCCTATTCTTAGTCTCTGTTGCGCACCTTTCATCTGATATAATTGCCCCTAAGTATTTAAAATTATCCACTTGGTTAAGAATTTTCCCTTTCACATTTTGGTGTCAATTTTTTCATAGATATCTCACTTGTTACTGTTTTCTCTATATTAAAGGAGAGTCCTTTCATTGCCCTCTCTGTTACTACAATGTCTAGCAATTGCTGTAGATCTTTTGCATTATCCGCCACCAATACTGTGTCACCTGCACAGCGTATATTATTTATATTATAACCTCCGATTAGTATTCCTGGCTTCTCTTTGATCTCTCTCATTAATACTTCGCTATACAGGGAGAAAAGATCTAGTGACAAGACACATCCTTGTTGTACTCCTAGCTTTATTTGTTCAAAATTGCCCTCTTTATTTCCCATTTTAATTGCTACTACTTAGTCCCAGTATTCTTTTTAATTCTGAAATCTTTCCAAACAATGTTGACACCTTCCATCATTTAAATCAGTCCATTATGTTTTACTTTATTAAATAACTTGGTATAGTCTATGAAGTACAAATATATGTCTTTCTGTGTATCTATTGATCTTTCTGTTAATATCTGTAATGTATATACTGTTTATTTGTACCCTTTCCTTCCACAAATCCATACTGTTTTTCACCAATTTCCATTTTTATTTTCTTTCTTGTACCATGAAATAATCAGGGAAGTAAAGGTGTCCACGTGACTCATCAAGTATCAATTGGTTTATAAAAATTGTGTTAGCAGCATATAACTGTTATAGCCACCACGTTTCAGCTTTTGACAAGAGCCAACAAGCAAGCTACTGCACTAAAGCAGCTCCCTATTTGTAATAGGATATAAATCCTAATAAAAGGAAAAGGGGACTATAAGATGATAACACAAAGATAAAGTCCTATACTATGAGCATAAGAAAGGATTGTATCTGTTGTACAACAGATTTAATCTTTATTTTATTTTGACACCAATTGTATAATACATGTATATGTTTTGTGTGTGACTGTGTCAAAGGTCAGTTAAGGACAACACTGAAACTCTCCACTGACTGAACTAAACAGCTGGGGTTTAAAAGATATTCCCTGAGTCTAATTTAGGTGTCTTTATCAGTTCAATGTTATTTTGCAACCTTGTCCTCCCATGACATCATTTTTAACGTCAATACAATATTTATTGATATTTCACTACTAATCGTTATCACAACAGAACAGACATACATCGTAGCAGAATTTGGTCATTTACATTACATCCCATTGAAAGTCTAAGCATAATATGATAACAAATGGGTAATTTGCTAGCAGTGTAGCAGCTAGCTTCCTTGGAAAATTAGTGTCAGTCACAGAGTAGACGATTATCCATAAACCGGACGGAACGATTCCTTGTTACTAAGTCCAATTTAGACACAAGTAATGCACACACTGTGTAACAAACACACACGTTAGGAAATTTTTTATATCCAAGAATCATTTATTTCGTGCAAAACAATGTTTTCTGGAATACAGTGTAAGGAATATCGTGAAGAACGACAAAACCTGACCATGTTCGAAAACAAAGCAATGGCTTTGGTTCCGTGAGTCTTAGCAGCCAAGCATGGCTGCCAAAATTCGAAGCTACATCTCCAATATCTCTGATCTTTGGCGAATATTGTACACGAATTGAACTGTTGAAACATCCAGATATATATATCTTTGCTTGCTATAACTATTGAAGATCAGCGTAAAATACATCACAAGTCCGTGTGTTGAAATATAACGCCAAATGTAATTAAATATGCGATAGTACCCACCTAGTACGAAGAAACGCTTTGACTTTACGCGGGATTAACAGTCTTCCTGATTGGTTCAATAGCCATAAGAATGCAGTTTCCTTTCAGTGTGTAACAGCGTTCACCATTGGATGTTTATATTTAGTTACAAGTTAGGTAACTCCGATAACGGTGAAATGGAGGTTGTGAGTTTGTAACGGAGGCAGCACGCAATGCTGGAGACGTGGTGAACAAATGTTGTTGTTTCAACAGGAATAACAACAGCAATATTGCTTTATTTCAGTCTTCAATGTGCATTCACGGGTAACTGATAGACAGCAGTGTTTTCTGTAAGACGGAAGGTACAGTTTTCTGTTAAACTACCTGTGTTTTTGAAAGAGGTCAACTCAACGTTTTTAAGTTTTGAGAGTCGATTTCTAGTTCTACCAGTCACAATGACTAAAGTTTTTCACGTCAATTGTCAATCAATCGGGGACCAAAGTGTGTAATTAACTTACCTGAAAACTACTTGCATTTACAACACAACTCTGCTGTTACGTTTAATACTGGATAGTAGTAGTAGCAATATTATTGCTTGCTTTCCCTATAATTGCATCACTTTGGAAACACTTATTGAAAGTTATTGCTCATTTAATTTTATAAATTAAAAAAAAAAATTAATTAAACAAGCAGCATTGCTTAAATTAAATAACTTTAATAAATACTAAACGAAGAACATAAATTAGATTGTATAATCAACATGATTCCATTAGTCACATAAAACAAGGTGTAGTGCAGACTTTTGGGTCCTGACCAAACAGAAATAAATTCATGGCAGAAAATTGGAAGTAGGGGTGTGTCACATTAATGCTTTTTTTAAAATGGTAGCAGATATATTGTATTATATATCAAATTAAAGAGGATTGCACAAGGAACATGACAGTGTTAATAATTAATTAATTTAATTGATAGGTTAAGAATATTATGACAATAATGAGAGGTTTAGTAATAACAATTGAAATTAAAAAGGTAAAAAATGTTTTAAAATTTCACTTACCTAGGCTTTATTTTGTATCTACAGCAGCTAATCCAGTTAAATTTGCTGAATACTGTTACACACACCACTTTTGTCCAATAATATCACAAGAACTGCACCACAACACCAGTAAAACATACTTAAAACTTAATATTTTGAAGCACATAATTTTCACACAAAATAGAAAATGTCAGTAACACACCACTCAGATTGTACTGAGAAGAA
Source organism: Cepaea nemoralis (assembly GCA_014155875.1). NCBI lineage: Eukaryota > Metazoa > Mollusca > Gastropoda > Stylommatophora > Helicidae > Cepaea > Cepaea nemoralis. Next base: position 201,438 of record JACEFZ010016563.1, on the reverse strand, counting down.
GAATATAAACACTATTTTCTATTTAGTTATGATTATTATTCTTTTAAATTTAATTATTTAAATACTCCTTAAATACTTTGTGATAGGCAAAACAAATTTAGAGGCATAAATGTGGCCCATTAGCGCATTCATAATTCGATATGTGCCATCATATTATGACATATTATGATAAACTTTCGCTTTCAGTGGTGTTTCGAAATATCTAACGAAATAATCTAACTGAATACTGCACGCGGTTTCAGTTTTAGAATCTTTCACAAAGTCCTTGAAATCACTATAAATATAATATCTAGCTTGATCTGATGTCATTCTACGAGGCCGCATACTCGAGGGCTTTGCCATTTGCGAAAAACCAAAACAAAGTAATTAACACTAGTTTAAAACTCCAAAAACTCACAAATTCAATGGATGAAAACGCTTGACCTTACAATGCCGAAAGGAAAATGTTCCGGGTGTGTGAATTTTCAATTTAACATCACTTAAAATTGCGGAAGGTAGCAGAAGTGTATCAAATAAACCACTGTTTTTAATGTGGCTATTAAAAGGCCCACAGCCACCACCGTCTGTCAAATGTGGCGATGTAAGGGCGTATGGCAGAGAAAGAGTTAAGGGCCACAAAACTGCCCAAGCCCAATCTACCCAGATACACTGCCAGGCTTGCAGTTCATCCCCTTAACAAATTCCATGAAAGTTGCCTTGAGAAATATTCCTTGGGAGACCATTGTTCTCGAAGCTTGCAAATAATAACTATCATGGTAATGAATGTGAGGTTGTGTACAAATCAGTATCCATTTATGTAGATGGGATGTCAGGACCCAGAACCTCTGCAGGCAAGCAGTTGTATATATGTGAGATAAATTGTATGAACTGTAACTTGTAAAACAGTAGCATATTCATTTCTTCTGTTAAATTCTGTAGGGCCAGTCACCTATAAAGCATCTACTGGCCTGTCAGGTTATTCAGTGTAAAGTTTCTGAACATGTCACACCCCCTTTCCAGATTAACGTGTCATACTCATGAACTTGTTTTCAAAAAGATAATGTGGTGGTTTCCCCTTTCTGTCCAAATCCATATGAGTCAATTGTGACCTCTGCCTTGGGCTCATGTACTATCATCCTCTTATTTTGGCACTGAACTGCATTTTTGTATGGTTAATGGATGGTGTTTAGTGCAGAAGAACCTGGCATATTATACCACAGCATCTAGCCTGAGAATGAAGATACAGGTAATCACACACATGTTGTGATTGTAACATACCCGCAGAGCATATTGAGACAGACATGTTTCAGTTCAAAAATCAATGATATGGAGCATCTGTTGGATCTTTTTCCCAGGATGTGCCAGTGTGGTGGGAAATGAGCAGGATAGTCTGCACTGTTGGGTGGGGTATTGGTACATGATAAAGCAGATGGGGTCAGGCCCTTTTGGGATCATGTGGAAGAATAGATGAATCATCAGTCTAGAGAATGGTGTGACAGGAAGTGACCAGGGGATCTGGCCGACACTCTCAGGAGACAGACACATAATCAGACTACAACTGGTACTGTTAGTATTGGGACTCTTCACTGGCTGTTTTAGATGAGGACAGAGCACATATGGAATGTCCTGAGTGCTGTGGTGTCGGTTCCTGACTCAACTCTACTCAACTTGAACTGCGCGCACAGCATGTTCACATGTTGGCTATCATCTGCCGTTAGGAAATCCAATTGGGTGTATCCCTTCCTTGAGCTGAGACAATTTCTCATACCCTCTGATACTTTTGAAAGGACACTACATCATGCTAAAGCTATTATTGTCCACATCCTTTGCTCACTCCTCATCTAGGTCCTCTTTTTCCATCCATCCATCATGTGCCATGCCGATAAGCGTGGGCGGTCATGTTATGCCATCTCACTCGATCACGAGAATCGTGGATCATCTCCGTGTTTCTGTCTTGACCATGCCACATGGCCAAGCCATCCAGGTATTTACTTCTTGGTCTCTTCCCTTTGATCTTGCCAGTTGTCACCAAGTTCTCAAATTCATTTCTTCTCATAACATGCCCACAAAATTTTGACTGTCTACGTCTAATGTCTCTGATCAGTTTACTATCTTCATTTGTTTCTTGAAGGGACTTGTTCATTGGTTTTTCTATCTGTCCATGGTATTCTTTGCATTTTCCATAGAAACCACATTTCCACAGCCATCAGATGTTTTTCAGCTTGTCTGCTCATTGTCCACGCTTCACATCCATATAAAAGTACAAATTCTATGTAACACTTCAACACTTTTTCTCGTTTCAATTGATATCTTTCTTTTGGTCAGTATGTTTTTCATCTTGCAAAAAGCTACCTTCGCAATGGCAATTCTTGTTCTAATCTCTTCAAGGCATCTCCCATCAGATGTTATGACTGTTCCGAGATAGCTGTACCGATTCACTTGTTTAAGAATATGCCCATTTACTTCAATATCCAGTGCCGTCCACCGGGCGCTGGAACGCAAATTATTCCTCCCCACGACGCTTGACGGCAGAAGTGGAAGATGATGATGATGATGATGACTTGTATATTACATTGTGGTATTTCTTCCTTCCTAGTGATGATCATAATCTATGTCTTCCTACAATTCAATTCTAACCCTAGTTGTTCACTGTGTGCAACAACTGCATCTACTAAATGTTGCAGGTCCTGTTCATTGTCTGCAATCGAGACTGTATCATCTGCATATATCTAATGTTATTGATGTATCGTCCCCCAATGTTGATTCCTTCCATATCTTCTATATTTCTGAAAATATTTCACTGTACAGGGAAAAAAGATCTGGAGACATTACACATCGCTGTCTCACACCTCTCTTAATAGGCTGATATTGACCTACTTCATTATCAATTCTTATGGCAGCTTGTTGTTTCCAATATATGTTTTTTACAATTTTTTTAGGGGGCTGCGTGGTCTCGAGGTATGGTGTCCGCCTCGAGTGCTGGAGGTCCCGGGTTCAGGCCCCGGTGAGGACCAGGATTTGTTTAAAAAATCCACCGGGACATCCAGTAATTTCCCCTGGTCTCTGGGTAGTGAGATCGGACGCCCGTGTGTATTGTTGCGCACGTAAAAAATCCCTTGGCAATTGGAAATCGAAAAAGAGTAGCCTAACGGCGCTGCCCGGGCAAAATTTCGAGTTAAAAATCTACCCAAGTATTTCAGGATCCTCGGCGGTGCTACGGAGTTCGTGCACTGAGCTGAGTTTCTCCAGACTCAGGTTTGAGTTAGGAGGAGAACGGAGCACTTATGGGTTAAACTGTATGCCGTGATGTTGATCCATAAACTAAACCAAACTAAACTAATACAATTTTTTTATAAGTCTAAGGTCTTTTCCATCAATTTGTAGATCTTCAAGCATCCTTATCATGCTGACATGTCTCACTTTATCGAAAGCCTTTGTGTAGTCAATAAAGCAAAGGTGTAGATCTTTGTTTCCTTCTAAAGAACGTTCAATTACTCTTCTCAGTATATACACAGCATTTACTGTACCCTTGCCTTCCACAAACCCACATTGTTCCTCTCCTATTTCAGGTTGTATTTTCTTCCTAACTCTGCATGATAATTCTTAGCAAAATCTTTGTGATGTGACTCATTATACTAATTGTTCGATGTTGATCACAAGCCAAGGCTGCTGATTTCTTTGAGATTGCAATAAATACATAATTCATGAGTTATATCTCCAGTATCACATATTGTATTACCCCACTGCCGTGCGTCCACCTTGACGAGGTAGAGGGGCTTGCGCGTTCCAATGACCCCAAGAGCTATGCCGACGGTAGCACACCAACTGGTAGGGTCACCCATGTCGGACAGGTCAAGGGAGAGGGACCAGACGAAGTGACGCACAAACCTGCTGCCTTGTAGGTACACTGGGGATAGGGAAAGCTTCCCGAAAAATGCTTGTCGAAATCGGATATACTGAGCCACAGGCTTGACAAAGAAGTGCAACGTAACTTTATCATTTCATGATGCCACAGATGAAAATTAATCGTTATGGTGCTAATCCCGTGAAGTCCCATCAGGCGGTGATAGTGCCGGGCCCCCTGCCTCGAGGGGGTCCACCCTTGACTACTGGTGGTCACCTTCCCCTGTGCTGTGGAGTCAAGGCACAGAGGAGTAGGTTAAGAGCTATTGACCAAACACCCCGGACACTCAACATACTACAGTGGAATGCCGAAGGAGTTTATAACAAGAAATTCTCCCTGACACAGTGTCTTCATAAAGATAGAATAGATGTGGCATGTATTCAAGAGACACACCTCAACGCCAAGCGCAAATTTTCAGTCAGGGGATATCAGGTCACACGTTTCGACCGCGAAGGACATAAAGGAGGAGTTCTAATACTTACACGAAATACAATACCTTGCAGCAAAGTATCTGTGATCTCTGACAACCAAACAGAAATTATAGGTGTTGATATAATGATAAAGGACGTGAAAATAAGAATTTACAATCTGTATAGCCCAGCAGATAAGGATCTTACACTCTCAAACATGAAAATAACTGACACAAATTGCATTATTGTCGGAGACTTTAATAGCCGTTCAGAAAGATGGGGATACCCAGATACTGACAAAAGAGGAGATGAAGTGGAGGACTGGGAAATAGACTCAAATCTCCATCTACTCAACAAAGCGGATGACACACCGAGCTTCTACTCCAGAAGATGGATTACCACTTCTACTCCAGACTTAGCTTTCTGCACAGGAGACATCCTCCACAAAATCGATCGCCATGTGCTTGACCAATTAGCAGGTAGTGACCACAGACCAATCAAGCTTGTAATGAATATGGAGTATGTTCCACAGGAGCAAAAGCCTTTGCCCCGCTGAAATTACAAACGAGCTGATTGGGACAGATTTGCCATACTAACAGACAAATATTGTGAAAACATAAATACACGATATGGCAACATGAAGCAAATGGTGGAAAGTCTAAACAGAGCAATAATACAGGCAGCCACTGAGTCTATTCCAAGAGGAGCGAGGAAAAATTACAAACCATACTGGACTGAAGAACTACAAATTTTGGAGGACAAAGTTGAAGATGCCAGGAAGACAGCAGAGAGAGAACAAACAACTGAAGCAAACATCTCTCTCAAAGCCATCTCAGCAAAATATGAAAGAACAGTAAATAAAACAACAAGAGATTGTTGGAGGGAATAAACAGAAAACCTGAATTTTGACAGGGATGGAAACAAACTATGGAAACTAGTGAAAGCCATGAACAATGAAGGACCTAGAAACAAACAAATAACAATTAAACAAGGAAATATCTTGCTTACAGGAAAAAAGGCTGCAAATGCACTAATGGAACACTATGCCAGTGCAAACCACATTGATATTACAACCGAACAGAAGAAAGCAATCAAAGATAAACAGATACATCATAGTAATACAGAGACAGCAGCAGAATATATGATGGCAAATCTAACAATGGAAGAAATGGAACAGGCAATGAATACCCTAAAAAAGAAGAAATCACCAGGAAAGGATGGAATCACAAATGAAATGCTAATAGGACTAGGCACTAAGGCAAAAAAGAAACTACTAGCAGTCCTAAATTACAGCTGGAAGAGGGGAATAGTCCCACAGGCATGGAAGGAAGCTATACTAATACCAGTCCCAAAGAAAGGAAAAGACCTGGAAGAACCAAATGGCTATCGACCTATCAGTCTACTTAGCTGTGTAGGAAAATTAATGGAACGCATTATCAATGGCAGGCTAACATGGCATCTGGAAGAAAACAAACTCTTAACACCACACCAAGCAGGATTCAGAAAGTACAGATCCACTGAAGATCAAATAACCTATATAGCTCAGGAAATAGAGGATGCCTTCCAAGAGAAAAAGCACACACTAGCGGTCTGGATTGATTTAGAAAAAGCATTTGATAAAGTATGGAAGGAAGGACTGAAAGTAAAACTACAAAAAATGCATGTTTGTGGGAAAATGTACAAATGGATCAGCCACTACCTTGAGAACAGAACTGCCAGGACAAAAGTACAAGGACAAACCAGCAAAATGATGCTGTTGGAGCAAGGTGTCCCCCAAGGAGGAGTTCTTTCACCAACATTATTCCTAGCATATATAAACGACATCACGGAAAATTTTCCAGCCAGAGTACACACATCATCCTTTGCAGATGACCTAGCCATATGGACATCTGAAGAATATATTAGTACAGCTAACAGCAGAATACAGCAAGCCCTATTAGCACTAGAGGACTGGTCAAAATCATGGCTAGTGAAGATAAGTGAGGAGAAAACAACATGCACAGTGTTCTCCCTCTCAAATAAAACTCAGCAACCTAAGCTGGTATTGAATGGAAAAATATTGCGCCATGAAGAAAATCCAAACTATCTCGGAGTCACCTTTGATCGTCGCCTGACATGGAAAACACAGGTTGAGAAAAATCGAACAAGAGCAAGGCAAAGAATGGCAATCATGAAAAAGCTTGCTGGTACAACGTGGGGAGCAGATGAGAAAGTTCTCAAGAAGTTATATACTGGACGGGTGAGGCCAGTACTGGAATATGGCATTGCAGCTTGGGCAACAGCAGCTAAGTCAAACTTTAACAAAATAAGTAGAGTCCAAAATCAAGGAATGCGAATCATAACTGGAAGCCTGAAGACAACGCCTATTAATGAACTAGAAAAGATCACTTGTTTACAACCAATGCAGGATAGAAGAGATAGCAGAGCCCAGCAACAAGCAGAAAAATTTAGAAGATTGACAGACCACCCTATGTATAAAAGGTTTAGTGGTTTTGGAAAGGGAAGACTGAAGCGTAGCAACTTTGTAGAAACTGCAAAACGAAAGATTAGGGCAGATCCCATACTTAACATATCAACAGTCAAACCCATTTACAATGCAGACAAGTTCCCAGCTTGGAGACAGCAGCAACTGCCTGAGATGATAGAAAACATTCCTGGTATTGAGAAAAAGAACACTCAGCATGAAACCGAAAGAAGAGAAATAACCCTAAACTACATAAAAGAACATTACCCAAGCAGCAATTGGACCCATGCATATACAGATGGATCAGCCAAAAATTCAATAGAGAATGGAGGAGGAGGAATTCTCCTAAATTTAAAAAATGGAGTGAAAAAAACACATTCAGTGGCAACTGGAAAGTTTTCAAGTAACTTCAAAGCGGAGGTAGAGGCTCTGAAAACTGCAGCAGAAATGCTCTTGATGGAGGAAAATAAAGAGAAGCAAATAGCTGTCTTCACAGATGCAAAGTCAGCTGTCCCAATACTGAAGAGCAATAACAGCACAGAAATAGCTGACCTAAGAGCAGCACTCCATGGTCTAAGCCAGAAATCCAAAAAAGTTGTAATACAGTGGATCCCATCACATTGCAGTATACCTGGAAATGAAGAGGCTGACAGACTGGCAAAAGAAGGCGGACGACTACCACAGCCTGACATAGACATAACCTATAATGAGGCAAAGAGGTTGATAAAAAGCACCTATAGAACCAAATGGGAATCGGAGCATCCAGGCCACCAGAAGGATGATGCATATTACAAACTCGACCGAAGAGAACAAGTAACAATCTTCAGACTCCGCACAGGACATAACAGGCTGAAATACCACTTGTTCAATAAACTAAAGATAGGAGATACCGATGAATGTAATTGTCGAACTGGAAAAATGCCCAATATATGCAGAACAGAGAAAGATATTTTGGCCCATGCCTGCTTCATTTGAGGACAAGCTCTATGGAGATATCAACAAGCTCAAGTTGACTGCAGCTTACTTTAACTACATACAGGTTGACATTTAAAGGTGTATGAAGAAGTATTCAGACTGCCACACTTCATACCACAGGTGTATCGGTTACAAAAGCCTCCCAGAGGCATGAAATGGAATATTGCTTGGATAGCAAATCCATTACGTGGAAAGTCCGAATCAAAAGCTCACTGTGTGAGCTTCATAAAAGGTGGGAAAAGTGTCCTAGTGGCACGAAATGGAATATTGCTTGGATAGCAAATCCATTACGTGGAAAGTCCGAATCAAAAGCTCACTGTGTGGGCTTCAAAAAAGGTGGAAAAAGTGTCCTAGTGGCACGAAATGGAATATTGCTCGGATAGCAAATCCATTGCGCGGAAAGTCCAAATCGAAAGCTCACTGTGTGGATGTCATCTGCACACTGCATTCTTCTGGTTTCCGGATGAACAGCCTATGGTGAACGGAAGGCTCAATATACGGAAGTGAGGCTAAGCAGCCATGTGCAGGACTTGACGATTCCTTGGGTGAGTCCAGTACCAGAGCGCTGTGTGTTGGCTCTGCAATTATGGAAGCCTCCTTGGATGGCGGGGAATGCCCATGGTCTGCCCCTGCCTTCCCTTGAGGGCTGACCAGGATGTCTGGCTGTTCTATATGGGCCAGCTAGGATGGGAGATAACACCTCAACAGTGAGAGTCAAACGTCCTAAGAAACCCCCGGGAAGGTTAACCTGGTCAACAAATGCCTGCAGAAGTCGGATGTGTCGGCCTAACGGCGCAAGAATGCAGCTCTGCTGTAAACAGGCACAACGCAATCACATCCAGGAAAAAACTCCGGATGAACGCAGAAGAAAATATATTGTATTCAGGAGTCTGGTAACTTTATCTATTCCATATTCTTCTAAAGCATTAATCATTTTTGTTGTGATGCTGTTTGAACCGGGGGTCTTGCCAGTTTTCATATGGTTAAAAGCATTCTGAACCTCCATCTTCATAATTGATGGTCCTTCATTATTATTTTGAATATCATACTGTTCTCTGTTATCATCATAAAGGTGTTTCATATAATCTGACCATACATGTAAAATCTGATCTTTTTCTATTATGATTTTTCCATCTTTTGTCTTTAGTCAGCCTGCTGATGTATGTGTTCTTTGATTAGTAAGCTCCTGAATTCTTTTGTGCATTAGTTTGGTATTTTTATTGTCATTTTGTTTTTCAATTTCTATGCAATTTTTCTCGAGCCATGCTTCTTTTGCCTCCTTACATAATGTTCTGATTTTTATGTGAATTTCTTTATATTTGGCGATATTATTTTTGTTCTGTCTTCTTGTTTCCATTAGTTGTAAAATGTCTTCAGTCATCCATGTCTGACGACCCACTTTCTTTAATTTTGGAATTGTTTTTTCTGCAGCTAAACTGATTGAATTCTTCAACATTTCCCATTGATCATCCACATCTTGAAATAGGATCTCTTATCAATTTTGTTCTTTACTTCTATGTTAAAATTATCTTGTATTTCTTTGTCAGTTTTCAATGTGCACAAATCATATTTAGTATTTCCGGTTGTATACTTGACTTTCTTTAACTTTACCCTCAGTGGGCCTGTAATTAATATGTGATCACTTGTAACAGTCTACATTGGGAACTGTTTTTACGACTGTTAATGCATTTCGAAACCTTCTGCTAATCAGGATGTAATCTGTCTGATTTTGAATCCTGCTGTCTGGACTCCTCCATATCCATAATCTTCTAGGATGGTGTTTAAACCTGGTGTTTTCTACAACTACTTCTTGTTATTTTGCCCATTCTACAAGTCTGTATCCTCTTTCGTTTTGCTCTCCCAAATCATGGTTGACTACACTGCATGCATCGCCTTGATTTTCCACTTTTGCTTTGAAATCACCCATTATAATATTTATTTCTGATTTTTTTACATTTCTTCAAAACAAACTCCATGTCATTATAAAATTCATCTGTACTTTCTTCACTGCATTCACTTGTTGAGGCATATATTTGAATGACATTTATTTTAAAAGGTCTTCCGTTTAATTTTACTAATAGAACTCAATATCCTTGAACAGAATTTAATCTTTTCCAATCTAGCATAATGGCTACACCTCTTTGCCATTCTTCTCCTCCAGAATAAATAATCTTACAATCCTCTCCTGTCTTGATCCCTGCCCCTCTCCATCTGGTTTCACATATTTCTGCTATATTAATATTCTCTCTTCCCATTTCTTGTTAGACGTTATCCAATTTTCCATCTGCATTCATTGTTCTGACATTCCGGGTTCCTACTTTTAATGATAGTAATAGTCCTCTCTTTGCTCCCCATCTAAACACTGCTCGCTCTCTATCTAAACACACTGCTCGCTCTCCATCTAAACACACTGCTCACTGCTCGTCAAAACACTGTGCTCACTCCTCATCCAGATCCTCTCTTCACTCCCTGTCCAAACACTCTGCTCACTCTTCATCTAGATCCTCTTCTCACTGCCCATCCAGACCCTCTGATCACTCTCAGTTCAGATCTCCTGCTCAGAGAGGTCATGGTTGACAATAAATGCATCATGCAGACATTTAATCAGGCTGACCCTGGCACCATCAACATGGAAACCTTTTGTTGGCTGCTGAAGAAGGAATGTCTAGAGTGCAATGTTCATTTCTGATTTTGTACTAATGTTTATAAAGTTATTTGTTGTTTGGGGTTTCTTCGCAAGTTTTGCAGAAGGTAGGTTGCTGTTATATTCCTTCTGGGCAGTGACTGTACTATTTGGTGGCCATAGCCATTGTCTCTACTGATGAGATGATTTGCCTATTGCTGCAGAGTGCAAACCATAACCAACAACAGTCTGTCAGCTGCTCTCACACTCCACCCACCACCTGCTTCCATGGCTTCACGTAACTCTGATTGAGAGGGGGAATGAACAGGTACTCCACCTTCCCCAAGGTGTACCTTAGACTAACGGAGGAAAGCAAGCGTCTTACATCTCCTATTTTGGTAACTTAAAATGCCATGAAAGTTTAGAGAGAACAATAAGAGAGGGGTATATGCCTTGGAAGAGAGGAAGAGGAAGACCAAAGAGAAAATGGGTGCAGGTTTTGGCAGATGATCTCCAGGCGGGTGTATCGGATGCGGGACATCTTGCTTATGACTGAGAAGTTTTCCGGAAGGTTGTTATGGGAGCTAGGTTCTGCAAAGGACATGCTACTGAATGAATGAATTCATAAAGTTATTTGTTGTTTATAGTTGAACTGGGCAACTGTTTATTTTATTTCAGATGGACAGGATAGTAAATAAAGCCATACAGATTTGTTGTCACAGACTGATTAGGAAACATGTGTTGTTTCAATCGAGCTTTTGGCGGCCTGTACAGATCAAAAGTTTCTCCAGGCAAACAGATGCCCATGCAATACTGTCGCAGCTAACAGCAATCCAGTCTTCCAACAACTTTTGTCACAACTGCCTTGCAAGTAGACTTACTTTGTCTACATCACACAATATCAAACAGGTATTACTGGATTTTTCATGTTTATAAAAATTCGCTCGCAGATTATGCAGTGAATTAATTTAATGTGATGAAGTTCTTAATACTTCTTGGTTTTTGTCAGCACATAAACAGTAGTCTGACTATGGAAGTCATGGCAGTAAGTAAAGCAATAACATGGCTCAAGACACAGACTTTCACTCGGGCATGTTTCCTTGGTGACTCAGTGGTGCTTAGGAAGATGGAGATGGGGTGGAACTGAAGAGAGTGATTGTTGTCTCTGGAGAGGTCACGGCAAAGATTAGTTTCATTTTCATGTCAGGGCATCAGGTGGAGGGCAGACAAGCCATGGACTAGGCTGATATACTGAATGCTCTACGAGAAGTAAGTTCTTTATCAAAACCAAGTGATGACTATGAATCTACATTCATGGTCAGACTGCGAGAACAGCAAGTTAAAAGAGGTGTGACCAAACAAGAACACTGCAGGAAGCCAAAAAAATATTAATAAACCAACACAGAACTGGTGTCGTTAGCCACTACATGCTGCAGGATTTACTGAGGAAGGTTGCTTGCTTGTGTTCGCTGGCTGTGATCTCCAGCGTGAAGTCCTGTATGTCAGATGAAGACATCCTGTTGTCTAACATCAGTGTGATGTCATACAGGACCTGAGGTTTGTGTGAGTATCCGTTGTCCCATGTCTGACTTATTGGTGTGCAGACTGGTGGTTCCTCACCGTGCAGGCAGACACTGACTTTAGCCAGGACCCCGAAGGGACCTGTTGCCCAGGACACTCAACGAGGACGCGTCAATAGGTCTTGGCCAGTATAGAACCCAGCCCTGGTGCCTTGGAAACACCTCTGCATCCCACTGAGGAAGGAATCTGAGCACTTATGGACTGAATGGTTCAGTGTGAAATGAGGATGATCTGTCGACTAACTAACAAACAAACAACAGACACACATCATCATCATGTGCCATGCCAATAAATTTGGATGGTCATAGTTCAACATATCAGATGATCACTAGTCTTTAATCAGGTCTGTATTCTTTCTGCCTTTCCCATGCTCTTTTCTCATCAAGTTTACCAATTGCCACCAAATTTTCTAGTTTATTTCTCATTATAATGTGCCCAAGATATCTTGACTAGATTGACATGTGGAAAAGCAACGGCAAACTACTTTATTTACAAACTGGAATATCATGATTCATCAGTTCACAGAATAAATACTTATGCATGTACGTAAAAATAGACACAAGTTAGTTTACTTTGACTTGTGCGTATGGGAAATGTTTCATTTGTGTGCCTATTCTGATGACTGGAGTTCATCATCTAAGCAATATTTTTAATATTTGTTTTTTGGCACTTGCTCATTTTGAACTCAAGTATCGTCCAAACACACTACTTCTAGTAGTGCTGGACTTAATTTTGCATGTGTATTAGCTTTCCCTATTAACAGTGTCCCTCGCTATCAGACGAACCCACTCCGACTTCAGAGGTACTTGTAATTTATGTCCCCAAGTCAAGGACAATAGGCCAACATTTTAGTCCAACTGTCCAGTGTAGGGGTTGAACCGTTACCTCGGCATCAGCATACCAGATGTTTAAGAACACATGTTCCTATCCATTCAGCCATGCTGACCTACTTAAATATTTATTGTGTAATTGTATCAGTACATGTTTTGTGTGTGTGTGCTAATGAAAGCTTTCTAGCTGTGACGCCCATTCTGTCCATGTTACTGTGTTCTTGTAAAGATGACCAGTTCCGCTTCTCATATTTTTGTCGTTGATTTACTCATTGTATTTTTACAGGTTTACTACTGTTCCACCAAATTCATTTGTGTAGGTGGGGGGATTCGAGGCCCAAACATAATCCCACAACTTCGAACGAACTAACAAACTTTATTTTCAAAGTGTCAAAAATTGGGCACTCTGGCCTGTCTTATATTTGGCCCTTCCAATAACTCATTTTTCGTTCATCAATTGTGCATATTACATTCATATAGGGAAAAAACATTGTCAAATGAATGTTGTAAACATAAACAATGCATATTACCATGTTATGAGGCAGGCAGGCAGGCAAACACACATACACACGCAAATTCATAAACACGTACATACAATCCTGCATATATACTTACATTATTTACACAAACTCTTACAGTTATGCACCCACTCAATAAATACACACTCCCTCGCATTCACATACTTAAACAATCATAAACTCACTAACAAAAGTTTACTTTTTTTTTTTTTAACACACAAACACCCACCCACCCTCTCACTCACTCACTCACTCACTCACTCACTCACTCACTCACTCACTCACACTCTCTCTCTCTCTCTCATCTCCTCTCTCTCTCTCTCTCTCTCTCTCTCTCTCTCTCTCTCTCTCTCTCTCTCTCTCTCTCTCTCTCTCTCTCTCTCTCTCTTTCTTTCTATAAGTGAAGCAGTGCTGTTATTGTTTTACAGAATAAATGTATTATTTAATTGTATGTTTACCACTGTCCTCACTTCTCATTATTTTATGTGCTATTTCCAGTTCTCAAATGCACTTCAAAAGCAGGTCAAAGCATTGACTTCGATTTTGATGAAATCAAGCTGGCTACAAGCTGAAGGATACAGACAATTCACACAGAAAGGTGAATTGCTTGTTTGTATGTTGTTCCTTTGCCTGTCATGGATGATTATAGTTTGTGATTAAAGTTGGTCACTTTTATTACATTACTCATGCTACGTAAATTTTGTGCAGCAGAACAGAGAAAGGATCCACACTTTGAGAGGCTAATTCAGCTGGAAGTGAGCAGAGTGTCTGGTTTGTATAGCTTGCCATTGGTGTATTACCAGGGCCCATAAATGAAGCAAAGAATAGTAGCACATAATCTATCTTGCTTGTCGTAAGGGGTGGCTATGGTGGGTTGGTATGAGACAGCTACATCATCCTGTAGGAAACTTTAGCTGCAAATTCCAACCAATCAAGAACAAGTTTACAAAGAGCTTGGGATGAGTTAGTTGAGAGCCTGTGCTCCATTGGGAGATTAAAGGAAGATGTATAGTGTTTGCTTCTACCACTTTTTATGAACCTGTGTAGCAGTTCAACAGTTTAAGTTACATAATTTATTATAATGCCTAAACAGGGAAATAGAACCACGTACTGTAATCAATCAATCATGTGCCATGCTGGAAAGCGTGGGCGGTCATGACTTGCCATTTCACTCGATCACCAGCATCGTGGATCAGCTCAGTGTTCCTGTCTCGTCCATGCCATGTGGCCAAGCCATCCAGGTATTTTCTTCTCGGTCTTCCTCTTGGTCTGTTCCCTTCGATCTTGCCAGTTGTCACTAAGTTCCCCAATCCATTTCTTCTCATAACATGTCCAAAAAATTTTGACTGTCTACGTCTAATTTATCTAATCAATTTACGATTTTCATTTGTCTCCTGTAGTACTTGGTCATTGGTTTTTCTGTCTGTCCATGGTATTCTTTGCATTTTCCTCAGAAACCACATTTCTGCAGCCATCAGATGTTTTTCAGCTTGACTGCACATTGTCCAAGTTTCACATCCATACAAAAGAACAGGCTCTATGTATTCCCTCAACACTCTTTTTCTCGTTTCAATTGACATCTTTTTATTGGTCAGAATGTTTTTCATCTTGCTAAAGGCTACTTTCGCCATGGCGATTCTTGTTCTAATCTCTTCAAGGCATCTCCCATCAGATGTTATGACTGTTCTGAGATAATTGTACCGATTCACTTGTTGAAGACTGTATCATATGCATATCTAATGTTATTGATGTTTCGTCCTCCAATGCTGATTCCATTTATATCTTCTACATTCCTGAAAATATTTTCACTGTATAGTGAAAACAGATCTGGAGACATTACACATCCCTGCCTAACACCTCTCTTAATATGTTGATATTGTCCCACTTCATTATCAATCCTTATGGCAGCTTGTTGTTTCCAATATATGTTTTTCATAAGTCTAATGTCTTTCCCATCAATTTGTAGATCTGCAAGCATATCTACCATGTTGACATGTCTAACTCTATCAAAAGCCTTTGTGTAGTCAATAAAGCAAAGGTGTATATCCTTGTATACTTTTATAGCACGTTCAATAACTGTTCGCAGCATATACACAGCATTTACTGTACCCTTTCCTTCTACAAACCCACATTGTTCTTCCCCTATTTCAAGATGTATTTTCTTCCTCACTCTTTGCATGATAATTCGTAGCAAAATCTTTGTGATGTGGCTCATTATACTAATTGTTCTATGTTGATCACATTCCAAGGTTCCTGATTTCTTTGGGATTGCAATAAATACAGTTACATAATTCAGAAGGTATATCTCCAGTATCATATAATGTGTTCAGCAGTCTGGTGATTTGATCTAGTACAAATTCTTCTAAAGCTTTAATCATTTCTGTTGTGATGTTATCTGCACCGGGGGCCTGCCAGCTTTCATATGCTTAAGAACATTTCGAACCTCCATCTTCAAAATTGGCGGCCCTTCATTATTAAATCTAATATCATACTGTTCCTCTCAGTTATCATTATAAAGGTTTTTCACATAATCTGTCCATACATGTAGAATCTGATCTTTTTCTATTATGATTTTGCCATCTTTAGTTTTTAGACAGCCTGTTGATGTACTTGTTCTTTTGTTAGTAAGTTCCTGAATTCTTTTGTGCACTAATTTGGTATTTTGACTGTTGTGTTGTTTTTCAATGTCTAAGCACTTTTCCTCAAGCCATGCTTCTTTTGCCTCCTTACATAATATTCTGACTTGTCTGTGAATTTCTTCATATTTGGCAGGATTATTTTTGTTGAGTCTTCTTGTTTCCATTAGGTGTAAAATTTCTTCTGTCATCCATTTCTTACGACCCACCTTATTTAATTTTGGAATAGTTTTTTCTGCAGCCAAACTGCTTGAATTATTCAACATTTCCCATTGATCAACCACATCCTGGAATAATATCTCTAGATCAGACAATATATCAAATCTGTTCTGTACTTCTATGTTAAATTTGTTTATACTGTAATAAAAACCATATAATAATCAAGAGAGAACATAGAGTAAAATGACAAGAAGAAAAAGAAAGAATAGCATATGTTGTTGTTGTTTGTCCATCAAGAATGATGATGACCATTCATTTCATCCAGTGGAATGACATATAGGAAAAGTGTAGCAGTTGGGTTGCACTGTGGCATCAACATAATTGAAACTCCTGTTGGATGAACACAGCCTGTCAATATAATTAAATGGCTTTACATTTTAAGTCTAATAAAACTGTCACATTAACATGGCAGTGACACTTGCATCGTTGGCACCTTTATGAACAGGGCGGTTGAAATTGTTAGAAACAGGTTTGTCACAGTGTTGTGAAATGTCCCTTCGTTTTTACCTGAATTTGTCTGCTAAATGTCTCCTAGCCTGTCCATATATATTTTAAGGCACACTGTTTGCATATACTTTAATATGTGAGATCATGAGATGGGCAGAAAAATGAATCTTTTAGGTGAAAGAAACCTTTGGGGAATGCTACCTACTGTGTCTGTATCATGAATTTAAGACAAGACACAGTCTAGTGACATTTGGATGTACCTAAAACTAAGACAGCTAGAGAAAGACGGCTATGGACAAGAATGAGTCTGAAATTTGTGTCCTGCAAGTAAGGAAGAGATTTTGCGATGCCCATCTACTCACTACTCACCAAGTATTGTGTTTGTGTGTGTGTACGTTACTCAATTCAGGGGTCATTGGCAGAAGATGCCAGAATGCACAATATACTTCATACTTCTGCATGTTTTATTCTGGCTGCCTTTCATAACTCTGTGATGGCTTTTTCTTTGCTCTCTGTTTACTTATCTCTGTAACAACTCCACTAATTAATAATTTGTTACATTAATCATGGCATGATAATTTATTTAAAATACTTTTCAGACGAGATAGATGGGTGGAAGGATGGATACTTTTTAACAGTTAACATGTAATATCTTATTTCAGGGAATTGCCATAGCACAGTGGCTAGCACATTTACCTGCTAACCTGCTAGGCCTCGGTTCAAATTCCTCCCATGGCAGGGTCAAGAGCATAAAATGGACTTTCTGCTTGGAGCTTTAGGGGGGCTGCATGGTCTCGAAGTATGATGTCCGCCTCGAGTGCTGGAGGTCCCGGGTTCAAGCCCAGGTGTTGGATTTTTTCTCGTGGACTTCTAGTAATTCCCCTGGTCTCTGGGTAGTGAGATCGGACGCCCGTGTGTATTGTTGCGCACGTAAAAAATCCCTTGGCAGTTAGAAATCGAAAAAGAGTAGCCTAACGGCGCTGCCCGGGCAAAATTTCGAGTTAAGCATCTACCCAAAGTATTTTAGGATCCTCGCCGTTGCTACGGAGTTCATGCACTGAGCTGAGTTTCCCAGACTCAGGTTTGAGTTAGGAGGAGAACGGAGCACTTATGAGTTGCACCCGTGTGCCGTGATGTTGATCCATTAACTAAACTAAACTGCTTGGAATGTTCAGTTGTTGGAGGAAATGAACAGGCTGAAAGACTGTCTGCTGTCACACCTTTGGGCTACAAGATACATAGCGATAAAGCTGAGTGGAAAGTGCAGCAGAACAGACAGAGGATCCATACTTGGAGAGACTAATTCAGCTGGGAGTGAGCAGAGTTCATCAGAATAGAGGATCTGCACTTGGAGAGGCTAATTTAGCTGGGAGTGAGCAGAGGGCAGCAGAACAAACAGGATCCACACTTGGAGAGGCTAATTCAGCTGGGAGTGAGCAGAGTTCATCAGAACAGACAGAGGATCTACACTTGGAGAGGCTAATTTAGCTGGGAGTGAGCAGAGGGCAGCAGAACAAACAGAGGATCCACACTTGGAGAGGCTAATTCAGCTGGGAGTGAGCAGAGGGCAGCAGAACAGACAGAGGATCCACACTTGGAGAGGCTAATTCAGCTGGGAGTGAGCAGAGTTCATCAGAACAGACAGAGGATCTAAACTTGGAGAGGCTAATTCAGCTGGGAGTGAGCAGAGTTCATCAGAATAGAGGATCTGCACTTGGAGAGGCTAATTCAGCTGGGAGTGAGCAGAGTTCATCAGAACAGACAGAGGATCTACACTTGGAGAGGCTAATTCAGCTGGGAGTGAGCAGAGTTCATCAGAACAGACAGAGGATCTACACTTGGAGAGGCTAATTCAGCTGGGAGTGAGCAGAGTTCATCAGAACAGACGGGATCTACACTTGGAGAGGCTAATTCAGCTGGGAGTGAGCAGAGGGTCTGGATGACACTCCATGCATTGGGGAAAATATTTAACAACCCTATGGCTGGCATAACTCGGTTTCATGAAAATTGTAGCTGTGAAGTTAAATGGAGCCTGTGTGGTACTGACAGCAAATATTGCTATGGTTTGAAAACGTCAATTTGGTAACAATTTTCAATAAATAAACAATTTGACACCTAGGGTAGGTAAAAATAACACTTTTCAAACAAAAGCAAGTACCAATTCTGATAGAAGACATGCTAAGTTGTGTAAAAATGAACTGTTCTGAAACTAGCCAACGTGACCCAAATTCGTTAGTTTTTCTGCCGCACATCGCTTTAAATGCAGCCCTTGTGGTACTGACCGCATCACCCATCAAGTGCCAATTAGTTTACAGATATTGGTGTTGCTCACATCCCCAGCATGCCAATTGACATTGAAAGGATTTATTTAATATTTTAAATAATCTGATTTCAGAATCACATACAAGCTTATCTTCATCACATGACAACTCAAATCAGAAGCAGGAAGTAAAAGAGAATAATAAAAATACAGAGAAAGCAGACGGGAAGCAAGGTGATGATGAGGGAAAACAAGATGATGATGAAAGCGAGAGAGCAAAAAGAAAAGGTTGGTGGTCTTTTCTATTATTCACTTTCATTGCATCCTACATTCTTCTGTAAAACTATAGTCCTGTGATTTCAAGAAATGTCATTGTTTACAGGTTTTCAAAGCTGTTATCATTTGTCCAGACTTCAGGAATGGGCCACAAAAATATAAACTGAGTAGTCTAGCAAGAAAAGTGCATTTTAGTTATAGGGGGCTGAGTGGTCTCGAGGTATGGTGTCCACCTCGAGTGCTGGAGGTCCCGGGTGAGGACCAGGGATTTATTTAAAAAATCCACCTGGACTTCCAGTAATAAAATTGTCCCCTGGTCTCTGGGTAATGAGATCGGACGCCTGTGTGTATTGTTGCTCACGTAAAAAATCCCTTGGCAGTTGGAAATCGAAAAAGAGTAGCCTAACGGCGCTGCCCGGGCAAAATTTCGAGTTAAAAATCTACCCAAATTATTTCAGGATCCTCGCCGATGCAACGGAGTTCGTGCATTGAGCTGAGTTTCTCCAGACTCAGGTTTGAGTTAGGAGGAAAACGGAGCACATATGGGTTAAACCTTGTGTCGGGATGTTGATCCAACGACTAAACATAATAGTTATATGCAATAAGTTCTTATCATTGATAGTCAAGTGAAAGGAATATAAAGCCAGTTGTAAGTTATATTTGTGAATCTTGGATGATTTAAAAGTAGGTAAGGGAACTCTTGATAATAGTATAGCTCAGTGGTTCTCAACCTCTTTTAGTCCATAAACCTCTTCACCATATGTTCAGAATGTCATTCCCCCTCCCCCTTTTTCATATTTCCTCCCTATAAATCCCCCCTCAACCCCCCACCCACCCCTACACAGTATACGTGAAAATGGAAACTAAATTTAATAGCACATACTAGAACAAGTCTAGACGTCTACATAAAACGTTATTTGCACATCTACTTACGTTATAAAACGAATTTCAGAAGGGCAAGAAGTACAGAACAGTAAAGTATGGAGGGGAAAATAATATCAAGTAATTCGTTCTTGTATTAACGCGATCTTGAAATAATTGTAATTCTCGCCCTGGAAACCCTAAAATTCCCCGCCGGGGGGGGGGGGGGGGGGGGGGGGGGGGGGGGGGGGGGGGGGGGTCCCCACCCGGTTGAGAACCACTGGTATAGCTAGATATTGACAGATGCAAAATCAGTGCTCGAGGCGCTCCTGTCTGGGAAATTGTCAGTACTAAGGACACTACTTTCTGAACTTAGCAGTCAGTATAAGATCACCATACAGTGGATACCATCCCACTATGGAGTACCTGGGAACGAGAGAGCTGATCAATTAGCTAAGGAAGGAGCAAAAGAAGAACAGCCTGATGTGCCCATTACATACTATCAAGAGAAAAGAATGATCAAATCAGTCAGAAAGCCACCAAAGCCTGCTCAAGACAACTACCACATTATGTAACGACCAGAACAAATTATTATTCTGCACCTCAGAACAGAACACAATAGATACGCAACCGCATGTATACAAAATTCAAGATTGGTGAATCAGCCATGTGCACATGTGGATTGGCATCGCAGACAGCAGATCACTTACTCCAAGACTGCCCAAAATGCAACATATCTAGGCAAACCTTCTCGTGACAGTGGAAAATAAACTCTATGGACCGCTGAGTGAACTAAAAAAGACAGAGATTCATACAAGAGACAACATTGCAGTAATAGACATATTTCAAGCAAATGAAAGAAGAAAAAGAAGTATAGCTAGAAAGTCCCTCGTCTGTAAACCACAGAGCCAACGAAATAGAGGGAGAACTGAAAACATACGGAGAAGAGAATTAGAAACAGGTGAGTCGTATGAGGGTGACCAATTCGGCGTCAAACCAATCGGTGAACTAGGATAACCTACCTGCCATGTGAAGACAGGATTCAGCAGGCTGCACGGAAGAAATTATTGATGATTCAACAGGCAAGATGGTGTTTACCTGCAAAACCTTGTGAAACGTAATGAGCACGGCAAGACACGTAGAGCACTCTGGTCATCTACTGCACCTGTATTCATCTCCAGTCATCTTGACTTGTATTGCCACCGGATTCAGATGGACTCCGGCGGGAGAATGTGGTCAACGAATTGCACAACTTTTCCTCACTTTAATCCATTTCATCGCAGAAGTAATTGTTTTAGAACTCTCGGCTCCAAACTTTCAACCCCACTGGATGAAATGAATGGTCATCATCATTCTTGATGGACAAATACGACATGAAGGGAGCTGATAGAGATGGCACAGGATGTGATGTCATGGCACGAATTGGTTGAGGGCCTTTCTTCAGTTGGGGGAATCAATGAAGGCAGAAGGAGGAGGAGGAATCTCTGGAAAGTGCAAAAAAGTGCCTGTAGGAGCATGTTAATACTACACACTGTCGAAATAGTAATGATGTAATGTTTTTGCTGAAAGGCACAGATATCACTGCTCTAAACAAGCGCAACACAATTACCTCCAAAAGAAATATTCCGGACAGGTGAAGAAGACGAAGAAGAAGAAGAACTGTAAATCTTATTTTGAATTGAAGCAGATGACATTTTATTTTCATAATTTAATGGTTATTTGTTTTCAGTGTAGTTCACTATCATCAAATGTCCTGCAGTGGCAAACTGCTGAATGTAAACTTGCAAAGAAATCACAACTTAAAAATGTTGGAGTTGACTGTGACACCCTGTAAAGGATATGCAACTAATACCTTTATTTGAGACCTGGTTTATTTTTTCTTTTCTTTTTTTTTCAGTTGAGTTCATGCGGTTTATTTACACATTCATCTCTGTGGTGGCCCTTGCTTGGTTCCTGAGTCCAAGCAGCATGAACCAGGACAGTGCGACTGCCAAGTACATTTCCTGGAGCGAGTTCTATCACAACATTCTACTCAAGGGGGAGGTATCTGTTGTCATTATGCTGACTGTTCTAGCTAGGTTTATGTCCCTTTCTCTGTTATTTCTAGTGCTTTGTATTTTCCCGCTATGTTTATATACTGGGTGTTTGTAAAGTCTCCTTGTATGTAGAACAAATTTGAAAAATTCTTTCTTTTGTTGAAAACACCATTATGTTTGGAGTGCAAAGAACTACTCCAGTAGATGACAGCCATTCGCTGCATATTGCTTCAAGATGGACTGTGGAGCACATTTTTTTATGACATCACATACTTCATTTTTCAATGTTAGTTGCTAGTCACGGTTCCAACTTCACGGCAAAGGGTCACCCCATAATCCTCCGTTCCTGTGCCAGTAAATATTACACAAAATGCTCCACACTGTTCCTTGTGAAAAGTGGAAAAGACAGCAGTCCCAACAAACTAACAGCACATATAGGCATATATGTATAATGCCGCCGCCAAAATGCCAACACAATAGTCCGCCACTAAAATTACAGTTGATTGTCAATGGAAGCGGCAGTCACTAGAAAACCAGCAGTTGCACACACAATACTACATAATATAAAACCAGCTAGTTCAACAACTGGCCGTCCGTCATTTTTCTCAACATGCAATTCACAATACAAACCACTGATGACAGATGTAAAAGCATCCCACGTAAAATCCACAGCTCAGTAATAAATTAGTTAGTTAGTTAGTCGCGGTTCCAACTTCACAGCAACGGGTCTACCCCATTATGCTCCATTCCTGTGCCAGTGAATATTACACAAAATGCTCCTCACTGCCCCATGTGAAAAGTGGAACAGACAGGAGTCTCGACAAACCAACAGCCCACACAGATACACTGCATAATGCTGCCGCCAAAATGTCAACACAAAAGTCCTCCATGAAAAATACAGTTCATTGTCGATGGAAGCGGCAGTCAATAGAAAACCAGCAGCCCCACATTACTGCATGAGGCAATCCAGTTAGTTCAGTGACTGGACGGGTGCCATTTTTCTGAAAATGCAGTTCACGCTACAAAAAACCGTGGACAGATGTTAAAGCATTTCACTTTACATAATGCCATTGCCAGAATGCCAACACAAAAGTCCTCCACGAAAAATACAGTTCATCGTCGATGGAAGCGGCAGTCACTAGAAAACCAGCAGCCACACATTTCTGCATAAGGCCTGCCATACTGCTGCTGACAGGGTTATTCCATAATTATGAACTGATAAATTCCAACAAAAGGTATTCCCGGCTCGCTCCAATAAATCAAACAGCAATATGAACTTTGTGAGCAAAACCCCAACTGAATTGACAAGATTGGATTCTTTGACGCTAGGCAAGCAAAACTGCCGTTTAATGTATTCTACAGCATACAAGGGTTCATGTGTCAAACAATTACTATTCAGCACTTACAGGGCCTGTTCCACCAGGTCCGCAGTAAGTCTTATTTGCATCTTATAATAATTAGAAAGGATCACAAACCTAGTTATTACAAACTGTTTACATATTACGCTATACGTCCTCTAAAATCCTTCTCTCCATCCATCGGTTACGTTTCTTGCCGCTCTGGAAAATACAGTTATTTCCTCTCGCTGTTGGTTCATTTATTCGTGGCGATATTCTGCATCATCTTGCTAACCCTCTTTCTTGTCCGTTAGTAATATTCCGCCACTGGTTTAATGCCAACTAACCCTTAGCCCAGTTCAATTTAGTGACATCCAAAATTGCACTGCTTTCTCATTCCAATGTCCCCGCAAGTCTGCCGTTGTTGCTCTAATTGCCATGTTACGTTTCTGTTGTTTCCAACGCATCCCTTAGTTTTTATCGTATTTTGGCGTCGAGGATTTCTCTCTAATTTATATGACGTCATTCTCGTTTGCACACACTATATGGCAGTATGCCCCTCTCCCCTTTAAAATGATGAAATCGCGATCAGTTAACCTGACAAATAGCAGTGCAGACATAATGAGTCATATGCTGTGTTAATAAGACGTTATGGCCCCCTATCAATCACACACAAAATTTAAAAAAATTATTGTACGGCGGGCACGCACACCTGTCTACAATCCCGTGGTAGACGTCGTGTAGCACTGCCTATGGGAGGGCTGTGCTAACTAATTAAAACTATTAGTCCCTCATTTGTCAAAACTGACAAGCGTCCAAACCCTAGCTAACAAACTGGAGTAAGGGGACGTGTATGATTCACAGGTACCAGGCCGTCAATATTAGTGAATGCTCTATAACTATCGCTGCAATATTTATCAACTGCTATGTCATAGGTTCGTATTGAATATATAGGTGAGGTCTTCTGCCTTTGCTGTAAACGTAGTGGTATTCTGTCTTAGTTGTAGACATAGTGTAATCGTATCAAATGTCTATTTATCGAGACTTATACAACATCACATGTTGACTGGTTTGTGTGCAATGCAATGGCAAATATTCTGTATCTGCGGCGTAATCATAATGTGGCATAATCTTCGTATGTCTTCATAGACATCGTACCTGGATATGTTAACAGCGATCAGATTAATAACGATAATAACATGATTATAACAATATTAATCAATCAATTATAACAACCGAAAAACGTAAACACTTAATTATACTAAATTTAAATCCTGTGAAATGTCAGTAGCAGGGTGACGGAACCATACACTTCCAGTCTGCTGTAAACAGGCACAACGCAATCAAATCACGTCCGGAAAAAAAGTCCGGATGAACGCAGAAGAAGAAGAAGAAGAAGAGGAAGAAGAAGAAGAAACACAGGACCAGCAGTATTTCAAACAAGCGTCCAGCCACTACGTCAGTGGCTCCCAAGTATTAATGTCTATAAATAATTAATATAAGAGTAATGTATATTTATTCTGCGCTCGCTCGCTTTGAACTCAAGCGTTGTTCATATTCACTACTTCTAGTACTGAATTTTGCATGTGGATTAGCTTTCCCTATTAACAGTGCCCCTCGCATCAGCTAAACCCACTCCCACTTCAGAGGTACTTGTAATTTACATCCCCAAGTCAAGGACGATAGGTTAACATTTTAGTCCAACTGTCCGGTGTAGAGGTTGAACCCCTTACCTCGGCATCAGCACACTGGATGGTTAAGAACATGTGTTCTTATCCATTCGGTCATGCTGACCTATTATAAATAATATAATATGTCCTTATGTTTTCACCTCGTTTGAAGGCTACCTAGTAAAGATTTCATATTGAAGTGTATTCCTATTATACATTTTTGGTTGTACACTTCTTTGCTAGTTTGTGTATCACCCACCCAGTTAACTTCATTGCTTCTATTCTTTTCATAGTTAAAGGGAATCTTATCTTTTTGATATGACACTTCATTGCCAGTTTGTATTGTTCTCATAGTTAAAGGGAATCTACCTTTTTGATTTGTCACTTTATCGCTTCTATTGTTCTCACAATTAAAGGGAATCTACCTTTTTGATTTGACACTTTATTGTTTCTATTGTTATCACAGTTAAAGGGAATCTATCTTTAGGTTATTATATACAGCATTCCTAGTTTGTACTTCTGTCACAGTTAAAGGGAATCTATATTTTAGTTATATACTCATTGTCAGGTAGTGTTTCTCAAACACAGTTACAAGAAATGTGGTTATACACATTATCACCAGTTGTGTTACTCACATTCAACTAAGTAACATAAATTGTTGATTACATATCTTTGTTAGTTTGTATTTATCTCTTCTATGTGAACATCGCCTGTCTTCTGCTTGCATGTATTTATCTCTTCCATGTAAAGATCACCTATCTTCTGGTTGTATGTATTTATCTCTTCCATGTAAAGATCACCTGTCTTTTGGTTGTACACCACATTGCCAATTTGCATCTTCCTCACACAGGTCAAGAGTATCTATCTCCACTTTTCATCTGAAGGAGGTAGTGAAGATCTGGCTATTATTGAAGTTTTCGAAGGTGCTGTCATTAAAGGCCAGGTGGTAAGTATCTTTACGTTTTGTTTGAATTTTAGAAAACAAAATACTCTAGGCACATAAAATGTCACATTTATCGAGAACGAAAATTAATAGGTATGGTACCTGTTATCCTCCACCTCCAGCTACTTCTTCTGCTGCTGCTACTGCTTCTTCTTCTTCTTCTTCTACTTCTTCTTCTTCTTCTTCTTCTTCTTCTTCTTCTTCTTCTTCTTCTTCTTCTTCTTCTTCTTCTTCTTCTCCTCCTCCTCCTTCTTCTTCTCCGCCTCCTCCTCCTTCTTCTTCCTCTTCGTCTCCTCTTCTGCCTTGCATCTCCCAATGAAGCATAAGCCCTCAACCTATTCCCACCAAGTTCTGTGTTGAGTTGTTCATGAATGGCTGGATTTTGCAGCTACAGGTTAGTATGAGATGAGGTAGCCAGTTCAGACCAAGCCCCCTCATTAGTCATCTCTTGCGACTTGCATGGCAGGCCTCAGTCTTACTGTTCTATGCTTCCTTACTGGGCTCTGGTGGCACACGGATGTTAAGGACACTGTAAGCATGGAGATTCTTGAGACTAGTGTGTCCTCTAATCTCTGCTTCTTTCTTCTATTATACTTCTATAAGTACCAATCAATACTTTTGAATTTGTTTATTTGAATATAATCACAGAAGCCACAAACAATAAGTTGTAAGATTTATTGGCTGGCATATTTTGCTGCAGAGTTATATATCGTATAAAGTTAATCAGTGAATTATACTATGGCAAAAATACTTAAAACACATATTCACTGATATTGTTTGAATGTGGGGCATTTGTTATCCCCATGGTAATTGCAGATTTAAAATAAAGTATTTCTGTCTGCATAAAATTGGTTGAAACAACAGAATTGCTAAAGCCTCAGTATATTTCAGCAGTTGTTTATTGTTTGTCGATTACACTGTATGAAGCACTTTTACTTTGTTAACTTTATGGCCACAGTTTAGCAGATGTGGAGAAATGGCCAAGCTTGGAGTGTTATGGCCTTTTAAAGGTGTACAAGCCAGAAGAAGACAACGTTTTAAAGCTGACAAATCACAGAGCTTTTTGCTTTACTTGAGAGCCATGTCATGTTTGTTTTCACTTGAACATGTCGGGTGACCTTATGACCTGTTCTTCTGGATATGTGTGAATATTGAAGAATGAGTAATGGAACAGGCCAGCTGGTTGTTGTGGAGATGTGTTTTTCGTTGTTGAGGAAAGTGTTGGCAGTATTGTGAGCAGAGAAGAAAACAATTGCTGAAGAATTGACAGCTGCAGGTATTACAAGATCTCATAAAAACCACAAGGAAAGGACAAATTAATGTTATCAGGAAATATAAACAAAATAGCTGGATTAGAAAAATTACCCTTTTGTGGGAAGATACTAAGCAGGAGCTACCCTAATGTGTGGATTTATGTGGTAATTCCAATTTCAATTTTTGATACGAATACCCCCTTTCAACCTTCGATTTTTCGATTTGGCTATAATTGGGGCCTCTATGGTGTAGCTTGTAGTTTGTCTTTCGTAGATTGGACTGCTTGTTGTCAGCTCCCCGGCTTCTGATGGGTTGATTGTGTTCGTTGCTTTCTTGATGAGGTTTTTCATGTCTGGACAGAGTCATGCACTTGTTAAGGCCTGGAGTAATTGTGTACCCACCCCGTCATATGGTGCTGTTTCCTTCAGGGAGCTTTACCAGTTGTCGTCTCTCCTGGTGTTCCACCTCTTTCCCCGTCTTGGGTTGTCTTTGAATCTTCTCTGTCTTCTTTGATTTTGTGTGTCGTGGGTGGCTCGATAGTTCGATCCTGGTGGCCTTCCTATACTCTTGTTCATGGCTTGAGTAGCCGTTTTCATCCAGTTCTAGTTCTTCTTTTGTTTCTTCTTCTTCTGTCTGGGCCTTTGCATCTTCTGGCTCAGGTGTTTCAGACTTGGTCTTGAGCAGTTCTATTTGTTCTCTTTCTTCTTGAATCTCTTTGAGAGTTTCTTCTGTCTTTTCTCTTTCTTCTTGAATTTTTGCTAGAGTTTCTTCCGTTTCAGTCTTTATTGCAGCCACTCAAGCAGCAATCTTCTGGTTCTGGTGTTTCAGACTTGGTCTTGAGCAGTTCTATTTGTTCTTTTTCTTCTTCTTCTTCTTTCGTTCGCTTGAAATATGTCTATAACTGCAGTGCTGTCTCTTGTATGAATTGAACTGTCTTTTTCATTTCACACAGCGATCCATAGAGTTTATCTTCCACTGTCGTCTCTCTAGGCCAGAAGGTTTGCCTAGATATGTTATATTTTGGGCAGTCTTGGAGTATGTGCTTTGCTGTCTGCGACGCAAATCCACATGTACACATGGCTGTTTCACCAATCTTGAATTTTGTATACATGTGGTTGCGTAATCTATTGTGCCCTGTTCTGAGGCGCAGAATAATGACTTGTTCTGGTCTATCCATAATGTGGTAGTCATCTTGAGCAGGTTTTGGTGGCTTTCTGACTGATTTGATCATTCTTTTCTTTTGGTGGTATGTTACAGGCACATCAGGCTGTTCTTCTTTGGCTCCTTCCTTAGCCAATTGATCAGCTCTGTCGTTCCCGGGTACTCCACAGTGGGATGGTATCCACTGTATGGTGACCTTATGCTGACTGCTAAGTTCAGAAAGTAGTGTCCTTAGTACTGGCAATTTCCCAGACAGGAGCGCCTCGAGTACTGATTTTGCATCTGTCAATAGCACCACAGGTTGTGTACCATTGCTGGTATTTAGTAATTTCTCTGTTGCTATCTTGATTGCCTCAATTTCAGCATCGTAGTTATGGCAGTACTTTCCTGTCGGTACTCTAGCTGTGTCCCTGGTATTATTTGGGTATTCTATGTACACTCCCGCTCCTCCATTTCGAACAGCATTTTGTGCTGACCCATCTGTGTAGACTCGGATCCAGAGGTCCTATGGGTATTCTTCATCAAGGAAGCTGAGAGTGGCTGTTCTGCGCTGCACACTGTTCTGATCTTCCTTGTCAAATATTCCTCTCACTTTTGTCTGGATTTGTAATGATAGTCTATGCTCATCTTTCCATGGAGTTCGCTCTGGAATAGTTGTTAGGGGGATACCAACTGTGGGCAGATCGGTGGTTTCTCTGCAGAGTCGTTTGGCCTGGTGGATAAAACTACTTCTTTTCAACCGCCCCATAGCTAGGTTTTCAAATCTGTTCTTCATAGGGTGGCCTGGCAAGCTGAGGAACTTTTCTGCTTGTATTAGCGTTTTCGTATCTCTGCGCTCACTCAGTGCTTGTGTCCTCCCCATCTTCTCCATTTCCACTATAGGGGTTGATCTCATCCTCCTGTGGTGACTCTAAGTGCTTGATTTTGCACTTTGTCCAGCTCTTGTAGTGTGGTTTTTTATGCCAAACACCATGCAGTTGACCCGTATTCCAGGTGTGGTTGTATGCTCTGTTGATAAACTTTGCTAAGTATTTTCCCACTGGCTCCCCATGTGGTTCCACTTAGCTTTCTCAGGATGGCTATTTTCCTTCTGCCTTTTGCTACTGCTTTGTTGATGTGCTTTCTCCATGTCAGCCTGCCATCAAATGTTACTCCAAGGTATGTTGGTTCTTTATCTTCTCGTAGGGGTGTTCCATTTATCTGGATGGTCCCTGTTTTTTGTTTTGGATAGAGGGTAAATAGGGTGGTGCTGCACTTGTCAGTGTTTATGCTGACACACCACCTATTTTCCCATGCAACAAATGTATCTACAGCTCTTTGTAGTAATCTGGTGGCCACTGATGCATGTTCATTAGTGCTCCATAGAACCAGGTCATCGGCATACATTGCGGCTTTAATTCCATGCGGTAGATTGGCAACGAGATCATTGATGAAGATTAGAAAGAGTGTGGGGGACAATACTCCGCCCTGGGGAACACCGTGACGCAGTAGTACTTTCTTGCTCTTTAGTCCGTCTATCTGTACTCGGGCTCTTCTGTTGGGCAAGTATGCTTTCACCCATTTGTACATTCTTCCATTGACTTTGCAGTTTCTCAGTTTATTCATCAGACCTTCTTTCCAGACTTTGTCAAAGGCTTTCTTCAAATCTATCCATGCCGCAAGCACCAGCTTCTTCTCTTGGAATGCATCCTCAATTTCTTGAGAGAGGTAGGTTGTCTGATCTTCCGTAGAGTAGCACTGCCTAAAGCCAGCCTGCTGTGGCACAAGGATGTTTTTACTTTCAATGTACCACTGCAGTCTGTGATTGATGATGCGCTCCAGTGTTTTGCAGAGACAGCTGGTGAGGCTAATTGGTCTGTAGCTAGAGGCAATGGAACTATCTTTCCCTGATTTTAGGAGGGGTATCATGATTGCTTCTCTCCAGGCTTGTGGAACACTGCCTAAGGTCCAACTGTTATTGAAGATCTGCAACAGCTTTGCTTTGGCCTCTGTTCCTAGGTTCCTGATCATTTCATTGGAGATACCATCAGCTCCTGGTGACTTTCTCATTTTCAGTTTTGATATGGCTAGCTCCAGTTCGCTGATTGTGATGGGTGCCTCCAGAACCTCATGTACTATTTCCTTCTGTCCTGTATGTTGCCGTTTCTCTTGAATCTCTTGTTGTTTCTCTGGACTGATTTTGATATTGTTATCTTGTGCGAATGAGTCCGCAAAATGGTCAGCTGCTTGCTTTCTTGTTAAGATGTTTCCATCTTTATGTAGTGCAATTTTTGAGTTTCTCCCTGTGCCCTCATCGTTAAGTTGTTTTATTAGCTTCCACAATTTCCTTGTGTCTCTTTCAAAGTTCAGAGACTCTGTTTTTTCCTGCCAGCTTTTCCGTCTAGCCTGCAGCTTGGCCCTTTGAAATTTGGCTTTTGCATGCTGGAATTTATTGTGGTGCTCTTGGCTGGGTGTGGCCTCTGCTTGCTTTCTACATACTTCCACATCATTATGCAACTGTTCCAGTTCACTACTCCAGTAGGGTTTATATTGTTTACGGGCTCCTCTTGGTACTGTTTCTCGCGCTGCCTGTAGTATGCATTTCCCAAACTCTTCAACTACTTTATTTATGTCTTTCTCAGTGTTCAGGTTTCTAACCAGTATGCTGGTGCGATGCTTGTACACTGCCCAGTCTGCTTTCTTGTAGTTCCACCTCGCGAGGGTGCTGCTTTCACTTACAAGCTAATTTTCTACAGTTAGAAAGACTGGTCGATGGTCACTGCCACCTAGTTGTTTCCCAACAATTCGTGTAATGTTCCACTCCAGGTCTGGTGAATGAAAAGCCAGGTCAGGTGTAGTTGTAGAGTGCCATGATCTCGAGTAGAAAGTATGTGGGTCGGACGGCTTGTTAACCAAGATGAATCTATTCTCATCCTGCCAGTCTTCCAGTCTCTCTCCTCTCTGGTCCATGTGATCATAGCCCCAACTCTGCGAGTGGCTGTTGAAATTGCCGCACACAATCATTTTTTCTGTTAATGGTAGTGTGTCCAGTGCCTGTGGACGGTCACTTGGACAGTAGTAATTGATCAGATGTAGGTCTGTATAGCCTGTTTTAAGTTTAAGTGTCTGATACTCAGCCCCTTCCATATAGACTTCGATTTGGGAAGCAGTGATGTTATTTTTTACAAGGGTAAGTATCCCACCTTTTCGCCTGTCCTTTCGGTCAGATCGGTAACACTGGTAGCCTCTGATTTTGAAGGCTATATTTTCATTGAGGTGAGTTTCTTGCAAGCAACATATGCTTACTTTTTCTTTGTCCAGGATGTTTTCTAATTCTACTTTTTTGTTGCTGACTCCCTCCGCATTCCAGTGCATTATTTTAAGTCTTAGTTTAGTATGGCCAGCTGTTCTATTCTCATGTCCCCTGGCTCCACAGGACATCTGAGAAGGACCTCCAGTAGTTGGGGTTGGACCCTTTCGAGACATAGGGCCCGGCACTGCACCTGCCTGGGGGTCCAAAGCAAGGCGAGCACCATAACGTTTAGCAGCAGTCGACATATTCCATTTTGCGTAATTGCGTGGCATCCTGATTTCTGTGGTGCGCCTCCTGGCTGGTTGCCTCCGTCTTCAGCACCTTTCCTTTGCTAGAGCAGACTATGGTCTCACTCGAGTTTAGATGTGTACACACGCACACACGTGTCTGCACATGCATGTATGTGTATACACATCTAGAGCACACTGGTTATTTTCCGGCGCCAGATACTCGCCGTCGCCCCTTCTCCTGTTAGTTAAAACAGTTCCGCCACGTGAAGACCAGGAGTTGGACTTTTGCTGCAGAGGTTATGTATTCACGAGCCATTGGGGTATTTAAGCAATGTTGGGCGCTCACCCCAACACTGCGCCCCGGCTACATACAGCAATTTGGAACCTGTTCTCTTTCTTCTTGAATCTGTTTGAGAGTTTCTTCTGTCTTTTCTCTTTCTTCTTGAATTTTTGCTAGTTTCTTCTGTTTCAGTCTTTATTGCAGCCACTCGAGCAGCATCCTGCTCAATCTTCTGCTAAACTTGCTTTAGTTCATCCAGGATGCTCTCATCGGCTTGTAATACTATTAACCGTGTCTTTTGCATCATGTCTTTTTCTTCCTCCATGCTGTTGAACTTTGATCGCAGGTCTTTCAGTTGGCCTTCCAGTTGCGCTTTGTCACTTTTTGTGAGTCGATTGGTAGCCTCGTACTGCCTCCTTGCCTCTTTATATGGTAGGTTGGATTTTATGGCGACCTTCATGGCTTCCTTGCTGTCTTGGTGGCAGGGGCAGCCAATGTACCTGGCGCCATGGTTGCCAAGGCAGTTGGCACACTTTCTCTTAGGGTTATCCCTCCTGAAGTCCGTGTCAATCTTTGCTTGCTGGCACTGGCTGTATGGATGGGGTCCAGAGCAGTATCTACATACCTCTACCTCACTCTTGCAGGTGGCACGAGTGTGCCAAAATTTCTGGCACTTAGAGCACTGCAGCACTCTCAGTATGTAGTGCTCTGGAACTTGGTTTCTCTTGTCTCATCTGATGAATTGAGGGATCACTCGGTCCTCTGATGTTCCGATGACGACTGTGAAGGGGATGTTATTCTTGCTGATGATCTTCTCAGCACTGGTGATCTTGAGTTTCTTGTTCTCCCTCATTAGCATCTCCCTGATCTGGTCGTTGGTGAGATGGGTCTTGACTCGTTTAATGATCCATTGTTTGCTTGTGCTGTGCCGGGTGGCTTCCAATAAGATGTCGTGGTGAAGCTTGATGTCGGCCTTCACTTCTTGTGCAATCTTCTGCATAAGTGCTGTGGTCTATGGGTTTTTGTTGATGGAGACCACTACTCCATAAGGTGTCTTGCGCAGCTGGTAGATACTGTTTCTTCTGAGCTCATTTTCCAACAGACTGATTATCTTGTTTGTTGGTAGCGCCGACAGTTTGGCGTCTCCCACACTTGTCTGTTTTAGCAGTAATTTTCCGGTGAAGCCCTCAGATGTTGTGGTGTCCTCCGATGTGGGGGTCTTTGGTAAACTGGGCTGCTTCGTCTTGGTGCTGTTGAAAACTTCATGGCTGCTGCTGGCTTCAGTTGAAGTTGTAGTCTCTGGTGTCAGTTGAGTGACGGGAGCGGCTTCATCTGGTGTAGAAGAGGTAGCTTCCTTTGAGGTTGTTTCATGTTCTGGCATTTTTCTGTGGCTCGCAGGCAAACTTTCTTCTTGCATCTTCTTGATGGTGTTGGCTGCTTACACGTTGCTCATTTTGAATGTTGGGTGGTATCCATATGGTATATGTCAGGCGGTTTATGTGGTAAGCAGCTGGTGGTAGACATGTATGTGGTAAACAGCTGGTGGTAAAGATTTATGAGGTAAACAGCTGGTGGTAAAGATGTATGTGGTAAGAAGCTGTGGTAAAGATGTATGTGGTAAACAGCTGGTGGTAAAGATGTATGTGGTAAACAGCTGGGCAACAAATATTATTAGCAACATGTTATTGTTACTTGTCCATTGCAAGACATTGCAATCAACCCCAACCCCAACCCGCAGGTTGATTCCTAGGCAAGTTTATGTTGAGTAGTTTGCCATTGCTTTCTGAACTAGAAGTCAGTGTTGAAGTCTCATGGGCCAGTGTAGGGAATGAACCCTATACCCTGCCATCAACATATTGGAAGTTCTAGCACATAACCCCGCGGCTGTGCTAACTTCCTCAGCAACATTAACTTCATTAAAATATCAGACGACAGAAAGGAGGGTGAGTCAAGGCCGCCAATGTCTGCTCCAAATTGGGCAGCTGAATATGAAGGCCTTAAGATCGTTTTATGTATCTGTGAATGGTTAAGACAATGGGAATTGTATTTAACAGGTATGGGTATTAACATTATGTTTACTTCAGTGTGGCTAAATGGATATACATAATAGATCAAGCACAGATTGTTATCAGATTATTCATTTGCTGTCAGTTTGACTTTCATGGTATTGGCTCAAAACCAGGTCACGGCATCACTTAGCACACCATGTTGTAGATTAAGTACCCTGTTTTGCTTTGCTTTTGGGGAAATAAAACTATGGTGATGAAATTAACTTATAACCATTTCTATTAAATCTGACCTAGCATATTCCTCTAGGAGATGAGAATCTCCATGGTCAAGTGGTTAAGCCATATGCCTCAAGCTCAGAAGCTTTTGGGTTCATTTTCGGACTCCATTTGGGTTGATGAATGTAATTTTGTGAAGAACACGGGGGACTGTTGCTGGAGCTACAGAGTTGCAGGTGACGGAAAGAGACTGACCTAGATCGGGATGAAACCTTGTGCGATGAAGCCAATCCTCTTGCCTGTTAACCCCCATTTGTTTCTAGGAAATAACCATTTCTGAAGTTAGTAGCATCTCTTGGGTTTGTTGTAGATTCATCTGCTTGTGTTCTCCTTCTATTGCAGACACCTCGTACACACTACATGATCAAAATACCCAAAGGGTTTAACTTTGAGGAAAAGATTAGACAGGTGGAAGATGAATTGAACATACCACTCAAAGACAGGATACCTATCACTTATGTGTATCCCAAGTAATGTCACTTATTTATTATTCATTTGTTTTTTTGTATTGGTTGATACTAACTTTTGTTTATAATTCATACTAGCTGACTCGGCCCGGCTTCGCCCAGTCCCTGGCGGGCATCTATCTATCTATCTATCTATCTATCTATCTATCTATCTATCTATCTATCTATCTATCTATCTATCTATCTATCTATCTATCTATCTATCTATCTGCCTGCCTCCCTACACGTCCGTCCGTCCGTCTATCCCTCCCTCTCTATCTATCTGTCTATCTATCTACCTGTCTACCTGTCTGCCTGCCTACCCGTCTCTCCCTCCATCTCTCCCTCACTCCCTCCCTGTCTGTCTGTTTGTCTGCCTGCCTGTCTGTCTAATAATTTATTGGTTGCAGTTAGAAAATTTCGCTTAATGCTAGGATTAGGAGGAGGGGGAGGAGGAGGAGGATTATAACGCATATGCCTGTAGATAACTGTAACAAAAAGGTCCACCTATTTGAGAAATATGCAACAATTTTACATATATAGCAATGCTATTAAAAGTTATGTCCCCTCGCTATATATAAATTATAATGTAAATTAAAATATTAAATTTTATTAAGTAAATAACTGTTTGTAAACTAACAAACTATGCCAGTTGGCAGCACGAAAATGAGAACACGTGTAGAAAATTTCATCTCAATCGGGTGGACCGTTTGCGAACGCATAAATAACATACATACAGACAGACAGACATTGTATTTTATATATATAGATAAGATATGTCTGAGCTATTGTATGACAATAGATGGTACTATCTGCTTTCTGTTAGCGGCGAATGTTGGGCAGCACATGCCAAACCCTACACTCAGCATTGTGCCAACAGATTCAGGCATAAGAGCGCAATTGGGAGGGTAGAAGCCTTATCCTGGTGCGAAGGCGGGCAATGTAAAGACTAAATGTCATGGCAGAATAGACCAGGCCCTAAGCCTTGGTCTGCAACTTGTTTAGGGTGGAAGCTCTGTCAGGTGGACAGTTAGAGCATTGCTTTGCTAATCCGGCAGCTTCTGCTCTCTCTCTCTCTCTCTCTCTCTCTCTCTCTCTCTCTCTCTCTCTCTCTCTCTCTCTCTCTCTCTCTCTCTCTCTCTCTCTCTCTGTCTCTGTCTCTCTCTCTCTCTACACACGCTCGCTCACTCACACATGCTCGCTCGCACTCTCTCTCTCTCTCACACTCTCTCTCTATCTACGCACGCTCGCTCACTCTCACGCATGCTCGCTTGCACTCTCACTCTCTCACACTCTCTCTCTCACACTTTCTCTCTCTCTCTCTCTCTCTCTTCTCTCTCTCTCTCTCTCTCTCTCTCTCTCTCTCTCTCTCTCTCTCTCTCTCTCTCTCTCTCTCTCTCTCTCTGTGTATGTGTGTGTGTGTGTGTGTGTGAATCTTGTCAATTAGTAAACAAGCAAACAAAAATCCCTGAAAACTTTGGCGATTGGTGTTATAGAAGAATGCTGAAAATTCCTTAGAAAGTCAAAATGGGTGATCTAGACAATTTGAGGGAGGCTAAGTCGCAAAGACAACTTATCACAAACATCAGAAAGAGGCAGTCATCATAATTGTCAATGACCACTTGTGTTGTACCCAGTACACATATTTTTATGGGAAATGTTACCAAAAACCCTTTTTTAAATTAATCCAGTAAATATATTTTGTTCTGAAAAGTTTATTTTATCTTATAAAATGAAAGTTTATATATTTTTATACTAAACATTGATGTAAACCATTTTTTGCATTTCATAAATATATTTATATGTTGATTCTAGCTTTAATGTTTTATTTAAAGTAATGTTTTAATCTGAAATATTGATATAAACCTAGTTTTGGCTAGTTTGCACGATTTAATACACAAATTGTCCTAGTATTTTTAGTCGAGTACATATATTTTTTATCTAAAATATTGATTTTACCTTTTATTTTTGAAAGCATCCTTCAAGTATATACATATTTTCTTTTAACTAGTTTATGTTTCTATCTATAATGTTGATACGAGGCATCTCTGTGGTAACACTCTGTTGGACGTCCCATGTGTAAATCAGAATGAGATGATGATCATATTTCTATCTGATTATATCAAAGTTAGTTGCCTGTCCTTTACAGGATGTTGATTTCAACCCCAGCATTTATTGGCAGTTTGTGGTTTACTCATCATTATGTGCCATGCTGAAAAGCATGGTTCATTTACTAGGTAGTTCAGTAATTTACCATAGCTTTCTGAATGGATGACACTTCATGCCATCAGAATCAATACAATAATGTCTACTTATAAATTGCCAGTGGCTAACTTTGAATACTTTATTTGGTATGTTGGGGAATTTTGAAACTTCTTTTTTCCTGTCAGTTTGACTTTCTTTGTAATGGCTCAAAACCAGATCAAGGCATCAGTTCCATGCACTTTGTAGATTAAGTACCTTTGTTTTTGTTTTGTTTTGTTTTTTTATGTTAAGGGGAAAATAATATGATAATGAAGTGAATTGATCACCATAAATCTTACCTAGCATATGTGAAAGTGAAAAATGTAACACACTTTCAGTAAATGTGCGTATTATTATATGCTGTCAGTAAATTTGTGTGTTATTATATGCTGCCAGTAAATTTGTGTATTATTATACGCTGCCAGTAAATTTGTGTGCTATTCTATGCTGCCAGTAAATTTGTGTGTTATTACATGCTGCTAGTAAATTTGTCTGTTATTATATGTTGCCAGTAAATTTATGTGTTACTATATGTTGCCAGTAAATTTAAATGTTATTATATGTTGCCAGTAAATGTATGTGTTGTTATATGTTGCCAGTAAATTTATGTGTTACTATATGTTGCCAGTAAATTTAAGTATTATTATATGTTGCCAGTAAATTTATGTTATTATATGTTGCCAGTAAATTTATGTGTTACTATATATTGCCAGTAAATTTAAGTGTTGTTATATGGTGCCAGTAAATTTATGTGTTGTTATATGTTGCCAGTAAATTTATGTGTTATTATATGTTGCCAGTAAATTTATGTGTTACTATATGTTGCCAGTAAATTTAAGTGTTATTATATTTTGCCAGTAAATTTAAGTGTTATTATATGTTGCCAGTAAATTTATGTGTTGTTATTATATTCTGCCAGTAAGTTTGTGTATTATTATATGCTACTAGTAAATTTGTTTGTTATTATATGTTGCCAGTAAATGTATGTGTTATTATATGTTGCCAGTAAATTTATGTGTTGTTATTATATGCTGCCAGTAAATTTGTGTGTTATTATATGCTGCCAATAAATTTGTTTTATTATATGCTGCCAGTCAATGTGTGTGTTATTACATGCTGCCAGTAAATTTGTGTGTTATTATATGCTGCCAGTAAAATTGTGTGTTATTGTATGCTGCCAGTAAATTTGTGTGTTATTATATGCTGCCAGTAAATGTATGTATTATTATATGCTGCCAATAAATTTGTGTAATATTATATGCTGCCAATAAATTTGTGTAATATTATATGCTGCCAATAAATTTGTGTTATTATATGCTACCAGTAAAACTGTGTGTTATTATATGCTGCCAGTAAATTTGTGTTTTATTACATGCTGCCAGTAAATTTGTGTAATTTTATATGCTGCCAATAAATTTGTGTTATTATATGCTACCAGTAAAACTGTGTTATTATATGCTGCCAGTAAATTTGTGTTTTATTACATGCTGCCAGTATTTTTGTGTGTTATATGTTGCCAGTAAATATGCATATTATTCATGTATGGAGACAAATGCATTAAAACATGGGTATTATTTGTGTCTTTCAGCTCGTGGATAATGCTGGCAATGCAGCTGTTTGTGATCGTGGTGCTTTTTATCTTCATTCGTCAAATGTTTACTTCTCTCTTCAAAGGCAAGGACGGCAACACAACCGATATGATTGACATGTTCTTTGTAAGTCCCAGGTCATGCCAGGTTTTTGTGTTGTGGATATGCATGCATGATGTATACTGGAGGCGG
This sequence comes from Cepaea nemoralis, assembly GCA_014155875.1. Classification (NCBI taxonomy): domain Eukaryota; kingdom Metazoa; phylum Mollusca; class Gastropoda; order Stylommatophora; family Helicidae; genus Cepaea; species Cepaea nemoralis. The sequence goes on along the minus strand of JACEFZ010016563.1, from coordinate 162,496 downwards.
GTATCACAGTGGCTTAGAGCTTCCCCACCTGCTCTCAGATGTACTGGGTTTAAATCCAGCTTAAAAATAAGGCAACCATCTATCTGGAGGTTGACCCGGTCAACAAATACTGGGAAGAAGTGGGATGTTTTGGCCAAAAGATGTAAATATCGCAGCTGTGTTGTAAACAGGCATATTTCAGTTAAATGCAACACAAGATTATTATCAGAAGAAGAACTATTAGCGGAAGAAGAGGGACACAGAGGTGTTTCCAAGGCACCAGGGCCGGGTTATATACTGGTCAAGACCTATTGACGCGTCCTCATCTGGGGTCCTGGCTAAAGTCAATAGGATCGCAGATTCCTCCGAAGTCGGAGAGTGTCTGCATGTACGGTGAGGAACCACCATTCTGCACACCAATAAGCCAGACATGGGACAACAGGTACTCATGCAAACCTCAGGTCTTGTATGACATCACACTGATGTTGGACAACAGGATGCCTTCATCCGACATACAGGACTTTGCGTTGGAGCTCAAGCCAACGAACGCAAGCAGTGGAAGAAGAAGAAAATAAAAAGCCAGAGGATGTTACACCCCTCTGAATCCGAGATGGTGGATTGGATATCTGTCCATCTCAGACAAGGACATAAAATAGGTCTTGTGTGCACAGTTGTTTGCGGAAGCTCAGTTACTGCTCAGTTGTACCTGTATAGAAGAATTCTGGTCTTTTAATCACAGTGACATCGACTAAATGATGGTGACATTTTGGGAATTTCTATCTCCTACATGGGGCTGTCTTTTATTGTGTGATGGGCATAGGGACCTCCAGGAGATGTCACTAAAATTGAGTTTGTTTCATTGTTACGGACAGTAAAAAGTAATGGACCTTTTACTCACTTTGAGGTTATTGGGTACTTTGTGCTGGCCCGTCTTTTTGTAGACCAATCGGCACTGGAGGGGAAATGTGGTCAATATTACAGCATCTGCTTTTACTTTCCACGACACTTCCTGGTACCCATCTCAGGTCGACCTGGGATGCCGTGTCAGTTTTTAAACTCTGCTTCAGTTGGGATTTAAACATGAGCACTGTGGTGGCAGACAAGCATGCTAGCCACTGCTCTACCATGGCCTCTGTTAGTGTTACTGTGTAGTCTAGATTTCATAAATGAATCACCGAAGAAACGAGAAGTCCTCTTCTTCTTCTACATCCATCATTGTGAATATAAAGCTGCAACGAACCCCCACTTTGTAGCAGGGTCTTCAAACTGGAGAGGAGATTCCTCACACCAAAGTAGAAGACAAAGACTACCCCTTAAGAAAGTCTATCCACTGTAGGAAAAGAAAACCGTGTTGGCTCGTAGATTAGGAGTATGGGTTTTCGGCCCAAGAAATGTCAACTTTCCTAACAATGGCCAGGCACCAGAAAGTAAAACTTGAAGCTGAACAATTGGGAAAAGACACCAGGTTTAGTTATCTAGGCTACTATTGCCTGTGATAGAATTACAGCCCCCAGAGTATTATCATAACTCAAGAAATGAATTCTCACTCTAAATAATCAAACATCAATCTTACATTTGCTTACATAAACTGTATGCTAATAAATAGAAAAGTCTAAGAGCAATATGAAAGAGCAAAATAAAAGTGTAAAGTTTATTTGATGCTGTTGAAGTTGAAAAAAAAAAAGAATTGGCACTTTTCTGTAAGTGTCGGATGTGCCTAGAGCTCTTTCTGTAATCAGTGCTAGAGTAGGACCTAGTTTTAGGTCCTAGCAGAAGGCTTCAGTGGTCAGTGGATTTTGGCAAGGTTGGTGACAGCCACTTATCTTAGTGCTGCATGGAGCCAGACTCTGCTCTGCTTCTGCCTAGTGGTCAGCCACTCACTGGCTCTTCTCGTCAGTAGCTCGGTGATGAAAGCATGGTGGTGCAGTAGCAACTCTGGTAGCCTCTCAAGCCTACAATTATTTATTTTTTCAGTCAACTGGAATTCATAACATCTCCATAGTGTTTTGTCTTCAAACTAAATGGGTGTATTATGGTATGCTATAGCGATTTATGGTTTACACAAATAAAACAAATCTTCCAATTCCATTTGTAAACATTAATCTTCTTTATTTTACACATGAAATTAATCGTGATGTTTTGCAAGTAAAATGTATCTGAGTTTCTTCATAAAATGACTGTTCAATGACTTTCTTTCCCCAGGGTGGCATCCGGCAGGCCAAGTTCACTCGGGTGGACATCATGTCCAAGGGGCAGGAAGCTATAACCTTTAAGGACGTGGCAGGGCTGCGGGAAGCCAAGATTGAAGTCATGGAGTTTGTTGATTACCTCACAAATCCACAGAGATTTAAGGTCTGTTATGTATTTGCTTGTCTTAAATGTGCAGGACAGGTACAGGTTGTTGCATGGCAAATGCTCCATAAGGGTGTCAAATGTTAGGTCTTGGCTTATACTTTTTGTTTTAAATATATACAGGTTGTTTGTAAAGTCTCACTACACTTTGTTTGTAGAACAAATTTGAAAAATGACGTACACGATGTCATAAAAAAACGTGCTCCACAGTCCATCGTGAAGCAACATGCAGCAAATGGCTGTTGTCTGCTGGAGTAATTTTTTGCACTCAAAAAAGAATGATGTTATCAACGGAAGAAAGAATTTTTTTGGTTGAACAAGTGTTTTGAAATGGTGGTCGATACACATGAATGGTTGTTCAAAGATTTATAGCAAGATTTCCTGATAAACAAACTCCTCATCGCATTATGGTTAGACATTTGTTAAGTTATAATGAATTCTTCATTAGTACTTTCTAGCTTCCCCAAAACAGTGTTAGACCATAGCAGTGACTATTGTAATTAATTTAATGAATTTTGTAGCACATTTGTTATGATGTCATGTACTTCATTTTTCAAATTTGTTCTTCATACAAAGTGTAGTGAGACTTTACACACACCCGGTGTAAGCACCAAAGGAGGAACCTGATTTGGGTTTGTGATGTGATAGGGCCATCACATTTTGTAGGCCTGAGTGCACGGAAGAATAGGTGGTCAGACTTTCTCTCTCTTACTGGATGTCACATATACTAGTTCATGACATATTGAGGTGGGAAGACATGTTTTCTGTCTCATCTTCTCAGAAAATTCTGCCAATTATCTGGTACTTATTTTACAAGCAAGAATCAACTTGAGGGTTTTACTGGTTTTAAAAGAAAATCTGTTGAAGGCAACAGCACACACTATATTTTGCATACAAAAAGTATTGAGTAAGTAGTATAAGTAGTATAAAGTATACTAAAAACTTTGCATACAAGGGTCAGAAGCAGGTCACCGGCCTAATTACGTAGCGACCATGTATAATTTGATATCCTGACAGTGTTTCTTTCCTTGTTTCTGCTCTGGGTGTTTATTTAAATAGGGCTCAAATGGTTTGCTACTGTTCCTAGTTTCAAATTTCTTTTAGTATGTTTTAAAAATCATCATTAATTGCCATACCGATAAGCCTGTGTGGCCACTGCTCGCAATCCCACATGATCACCAGAGTCTTGAATCAGTTCTGTGTTTCTGTTTCATTTATGCCATGTGGCCAAGCCATCCAGATATTTATCTCTCTGCCTCCCATTTGCTCTTTTCCCCTTAATCTTGCCAGTTGTCACTAAGTTAACTAGTTCGTTCATTCCTCATAATGTGCTAATAATCTTGAATGTCTATATCTAATTTCTCAAATAAATTTAGTTTTCATTTGTTGTAGGACTTGCTCATTGATATTTCTGTCTATCCATGTTATTCTTTGCATTTTCCTCAGAAATCACATTTCCACTGCCATTAGATGTTTCTTAACTTGTCTGCTTATTGTCCATGCTTCACATCCATATAACAATATAGTTTTTAAAATGGTGTATGTTTATTGATTGTGATTGTAGGATCTTGGTGCTAAAACACCACGGGGAGCCTTGTTGTTGGGACCACCTGGCTGTGGTAAGACACTGCTGGCCAGGGCACTGGCGACAGAAGCAAAAGTGCCGTTTCTGGCCATGGCAGGCTCAGATTTTGTGGAAATGATTGGTGGTAAGTGCAGAATGCAATGTGTGGTCTAGTTCCCTTTATCCATTACATACATGATTTGATCCTGTTTATAACTGGCACAGTAAAACTTGGATTAACTGTCACTCTAACCGTTAGTTTCTGTTATCCATCATCTGGGAAGGCAGTTGTCTCCCAGTATCTCATCTCATCTTCCTCTTTCCCCCAGCGAATACAATTCCACTTATCCAGCCTATGGACCAGGTCATAATTGAAAATATGAAGTGATGTTACATAAGAGCTTTTATCAAAGGCTTGCTTACATCTAAAATTGACATGACTGTCAAAGAATTTTGGAAGAGATATTTTCAATGTCGCCACTCCTGGGCTGACCTGAGTGTCTAACCTAAAGAATGGACATACAGAAAAATAAATGAAACATTCTTCAAGAAACAAATGATAAATGACTTGTTCAACACATAAAATAGAAAAATGTTAAATTTGCTGAAGCAGTTGAGATTCATATAGCCAAGCGGGACGCAGAGGTGTTTCCAAGGCAACAGAGCCGGGTTATATACTGGCCAAGACCTATTGACGCCTCCTCGTCAAGCATCCTGGGCAACAGGTCCTTTCAGGGTCCTGGCTAAAGTCAGTAGGATCGCCGAAGTCGGAGAGAGTGTCTGCCTGTACGGCGAGGAACCACCAGTCTGCACACCACTAAGCCAGACATGGGACAACGGATACTCACGCAAACCTCAGGTCCTGTATGACATCACACTGATGTTGGACAACAGGATGCCTTCATCCGACATACAGGACTTCGCGTTGGAGCTCAAGCAAACGAACACAAGCAAGCAAGCAAGCATATAGCCAAGCTATCATTTTGTAAACAAACTGGCAGTCAGCTTAAAATTATGTAGGTGACAATTGAAATTACAGTGCGAATATGCGTATTGTATATTTCAGTCTGTAGTTGGTGATATAGTTTATATTGTGGGACTTCTGCAGTGTATACCTGATGAGATGCAGAGATATTGCGAGGCAAGAAATGTTACAACCTGTTATTTTTGTCTTTATTATTGAGAATATTACAATTGTGTTCATAGTGGAGGTCAGTATAGTCGAATAGATAAGAGCGCTCGCTTTTAAACTTCCTGTGTGCTGATGCTAAGGTAGTGGTTTTAACCCCCATGCCAGTCAATTGAACTGAAATGTTGACTTCTCATCCTTGACCTGGGGACTTAAATTTACAAGTAACTCATAGGTCAGAGTGGGTCCGCCTGATGGCAAGGGTTACTGGTAGTAAGGAAAGCTAATCCACACGCAAAAATGAGTCTATAGTGTGTTCACTTTTGTCTGCCCCAATATAAAATTCCATATCTCAGTAAACAACTGAAGGAAAATGATGAGATTTAGCATATAACCTTATCATTATGTCCACCCAACAAAACAATTTTTGTTTTGAAGATTTTACAGCAGATTTCAAAGTTTGTTTATATGCGGTGTATAATTTACGGGTCAGAGATGAAGTTCATAATTTTAAATGTATTACAGCGTAGCCAGACAATCAGCGTTCAATGTTGAATATTTTACGTTTTTCACGGGATTGGCCTTGTGCCAAGAACCCCGCGCAGTTTCAACTGGGACTATTCAGAGGTGTAGTCAAACTGTGGGTTATTTCATGAAACCGGATTATTATTATTATTTTTTTTAAATCTTACCACTTATTGCCAACATTGAAATGTGTGAATATTTTTCAGTGGGATTGAATGCAAAATTGTGTATACACTTCAAAGCATCGCTATGAAGTTGTACACATATTTTTGTATAGAAGCTGATCGCAGGAAACTGTTTTATACTACTACAAATTCCGAAAAAAAGAACATTGTATGCACTGGGTTTGAGTAAATGGTCATTTTGTCGATGGGTGCAAGAATCTGGAATTAAACCACCACGCAATAACCAAATGGTAGATAGAAAGGTTATTGTAGACAGCTTTGACAAAGATGTCATAAGGCGAGCTATTATAAAAATGCTTTAAAAAGTCGACAGGGTCGACTTCATTGCACCGGGTTCTATCCCATATGGCTCTGTCTCTTTCCACAGCATGGAAAGCATTGCACAAAGCACGCACTCCGCAGCTCTAGCGACAACCCACAGAAGTCTCCGAAAAATTTAACTCGTGAACCGAAGGATGCGGCCCGGAATTGAACCCACAACCTTTGGAGCCCGAGTCAAAAGGCTTGACCACTTCACCACAGAGACTCCTAAAATTATAAAAAATTTTGGATTTTATATCCAGGATTATCCAGCATTATAAAAATGCTGGATGCCAAAGAAACAGTGACTGTAAGAAAAAACAACTTTGTGGCAAATTATAAGGACATTATCTTCACTTTTAGAAAGTACAAGGGAGGTAGAAATATTCTTTGCGAGCAACCGCATTTAGGAGCCATGAGAAGCAGATACCTACGTGAAATAAGGGAAATGCGCAAAGACAATTATGGCGTAGTGTATTTGGATGAAATGTGGATCAATGCGCACCACACAAGTGATAAGGAATGGCAATCAGTGGATGGACAGATAAAGCGATATGTGCCCAGTAGTATAGGACAGCTTTTGGTCATGGCCCATGCTGGTAATACGCGTAATGGCTTACAACAGAATGCTGGGCTCGTGTTCGTATCAAAGCATACAGACAATAGGGATTATCACAATAAGATGAATGGTAATGTATTTAGAGATTGGCTCGAGAATACTGTGCTTCCATCCCTAGATAGACTGTCGTGTCCAATTATGGACAATGCATGATATCAATGTTGTTGTCCAAGAAGACAAAATACCTACAGCATCGAGCACAAAGGGAGCAATAAAGATATGGCTCCGAATGGAAACATACCATTTCCAGAAAGGTACTTCTAGCTAGAATTGTCCCTTGTAAAACAAACGCCAACAAAGCAAGAAATATCAAATCGACAAGTTGATAGAAGAGTACCGTCATGGTTGCTTGAGACTTCCGCCGTACCACTCTCATTTTAATCCTATAGAACTTGTGTGGGCTAAAATTAAAGGACAGGTGGCAGCTGACAATACAATATTCAAATTGTCTGACGTCAAGATACTAATCCAGTCCGCGCTATTAAATATTGATAAAAGTTACTGGGAAAATGTGAGGACCATGTGTTGAAAAAGGAAGAGGACTATTGGAGAAAGGATGGATTGAATTTTATGCAACTGAGAGCAGTCACCAACCTACTGGAATCGTCCGACACAGATTAAGGTCTGAGCAGATCGCAGACCTTAATCCGCATGCACGCTTACTGGGATATTTTGCTCCAACCATTCAGACGAATTGCAGGCCCTAAACATTACAGCATCAGCACAATGTCAATGGCAACAGTTTGTATTCCACAGTGATGAATTTTCAATTCCACAAGCCTTCAGCGGTGACAAACATTGACACCTTGCCGTCTTGACAGACGATAGTTTGTGCTTCAAAAAGGCATAATAACTTTTACCCATGGCGGTAGCGAATGTGACTGGTAAGGCCAATTTGCGCTGTAAATGTTCGTTCACAGTGGGTGCATGTGAACACGTGGTTATTTCCACCACCATGCACCATCTTACGTCTCACACGCTCTGTGTGTGACTTATCTGCAATAATTTTCTCCTTTGTCTTTATTCCATTTCTGATGTTTGCCCTCCATGCAATATGTTCAGCGGCGACTTGCTCCCAATGTGCATTATCAATGCCTGTATCAATCATGTCCCGCTTACACACATCTTTGTATCGTAGTAGAGGCCGACCCTGAGATCTCTTACCCATCTGTAATTCACCAAAAAAGATGTCCTTTGGTATTCTACCATCATCCATCCTCCTAAGATGTCCTATCCATCTAAGTCTACGAAGACTGAGCATGAAATAAACCGTCACACAACCTGATCTTTCCAATACTTCAGTATTTGTGATTTTGTCTTGCCACTTAATACCAAGAATTCTTCACAGACACCGCATATGAAAGCTGTTTAAACGTTTCTCTTGGTGTGAGTAAGTTGTCCAGGTTTCACTGCCATAAAGAAGACACAGAGGACACAGGCTTGATAGACAAGGACTTTTGTTTTGGCAGTAAGCTTCCTGTTCTCCCAGACTCTTTTTCTTAACCTGTTCATTGTTGTTGGTGCCTTACCAATCCGATGTTGTTTTCCTGATCTAGGGATAATTTGCTATTTACCTCTGATCCTAGATATGTAAAATGGTCTACTATCTCTAGTTCGGCGTCGTCAATAAAGATTGATGGTACCCCATGTGCACCTTGTGACATAATCTGTGTCTTCTTTTTGCTAATTGTTAAACCAAATTCAGAACAAGCATTGGAGAATGCAGATAGTAGACATTGCAATTCTTCCTCAGAGTGGGTCGTAACTGCAGCATCATCTGCAAAAAGCAACTCTCTGATCAGTACCCTCCTTATTTTGGTCTTGGCCTTCAATTTCTGAGCATTATAAAGGCCACCATCTGAGCGTGAGTGAATGTATATACCACCATCCTGATCATGAAAGGCATATTTCAGTAGAAGTGAAAAGTATATTCCAAAGAGGGTGGGAGCTAGTATACAACCTTGCTTAACTCCACTCTTGATTTCAAACTCTTCAGAAGTTGCACCATCAAACTTGATGATACCCTTCATGCCTGTGTGGAACGATTCCACAATGGACAGAAGAGTTGGTGGGCAGCCAATCTTATTTAGTGCCTTGAACAGACACTCACGATGGTGACAAACAACTGGTTATTGAAAAAAAACAAGTTTTTTTATTTTGCGTGTTTTTTTTTCAATGCCGGTGACAAACAACTGGTATTGAAAATAAAAAACATACACACACACACTAAGCGCATTGAATACCAACAGAAGAGTAATATTGCGGTGGAAACTGACATATTGTGGCATAACAAGAAACGTGAGAGCAAACACGTCACATTAGGGGACAACACACGTGCATACGAATCAATCTATAAACTACAATGAAAAGAGGACCAACGTCTTGGTCGTTAAGAAAAAAAGCCCACTACAGAGACACTGACAACTATTTTCATAGTGCAAAACAGGTAATCATGTTCCGTCTCTGAACAGTAAACAGCAGAGTAGACAATCTTTCACGAAGACTCAAAGCGGGTCTGTCACCCATGTGTACGTGTGAACAAACTACACAGACAGCTGAACAGATCCTTAAAAATGGACACATGATGACTAAATTGCGGTATCATTTCTGGTCACTCCATACGCACATTAACGCACAGCTATTTGGAAGCTTTCACAAACTCAATATAAAAAGCTAAATGCATTCTAGTAACATGAATACTAGTGTACAGTTATTAACCAGCAGTTGAAGAAACAAGAAGGAAATGAAAAATAAGGTAAGAAATATATTCCTTCCACTTTCCTGTCAATTTACACATTATATACCCCATGCCTCTGTAAATCCTCTGTCTTTACTAATATTACACCTTGCACCCCTCTCGGGAGTCTCCGGGGTGAAGTGGTCAGGCCGTCTGACTTGGGCTGCGAAGGTTGTATGTTCGATTCCTTCATTTCACGAGTGCATTTTTTTCGGAGACTTCCGAGGGTCGTCGCTGGAGCTACGGAGTTCATGCTTTGTGCGACGCTTTCCGCCCTGCGGAAAGAGACTGAGCCATATGGGATAAAAACCTGGTGCAATGCAGTCGACCCTGTCGACTTTTAAGCTACTTTTTTTATTGCACCCACTCCCATACGAATCTGGCTACGCCTTGTACTTGTGTCCTTACCAGAAATAACGTGGTTTACTGTAAGATTAGTTTGTTAGCGTGAATTCACTACATTTTCCCCAAAACATCAAAGAAATGTTGCGCTTTCGATGATTTAAGTTGCTTTTAGACCTATCAAAGACATATTCCTTGGGTGGAGGTAAATATGACGGCAGAAAAAATTTCATAACGATGCAACAGACAGTTTTCAAAATAATTTATCATGAATGACGGCATTCATTTCTGGACATACTCTAGTGCACTAGAAGTAGTAGCACGTGTATGGACTAGGCTTGAGTTCAAAGCGAGCGAATGCACACACAAAAAACCTGACAATATTGATAAGTCTACTGATTGCAGTAATGCTAATCCTACTGACACTAATTATTGCAGTAATGCTAATCCTACTGACACTAATTATTGCAGTAATGCTAATCCTACTGACACTAATTATTGCAGTAATGCTAATCCTACTGACACTAATTATTACAGCAATGCTAATCCTGCTGACACTCTAATGATTGCAGCAATGCTAAACCTACTGACACTCTATCGCAACAATGCTAATCCTACTGACACTCTCATTATTGCAGCAGTGCTAATCCTACTGACATTCTCATTATTGCAGCAATGCTAATCCTACTGGCACTCTAATTATTGCAGTATTGCTAATCCTACTGACACTCTCATTATTGCAGCAATGCTAAACCTACTGACACTCTAATTATTGCATCAATGCTAATCCTACTGATACTCTCATTATTGTAGCAATGCTAATCCTACTGACACTCTAATTATTGCAGCAATGCTAATCCTACTGACACTCTCATTATTGCAGCAATGCTAATCCTACTGACATTCTCATTATTGCAGCAATGCTAATCCTACTGACACTCTAATTATTGCAGTATTGCTAATCCTACTGACACTCTCATTATTGCAGCAATGCTAATCCTACTGACACTCTATTGCAACAATGCTAATCCTACTGACACTCTCATTATTGCAGCAATGCTAATCCTACTGACATTCTCATTATTGCAGCAATGCTAATCCTACTGACACTCTAATTATTGCAGTATTGCTAATCCTACTGACACACTCATTATTGCAGCAATGCTAAACCTACTGACACTCTAATTATTGCAGCAATGCTAATCCTACTGACACTCTCATTATTGTAGCAATGCTACACCTACTGACACTCTAATTATTGCAGCAATGCTAATCCTACTGACACTCTCATTATTGCAGCAATGCTAATCCTACTGACACTCTAATTATTGCAGTAATGCTAATCCTACTGATACTCTAATTATTGCAGCAATGCTAATCCTACTGACACTCTATTGCAACAATGCTAATCCTACTGACACTCTCATTATTGCAGCAATGCTAATCCTACTGACATTCTCATTATTGCAGCAATGCTAATCCTACTGACACTCTAATTATTGCAGTATTGCTAATCCTACTGACACACTCATTATTGCAGCAATGCTAAACCTACTGACACTCTAATTATTGCAGCAATGCTAATCCTACTGACACTCTCATTATTGTAGCAATGCTACACCTACTGACACTCTAATTATTGCAGCAATGCTAATCCTACTGACACTCTCATTATTGCAGCAATGCTAATTCTACTGACACTCTAATTATTGCAGTAATGCTAATCCTACTGATACTCTAATTATTGCAGTAATGCTAATCCTACTGACACTCTCATTATTGCAGCAATGCTAATCCTACTGACACTCTATTGCAACAATGCTAATCCTACTGACACTCTAATTATTGCAGCAATGCTAATCCTGCTGACACTATTGCAACAATGCCAATCCTACTGACACTCTAATTATTGCAGCAGTGCTAATCCTACTGACACTCTCATTATTGCAGCAATGCTAAACCTACTGACACTCTAATTATTGCAGCAATGCTAATCCTGCTGACACTCTAATTATTGCAGCAATGCTAATCCTACTGACACTCATTATTGCAGCAATGCTAATCCTACTGACACTCTAATTATTGCAGTAATGCTAATCTTACTGATACTCTAATTACTGCAGAAGTGCTGATCCTACTGACACTTTGTCAACTTTCTTTGCCACAGGAGTCGGTGCTGCCAGAATTAGGAGTCTCTTCAAGGAAGCTCGAAACAAGGCCCCTTGCATTATCTATGTTGATGAAATAGATGCCATTGGTCGCAGCAGAGGAGGGTAGGTCACACTCTCTCATCTGTTCTGTTTTGAATGAGCCAGTGTCAGATCTTGGTGTGGTTCTGAGCTGTGCCCTGGGGGGGGGGGGGGGGGGGGGGGGGGGGGGGTTGACTTGAATGTCCTATGGGTTTGTTGGCAAATTACCACTTGTGTCCCTTTCCAGTAGTTTCTTGCCAGCCCTAGAACAGCTGGCTTGCAAAGATTGGTACATAGATAAACCTTATAAACAGCTGATAGTAATCCTATGATGATAAAGTGACCATGAACAGTCATCATATGATAAAAAGTGATCACGGACAGTAATTACATAATAATAAAGTGACAGTGGACAGTAATCAAATGATAATAAAGTGACCATGGACAGTAACCATATGATAATACAGTGACCATGGACAGTAATCAACATGATAATAAAGTGACCACGGACAGTAATCATATGATAAGAAAGAGACCACGGACAGTAATTACATGATTATAATGGACCCTAGACACTAACCATACGCGGGAGAGTCAATAAGTAAGTCACACAGTTCTGTGGGATGGCAGGTAAATGTAGTTGGTGTTTTATACAGGTGTCATTAGGTGACAGCAACATCGAACTTTATATTCCCTTTCGTCAGATGGCGCTAGATGTCTCATGCGCATGCTGAGCACATAAACAAAATGGCGACTGTACTTACGGAGTCTACAGCCAAAGAGCAACGTGCTGTTGTGCATTTTTTGTGGACAAAAGGACTGCCTGCAAAGGACATTCATAAGGAAATGCTTCCTGTTTATGCTGACAAATGTTTGTCCCATAAAGCGGTGCTTAACGGTGAATCAGAGTCTACAGCCAAAGAACAACGTGCTTGTCAACGTCTAGAGGTATTAGGAAGAAAAGGGTTCAAGACAGGTAGATAGTATGAGCATAGATGAGACATAACATATGAGTTAATGAGATTATTTATTATACAAAATATATACATAATGTCTCATCTGTCATCACAGCGTTTGCTCTCGCACTAAGTAATAATGTAGCAATACAATACGTTACGATAAAGCCACTATGCTCTCGTAGCACAGCCACACACACAAGCACAAGTCAAACGGCTCAGCTATTCAATGGCCCTGAAATTCTAGGTATAGTCTGTCCTGTCACACTCTCAGTCATGCATCCTCTCTCTGTCGTGTCCAAAGCCCGTCTGACTTCTCCTCGACTGCCCGGTGGTCACGAGGTCTTTTCCCCTCGTGCAGCCCGTGGGAAGTCATGTCTCGCATACGCCTGGTTGAGGCTAGGCGTATTGCTTACTTCTGTTCAAGGTGACACTGTCTTTCACGGGTACAGTCCTGTCTTTCCTGTCTTCAGCATCTAGACTGTTCTCCTTCCCCCATACTCACCCCATGTCCCTATCTCTAACATCTGTCCTCTTCTCTTTCCCCTACTGGACCTTGACAGTGCTGATGTGCATTTTTTGTGGGTAAAAGGACTGCCTGCAGAGGACATTCATAAGGAAATGCTTCCTGTTTATGCTGACAAATGTTTGTCCCATAAAGCGGTGCATAACTGGGTAGAAAATTTTCTCAAGGACGCTCTAAAATTGTTGATGAAATCCAATTTGGTCATCCTGTTGAGATTGCAACAGAAGCATCCGTGCAGCGGGTGGAGGAGATGATTAGAGGTAACAGGCAAGTAACGATAGACTCTGTAGCATCTGCAATTGGGTGCTCACATGGTTCAGCATAGTGTACGATTGATTGAAATTTAAGAAAGTGTGCTCAAGGTGGGTACTCAGACAATTGAATGAGGAACACAAAATGACCCGATTTGGCCTGTCCTTGCATCATCTGTCGATACGAAGATGAAGGAGAAGACATGCTGACTAGGATTGTTACTGGAGACAAATCATGGGTGCATCACTACCAGCCAGAATCAAAGCATGCTTCAATGCAATGGAAATATCCTTTTTTCGCCTTGTGTCCAAAAATTCAAGACGCCATCAGCAGGTAAGGTTATGCTGACAGTGTTCTGGGATTGTCAAGGAGTGCTTTTAACCAATTTCAAGAAGAAAGGTGACAATGTGAATTCTGAATCGTACTGTGAAGTTCTATCGATGCTTCATGATGCAATTCGAAGAAAACGTCCAGGACTGGTGATAGAGGAGTGTTGCTTCTTCATGACAATGCCAGGCCACATACAGCTGGCTTAACTCAGGAGAAAATTAACCAACTAAGGTGGGAAGTTCTGGAACATCCACCTTACAGTCCCGACTTAGGCCCTAGCGATTTCCACCTTTTTGGTCCACTGAAAACCCACCTTGGCGGGAGACATTTCGCAAATGACGTCGAAGTTGAATGTGAAGTGAAAACGTGGTTTAGAACTCAGAGCACGCAGTTCTATGCAGCCGGTTTGGGGGGGGGGGGGGGGGGGGGCTGATAAAACGATAAGGGACAATGTATGTAAACTGGTTTCAAGTTATCATATTTAGTTATTTTTCTGCAGCCATTTGTGACTTACTTATTGACTTCCCCTCGTATGATAATAAAGTGACCATGAACAGTAATCACATAATAATAAAGTGACCGTAGGCAGTAATAATATGATATTAAAATGGTTAATTAAAACACACTACTGTACTGCCATATTGAGAGATGATAGTTTGCTACATTGAGCTTCTTAAACAGGCATGATGACCTCTCCATAACATAAAGCCTGGGTTGAATTGTAGAGACCATGTGTTGCCCATGCAGTATGATCCCTCTCTCGTCCTGTCTAGTTTACTCCAGAGGAAAGATAACACTAATGCATCTGGAACAAGACAAGCTGCTGAAGCTGCCAGATCAGCAAAGCATTGCTCTAACTGTTCTCCTTCGATCCTAAACCAGTTGCTGACCAAGGCTTAGGGCCTGGTCTGCCTTGCCATGACATTTAGTCTTTAGATTGCATTTCCTCACACCAATTCAGGAACAATTGGCAATCCTCCACTTTGACATCTGCTGACAGAGACAGAATGCATGTGGGTGTCTTCCAGTGCAATGACTTTTGATTCTAGTTAAACATATAAGCGCTTCCATGGCAAGCAGTCAAGTTTCCTGCCTCACACTCTTCGTGAGGGTCAAGGATACATTTTTGTGATCCGTTTTGTGGTTCACGGACTCAGTGTTTCAGAGACCCCAGGGTGTCATCGCTGGAGCTACAGAGTTCTTGCTGTGTGTGACGCTTTCTGCAAGCTGCTCTGTGGAAGGAGACTGGTCATGAGGTATAATACCTGGTGCGAACTTTACCCTCTTGCCATTAAACCCCCTTTAATCTGTGTAATCGGTTGCCTTATGGGAAGCAAAGAATAGTAACTCTTAACTTACCATCCATGTCATAAGAGTTGTCTAAGGGGGTTGGTGTTAGGCTGGCAGATCCAACCAACTGTGAGCAAGTCTAAAGATGAGGAAGACAGGAATAACTCGGGTAGCTAAAAAGAAAGGAGGTTCTTCTTGAAGGGGTATGTGTCATGGCCAATATTATGGAAAGATGTTGATGATAATGCATGAGTAAAGGAGACACATGATGATGATTGTGCTTGAGTAAAGGAGAGACATGATGATCATCATAAAAAGGACCGGTCAAGCTTAAGATATCGTGAAGTGAGAGGCATGAACAGTCACAAGGTGTTGGCGATGTGTCCAAAGACAGCTCAAGCAGAATCACAGACCATGATGGACTGCAAATGGGTCAAGCGGTTTATAAAAACTACGAACCGACCAGAACACTGAGAGACCTGTTTGAAACATAAACATGAGTAGACCTGAGCTTTGAGAGACAGCTAGACAGATTCCTGTGAGAGTGGAGAGGTGAGAGACAGACACTGGTTAAAGTTAGTTGCATATCCTTTACAGGACGTCAAACAATTTATGGAAGATATAGAGCCAGCTGCAGGATGTAGCACAAGAAAGGATGGTCTGGTGTGAGTTGGTTGGCGGTCTAAATTACAACAGGAGATGAAGGGTAGATTCTTTGTAGACTTAGATAGATAGGACACATAAGGAGGATGGATGATGGTAGAATACCAAAGGACATCTTTTTTGGTGAATTACAGATGGGTAAGAAATCTTGGGGTCGACCTCTTCTTCGATACAAAAATGTGTGTAAGTGGGACATGATTGATACAGGTATTGATATTTTACCTTTGGATCAAGTCGCTGTGTTGCAAATGCAGAAATGGAATAAAGACAATAGAGACAATGATTGCAGATAGGTCACACACTGAGCATGTGAGACATAAAATGGTGTGTGATGGTGGAAATGACCATGTGTTCACATGCATCCATTGTGGATGAACATTTAAGTGCAAATTGGCCTGATCAGTCACATTTGCTACCGCCAGGGACCGTAGTTATTATGCCTTTTTTTTTTAAGCACAATGTAACAAACTATTGTCAGTAAAGATGGCCAGGGGTCAATGAAAGGTAGATGGAGACTAATGAATCATAAATCTGTAAGAGATTAACATTTGTATTGTTGGTTCACCTTATGGCACGGTTCAAGGTTGTCCAGTGGCGGAGGTGAGGACGAGCACACCCTGAACCAGCTGCTGGTGGAGATGGATGGCATTGGGACACAAGAAGGTGTCATTATGTTGGCAGCTACCAACAGGGCAGATATACTGGACAAGGTTGGTCATTCAGGGTCATCATCATGTTTTATTCTTAGCTTGTGCACTTTTTGCAGATTTATTTTAATAACAAAGACACAAACAATAGATTGCACAATTTATTGCCTGGCATATTTCGCTGTATCTCGTCAGGTACATACTGCAGAAATCACACAACATAAAGCGAAGTAATTAGATTAATCCTTCAAGCTGAAATATACACATGTTCTCACAGTAATTTCAATTGTCTACCACGGTAATTTTAAACTGACTATCATGTTTTTCTGTTTGCACAAAACTGGCCTATGCTGATTAATCAAGATGGCGTCTGCGACCTTTAACAAGCGACTATTTTGTGTGTTAAACATAAACAACATATGAAAAGCTTTGCCTCTATCAATCACATGACCAGTTTCCAAAATGTGCTGTCCTTGTTGAAATATGCCAGGCAATAAATTATGCAATCTATTTCTTTGTGTCTTCGTTATTCAAATTAAATATGGGAAAACATTGTTTAAATTGATTTATATTATTGATTATGATGTGTGAGTGAGTGCCGTGCATGTGTGCATTCTTCTAAAATATTCTTGATATCTTGCCATTTCTCCTATCTCATACACATCATTTCCTTGTCCATCTTCGTTCAATGAACAAGTCCTTCAAGAAATGCATGAAGATCATAAACTGATTAGAGACATTAGATGTCGACAGTCAAAAAATTTTTGGCATGTTGTGAGAAAAACATGACATGGAGAATTTGGTGACAACTGGCAAGATCGAAGGGAAGAGACAGAGGAGAAGACCAAGAAGTAAATACCTGGATGGCTTGGCCATGTGGCATGGTTGAGACAGGAACACAGAGCTGATCCACGACTCTGGTGATCGAGTGAGATGGCAAAACATGACGGACCACGCTTATCGGCATGGCACATGATGGATGGATGAATCTTCGTTCTGGCTGGCCCCTGCCTCTACTTCCAGGAAGACTTCCTTCACTGTTCTTTCCTAGCCTCCATGTTTAATATGGCCAGAGTATTTCAGTTTCAGAGACATGGTGTTGTTTATGAGCCAGATTTTTTTATTTTAATGTTCAGATTTTGGAAGAGTCAAAGAATGAATTACCAGAAAATGAGAAGTAGTTTGTGAGCTTTACTAGAACACGATCACAAGAGAACAAAATTTACGCTGTGGCTAAAGCCTTCAACAGCACAGAATAAACAAACAGAACTATGTGAAAAACACTACATGAAAATATAAATATAAAAGTTACTTATTTGTATCCTTGTTGTGGCTGGATACATCTCAAAGAGCACATATGATGACTTACAATGGAGTTAATTTTGTAGATTTTGGAAGAGGGATACATGATGATGGTGGTGATTGTTT
Source organism: Cepaea nemoralis (assembly GCA_014155875.1). NCBI lineage: Eukaryota > Metazoa > Mollusca > Gastropoda > Stylommatophora > Helicidae > Cepaea > Cepaea nemoralis. The sequence goes on along the minus strand of JACEFZ010016563.1, from coordinate 144,483 downwards.
TTTGCATGTAGAATTCTTCGAGTATGTAAATGAGAGTAGGAAATCTCTTGACACTTCACTAAACGTGAATTGTTTGTTGTGAATGTATAGGATTATAGACTTTACATATGTGTCATCCTTATTTACACTCAAGTCTCCACTGTGAACCTGTCAAACCCTAGACTGAGTGACAGACAAATACAACTTTATTATACTCCTAAATGTTGCTGCCGGCTCTATGGCAGAGGGATTACAGATGCAGTTTGTAATCCCGCATACTGCGTTTGAAACGGCTGCTGGCAATTTGGCAGCAGATCGTTATGCATTGGTTTTCATATAATGGTATTTGTGCCGTTCGTTCAGAAAGCAATGGCAAGCTACTGAACATAAACTTGCCAAGAAATCACAAACCGCTAAGAAATGCTGGGGTTGACTGTTATGTCATGTAAAGGATATGCAATTAACTAACAAAATGTTGCTATTCTTACATGTTTATTCATTGTCTTGTTTATGTTGTTTAATTGCATGTTGTGTTTCATTTATTTGACCATTCCAAACAATAATTTTTGGTTGATTCTCATGTTTTGAAACTGCAGGCTTTGCTTTGCTCAGGAAACTATGATAAACATTAGAGTGATCTCCCCATTATTACTGAGAATGAGGAAGACTTTTCGCTGTATATTTGTTTCATATGTTGTTTAACATCAACATCTGTGGCTTGTGGGTTATTGAATCACAATTCCCCAACATACAGAGTTCTGCTGTATATTTGTTTCATATTTTGTTTAATCAACATCTGTGGCTTGTGGGTTATTGAATCACAATTCCCCAACATACAGAGTTCTGCTGTATATTTGTTTCATATGTTGTTTAACATCAACATCTGGGGCTTGTGGGTTATTTAATGCAGAATCACAATTCCCCAACATAAAGAGTTGAGGGTTCAAAGTCAGCCCTAAGCGATTTAGGAGCATATCACTTTGCATAGATTTCAATGGTATCAGCATTAGCCTTTCAGAAAGCAATGGCAAACTACTGAACATAAAATTGCCTAGTAAATCACAAACAGTCAATAAATGCAGGGGTTGACTGCAGTGTCCTGTAATGGACATGTTACGTTTTAATTTTCTTTAACATATTTGCCATTCAGTACACCTCTGATGTCAGAATATGTTTGCCTGGTGGCGAGAGACACTGGTAATAGGGAAAGCTAAACCACACAGAAATATCAGTCCAGTGCACTAGAAGTAGTATGGACTACGATTGAGTTCAAAGCGTGTGAACGTAAAACAAACAAACTATTCAGAGCAGTGATTATGATGATGACTGGCACCTTGCTGTCTTGACAGACGATAGTTTGTAAAATGGAGTTATACCTCTCCATAACACAAAGCCTGGGCTGGATTTAGAGACCATGTGTTGCCCATGCAGCATGATCCCTCTCTCGGCCTGCCTAATTTACTCCAAAGGAAAGGTAATACCAATACGTCTGGAACAAGGCAAGCTGCAGAAGCTGCAGGATCAGCAAAGCAATGCTCTAACTGTCCGCCTGTCAGAGCTTCCATGCTAGACCAGTTGCCAACCAAGGCTTAGGACCTAATCTGCCCTGCCATGGCATTTAGTCTTTAGGTTGCATTTCCTCGTACTAGGGTAAGGCTTGTACCCTCCCAATTGCACTCCTCCGCCCGAAGCCGATAGCAAAATGTGAGGTGTCGGGTTTGATGAGCGCCTACCAACATTTAGCCATAACAGAAAGTAGTTAGTACCGTCTACTGTCATATGGTAATTCAGTCATATCTTACTAAGATCTGACACCAAAACAGTAATTATAGGGCTTGTATATTTATATTCTTATTGTCTGAAACTGCAGGCATTGCTTCGTCCAGGACGCTTTGACAGACATATTATGATCGATCTACCTACGCTTGCTGAGCGTGAGGAAATCTTTAACGTCTATTTGAGCCGGCTTAAACTGGCTCAGCCTCCCAGTTACTATGCGAAGCCTTTATCTAAGCTAACACCAGGGATGAGTGGTGAGTACGGTAGAACTGTGGTTTGTCCTGTTATTTTAGAAAACTGGCCAGGGATGAGTGGTGAGTATGGTAGAGCTGTGGTGTGTCCTGTTATTTTCGAAACCTGGCATCAGGGATGAGTGGTGAGTATGGTAGAACTGTGGTTTGTCCTGTTATTTTAGAAAACTGGCCAGGGATGAGTGGTGAGTACGGTAGAACTGGTTTGTCCTGTTATTTTAGAAAACTGTCCAGGGATGAGTGGTGAGTACGTTGGAACTGTGGTTTGTCCTGTTAGTTTAGAAAACTGTCCAGGGATGAGTGGTGAATACGTTAGAACTGTGTCAGCGACTTGTTCGCTACAGAGTTCTCAGGACTCCCCTACTTTTGCACCGCACAAAATAACAACTCGTGACATTTGCAAAAGGAATGCAATTTATTTAGAGCTGACAATTGAATGGCTCTGCGAGCGTTATGCTTCATCATCATTATACAACATGAATGCAATGAAGTGGTGAGAAATGATGCTAGTAATCACAATCTAAATTTACAGCCTAATATTTGCCTATTGCCTAGAAACTATAGCATTTGTCAAGAACACGTCTACTCTCTACCGTCTCCAGTCGGGGTCTGTCTCCCACGCTACACATTGCGTGGACACGCAGGGACACTGTCCCCTTCGTGCAGTAGCTAGTCTTGCGTGCATGGAGTCCCAAGCACGCTGGCTTGTGAGCTAGAGTAACCGGGCACTTCACGGTTACTCGTAAGGCCAAGCTTCCCAATGGCTTGGGGAAAGCCCTCGCTCAGTTGTACGCATTGGCCTCTGGTCTGACACAAATGTGTCTCCTTGTGAGGCTATTTATAGTGCTGGTGTCTCTCCTGTCTGGTGTCTCCCTACTAGACTTGTATTCACTCTTATCACCTCTCTAAGGCCTTATTGGAAATGCTGACAGGCTCCCCTCCTCTCTGTGAAGTGTTACTTCCCTTTAACTCATGTTTGTAACACGTCTGGTCTCAAAGAAAAATTGGTTGCTCCAATTTTGTCAGATATCCAATAATTAATAAATCTCTCGTTTGGGGATAGAACAACTCTCTTCTTCCTTTACTCACACTGTTCTATCTTTTTCCTTGGCTAAATAAGTAGCCCATGTATCAGTATAGTTGGTTCTATAGATATCTTTGGGAATTGTTTTGAACCGAAACCGTTGTCTTATGACTTATGTCCTGGCTTCCGTCGTTTGACCCTATGTCTTTTGACTTTCACCTATTGACTTCTGTCTCGACCTGTCCTCAAATTGCCCGAAATGACAACCCAAATACAAGTTGACTCTGTTATGAGTGCAACACATGAGCATAAATATGATCATGTTCCCATTAATATCCCCTCCAACTCATATCCACACAGTTCTACCTTTCACCTCTTAGCTTCCGCTTGTGAAAAGCTATATTCAATGTTACATTAAGGTTTTTAAGAAGTTATTGTGTCCCCTGAATTAAAGTTGTTGTTCTTTGAACCACATAGTGTGTGCATCTTTTATGTGTTTGTTTTGCTGTTTGTTTGCGTGTTTTCTAATAAACTACAGTGTACTTAACTCTCTAACATGTGTATGCGTTAGTGTACTAAATGTGTGTGTTCCTTCGAGCACCGTAAATCGGTTTGTTGTGGTTACAAACGTTTGTTATTCTTATTTGTGACCACAACTCCGCTTTCTGAAGCTCAAAGTACATTCCCTATCTAATCTATTAAAGTATGGCAGTAACACACATAACAACTTGACAACACATTGGCTACACAGATGACACAGACAAGTCAAAATAAGACGTTTCCAGCGGTGGAAAAATTTTCCGCTATCTTTCTCCCTCGCTCTCTTTCTTTCAACGTTTACTAATTTTCGCATTCTCTCCTTGCATTTATTCCTCTTGCATACATCTTTCACTCGCTTTCATACTCTCCTTTTGCTCAAACATTCTCTCGTCATTAAAATATGTTTCATATCATCAAATACATGAACATTACATATTTACAATAAACGATTGGCTGAATTATAACAATATTCACGCCAAATGACTGTGCGTTTTGTTTGCACGTGTCATCTCTATACACAATATACAAAGTTATGAGGATGGTTTGTTCCCGATCCTGTACTAGTAACTAATATGGGTTGGTGTGCTGACCTAAATTATCCTCAAGGGAAATAATTTAACTAACTACTTTTAAGAGAATTGAGTTAACTACCTTAAAGTGTTATTTGTAAAAAAGATGATGTTAATTCCTAAATGGTTGGGTTAGTTTGGAAATGATATTTTAGATAAATGAATTTATAAATGATTATGATTATGCGGTGATAAACTAATGTAATATCTAACAACCGTATTTCTATCATTGGTGTTAACTTAAATGGGTTATTAACTAAATTATGGTGATTTCTCACTACCACATGATATAAATAAAGTTATATATGCATTTGAACAATTTGCAATCCAATTATTAATAGAAAAATGAAGTTATGGGTACTGTTAATAAAATATTAATATACATATATCACAGTTACATTTCTATATCTAATTACACTAAATCGAAGTCCTCCTTTGCGTTGTGAAGATGGAGCAATACTCTTTGTAGACTATTATAACATAGTTCATATCGGCAAAGTCTTCTATGCTCTCCTTCATGGATAGTATATAAATATAGTTCCCTACTAACTTATGTAGGTTCATAGCTAACACTTCAATGTTGCTCTAGCTTATGTGTGTGTCGGCGCATGTTACTTCTGCGTCTGTTCGTTACACTTCTCATAGCACTGTTACTTTCACACAGGTTACATGTTTGGCGATGATAACGCACTTACAATGTATATTAATCACCACATACGGCACTGAGTTACCTAATATTACAGTGTCACTGTTTCTGGTGAACTGTGTGGTCGATCCCTTCCTGCAAATCAGGTATTTCAATGGATGATGGTCGACTCAAAATGTCTGCAACAGTGTTCAATCTTCCCTTTAAGTGCTGGATGGTAAACGTGTAATTTTGGAGAATCAAAGCCCACCTGTAAATTTTGTTATTGCTGGGAAGTCCAGACTGCATCACCGACAACGAGAGTTATCGGATTCGATCACAAACTGTGCTCCTGCCAAAAATCTATGAAATTTCTTAACACAATAGATCAAACTAAGGTCCTCCAATTCTGATGCTGAGTATCTTGATTCAGCAGGGCTAATCTTGCGACTTACGTACATTACTGGGTGGAACTTCCCTTCGTAGAACTGTCCTAGTATCCCAGATATGGAGATGGCACTCTCATCTGTGCGTAAAAAATAAGTAAGTTTTGGATTAGGCATACGAAGGATAGGTGGAACGATGAAAAGATGTTTCAGTTTTGATAACGCGCTAATTAATCTTGCATCTTGTACAGATAACTTAGCCGAAGCTTTTAAGATGTTAGAAAAAACACTGGTGATTTCCGCCAGATTTGGAATGAATTTACTATAGTAGTTTACCAGACCCAGTAAACTTCGGGCCTGTTTCTTGGTCGTTGGCATTGTCAAATTCAGAATCTTGGTGACGATTCTGTCATCAGTTTTTAATTGGCCCCTGCAGATGGTATGACCCAGGAAGTCAATTTGTTCCATGCCCAACTCTACTTTGGTTGGCTTCGCCGTGAGCCCAAATACTCGCAACCTGTCGAAGACTTGTCGAAGTTTCAGTAGGTATGTTGTCCAGTCTTCTGTATGGATGCATATGTCGTCTATATATGTAGCAATATTAGTCATCCCATGGAGAAGATCCCTAGTTAGACGGACGAAAGTAGCTGGAGCGTTACGAAGGCCGAAAGGAAGAAAGCGCCACTCATATAGACCTAAAGGAGTGGAGAAAGCTGTTAGATTAATCGAATTTACTTCCATCGGGACTTGCCAATAACCTTTCGTGAGGTCAGTCTTGCTAAATATGCGAGATGTAGACATGTCCAAGATCAAATCCTCGCATGATGGAATTGGTTCAGCGTCAATTTTGGTTATTTTATTTAAGCGGCAATAATCGACACAGAGTCGAATAGTAGAGTCCTTTTTGGCGACAAGGGCAATCGGAAAAGAATACTCTGACTGAGATTTCTGAATAATTCCGCTCGACTCGAGAGATAGAATTTCTTTGTCGAGGTTCGACCTATAGTTTAGAGGGATAGAATAAGGTCGACACTTGATTGGTGTGTTGTCAGTCAGAATGATAGAATGTTCTATTCTATCTGTCTTTCCTGGGATGTCGGAGAAAATGTCTCTGTATTCCATCACTAGCTCTATGATTTGTCGTCGTTGGTCGTCTGTCAGTTTCGTTTCTATCTTTATGCTGTCAATGGTCGCAGTCGTGTCTACAGGAGGGACTGGTAATTCCATCTCGTCTTCGTCTGTCTCGTTCAATACTGTTGTGGTGCTAGCTGTGTGTGCTGTTACCTGGCTAAGTGTGTTTGCGTTGTCGCTGTCGTTTTTCGCCCTACCTAGTGAAGTTGTGTTGTGTACGTCTGTCGTCTCATTACTTGGTGTTGGTGTAATTTGTTCGTCTGTCTGTTGTTCTTGTCGTGAAAAGTATGGTTTCAGCATGTTGATATGAAATATCTTTAAGTGTCCTTTTATCGATATTTCATAATCCACATCTGATATTTTACGTTCAACGTTGAAAGGCCCTTGCCAAGATGTTAGTAACACCTTACGTTTATCAGGTAGTAGAAGCAAAACCTTCTGGTTTGGATCAAGGTGAATAGTTTTAGCACCTTTATTTGCATAGTCGTAGTTTCCATTACTCGACACCTGTTTTAGGGGTCCAGCAATATCAACCGCTATACTCTCATGTGGTCTAGATGCTAATACTGACCGTTGAACTTCGGCCCTCACATGCTTTCTCTTTCGTACAAGATGTTGACAAATAGTAAAAGATCAACAGAAAAATTTTATGTCCGAACATAATTTAGGCCATTAAAATTGTGACAGAACTCAGGCTCGCGTTTTATCATAGACCAAATGTCCAGCAAACGGTGACTCATGTGCGATTTTTAGCACATTTTGTCGGTATGTTACAGGTAACACCGTCTGCTGAATTTCATGGTTATTATATGTGTAATAACGCATGAGAATTCCGTTAAATTTTCTAAAGTACCAAGAAGCATTTTTAGACACTTTCGTTCGCTCACCCAACAATTTAAAATAAGGTGTGATTGTTTGGTCGGTGCTTTGTGCCTCGATTAATTTTTGTCGAGTAGTGTTGGTATCTGCACCACTTGGTGTTAATAGCTGTAGCATTTCATTTTGTAAGTCAGTATAGTTTGTTTCTGTATCTGACCTTGTTACAGCGTTAGCCATGTGTGTATTTTTCCAGGCTCTTATGTTGTCATCTGTACATTCTTTCAATGAATCTAGGCATCCTAAAATGAGATCTGTGCATGGATCTTGCAGGATTGCGCAAGTAAATGTGCCGGTAAGGAATGGGGTATTGATATGCGCTTTTGCCAGTGGATATTTCTCAATGGTTCCAGAGAAAGTACAGCATTTGACAAATTCACCCGTATAATCTTCTGGTCTAGCAAGTTCTCTCCTTAAACCCAGTAGAGTGCTTCCGCTATCAATTAAACATTGGCATGGTTGATCATTGACCAGTGCATCGTAGAACTTAAGTTTACCTCTGGAGGCACTTGCTGCGTTAGCATCTTCATTTGAACATGGTATTACGTGCCCACATTTCAATTTTCCATCCGCATGAAACTGATGGCATACGTTACATTTCTTAAAGTCTAAAATATCTGTTACTAATGCTACACTCTGACATTCACTCGTTGGCAACACATTCACAAGTTCAGGATCAATGTCACTCTCATCGTCTGATGATGTATCGATGAGTGCTGCATTATTTGCCTTCATTCTTTGTCTACCAATACATTTATTGCTATAGTGGCCATAACTTGAACAAAAGTAACATTTAACAGCACGTTTAAATGATGATCTTCTTTCTTGCTTCTTTAACACTGCTTCTAAGTGTGACGGATATGCGGGGTTCTTATCACACATCGAGTAAGTCGTATGAAAAAGACTACAATAGTTACATCGAGGTGGTTTCTGAAATGGTTTGTCCTTCTTACTGTAATTTTTCTGGTTGTAAGATCTATCAGGAACTTTGTTTTCAAAAGCAGTAATTTCTGTGTCATGTGATGTAGATTTAAATATGTCCCGATTAGATGAAAAATATGCTGACCCCCGTTTCTCTAATTGCTGAATGGACTCAATATCTGACTGTTGTAAAAACTTCGCAAAAGGGGTAGGAACGGTAGATATCACCTTGTCCATTACCATAAGATCTTCTAATTTTTCATAGTTGTTACCTACTTTAGCCGCTCTAGTCCACTTTTTAAATGTGCTCTGCACGTTAGAGATGTAGTCTAAGAAGGTTTCAGTTGCTTTTGGCTTAATTTGAGAGAATTGAATTTGGTACCCAGTAGCGTCTAAAAGAAAGTGTTGCATTATCCTATCGTGTATGTACTGATAATTGTTCCTTAGCTCTGTAGGTATGGATTCTATTACTTTTAACGGCTCCCCACTGAGGTTCCTCATGTAGATCATTGCCCAGTCATCCAAAGGTATTTTCTGCGTCTTTAGTTGGAATTCTATGTTCTCAGTCCATGCGCTAATTGAATCTCCTACACTGTATGGTTTGATAAGGCCTTTGTACTTACTAAATTTGTTCTGTTCTTCTTGGCTCTTTTGTTTGCTAGAGGCTATTTGTATGTTAGAATCTACCTCCATTTCCTTCATCTTTAGTTTAGTCTCTGAATCTACTTGTATCTGCTTTTCTTTGGTGGCATGATCTAAGTCTAACTGTTTCTGTTTGGTAACTTCTTCTGCTTGTTTGTTGGCATGATCTAAGTCTAATTGTTTCTGTTTGATAACTTGATCTAACTCTAATTGTTTCTGTTTGGTAACTTGATCTAACTCTAATTGTTTCTGTTTGGTAGCTTCCTCTGCCTCTTTCATTTCTTTTTGGTGTTGTCTTTCTAGTGCTCTTTCTTCCCTATCAAGAGCAGCTTTTCTTTCTGTTTCTTCTCTATGTCAAGCTATTTCTTCTTTATATTTTTGATCCGCCCACTTCTCTAACTTCTCATCAGTATGGCCCATTTCCTTGCCTGCCTGAATACAGTCATTTAGTGACGCCATTTTTGCGTAATGTTAATTCAAAATGATATCACAATAATATTCACACAATAGTTTGTAATAATGTGTTAGTAAATATACATCTTTACTGAAAAAGAAGATGCATGATTAATTTAGAGCATACCAAAATAGTCTGCAAATATACTCATCTAATTCTTTGGAAAATACGGTTCTTGGGATGTTCCACCGTTGTCTTCCACACTCACAAAATGAATGACTTGATAACACAATGGATGCTTCTGTTTCGTAGAGCATCAAATATTAGACTCACGCTTATGTTGTAAATACATATGTGTTGTAAATACAAACTTATATTTCATGCGAATGGTGAATGAAAAATGTGATATATAGTGATAAATGGTGTTAATGAATGAATGATATGATCATCTGAATGATATGTTAGATGTTATGTGAGATGATTCGTCGTATGACAGTCGATGTCGTCTTGTCTTCACTTTCTGACTATGGTGTAACTTCGTTCTAGGCTTCAGTTCAGTCGCTAATCTATTTACTGACTCCGTAGAATGGTGACATTGATGGCTGTATCACACAAAATGAAATGTACACGATGGTTACGATGGTAATATTCACTGATGATTGTATACATTTTCATTGATTTTTGTATAATAACACACTTTCAAAATTAATTTTCGTAGAATTTCACACCTTGTCAATTTAATTTGGCTTCATTGTGGTTCAGGCTCCACTAATGGTATGATCGTATAATTCACCAAAGAAAATTATTTCTGCCATGTATGGAAACAAATTTACATTACTTTGAAATATTTAACACAGCAATGATGTTGAATCGTGCACTGGACTGATGCTGGTTCAGAACTTTCTGATACCAATCGATAGCTGGCATTGGTTCAGTGGTTTATAACACCACTTGCCTGCTGGCGTTGACTGTTGGCGTTGGTTCAGTGGTTTCTGACACCAATTGCCTGCTGGCGTTGGTTCACTTGTTTCTGACACCAATTGGGGTCCTGCCTGTCAGCGACTTGTTCGCAGGACTCCCCTACTTTTGCACCGCACGAAATAACAACTCGTGACATTTGCAAAAGGAATGCAATTTATTTAGAGCTGACAATTGAATGGCTCTGCGAGCGTTATGCTTCATCATCATTATACAACATGAATGCAATGAAGTGGTGAGAAATGATGCTAGTAATCACAATCTAAATTTACAGCCTAATATTTGCCTATTGCCTAGAAACTATAGCATTTGTCAAGAACACGTCTACTCTCTACCGTCTCCAGTCGGGGTCTGTCTCCCACGCTACACATTGCGTGGACATGCAGGGACACTGTCCCCTTCGTGCAGTAGCTAGTCTTGCGTGCATGGAGTCCCAAGCACGCTGGCTTGTGAGCTAGAGTAACCAGGCACTTCACGGTTACTCGTAAGGCCAAGCTTCCCAATGGCTTGGGGAAAGCCCTCGCTCAGTTGTACGCATTGGCCTCTGGTCTGACACAAATGTGTCGCCTTGTGAGGCTATTTATAGTGCTGGTGTCTCTCCTGTCTGGTGTCTCCCTACTAGACTTGTATTCACTCTTACCACCTCTCTAAGGCCTTATTGGAGATGCTGACAGTCCTGTTATTTTAGAAAACTGGCCAGGGATGAGTGGTGAGTACGGTAGAACTGTGGTATGTCCTGTTATTTTAGAAAACTGTCCAGGGATGAGTGGTGAGTACGTTAGAACTGTGGTTTGTCCTTATATTGTAGTAGCTGTAGGAGTCATGATGAAATCCTTAGCAGTTCTGGCTGGTCCGCTGCTTGGGATGGCCAGTGGTGTGGGATGGTCAGCAGGTTGGGGATCGCAGTAGCTTAGAGTTGTGGCATCTACCTCAAACTTGAAAGTAGGCAGGTTCAAATACAGTTAGGTGATATCATCCAATGGACCATCAAATTAGAAAATCTGTGGGCATCAAAGGATATTGAAAGTAATACCAATCTAATAATCGTTCTTCTTCTTTTGTTCGCTTGAAATATGTCTACAACTGCAATGTTGTCTCTTGTATGAATTTAACTTCTTCCACTGTCATCTCTCTATGCCAGAAGGTTTGCCTAGATATGGTGTTTTTTGTGCAGTCTTGGAGTATGTACTCTGCTGTCTGCGACGCCAATCCACATGTGCACATGGCTGAATCTAGAATTTTTTATACATGTGGTTGCGTAGTCTATTGTGTCCCGTTCTGAGGCGCAGAATAATTACTTGTTCTGTTCTGTCCATGACATGGTAGTCATCTTGAGCAGGTTTTGGTGGCCTTCTGACTGATTTGATCATTCTTTTCTTTTGTAACAGGCACATCAGGCTGTTCTTCTTTTGTTCCTTCCTTAGCTAATTGATCAGCTTTAGTCGTTTCTGGGTATTCCACAGTGGGATGGTATCCACTGTATGGTGACCTTATGCTGACTGCTAAGTTCAGAAAGTAGTGTCCTTGGTACTGGCAATTTCCCAGACAGGAGCACCTTGAGTACTGATTTTGCATCTGTCAATAGCATTACAGGTTTTTTACCATGACTGGTATTTAGTAATTTCTTTGTTGCTATCTTGTTTGCCTCAATTTCAGCATCATAGTTATGGCAGTACTTTCCTGTTGGTACTCTGGCCGTGTCCCTAGTATTATTTGGGTATTCTGTGTACACTCCCGCTCCTCCATTTCGAACAGCATTTTGTGCTGACTCATCTGTGTAGTCTCGGATCCAGAGGTCCTGTGGGTATTCTTCATCAAGGAAGCTGAGAGTGGCTGTTCTGCGCTGTACACTGTTCTGTTCTTCCTTGTCAAATATTCCTCTCACTTTTGTCTGGATTTGTAGTGATTGTCTATGTTCATCTTTCCATGGGGATATTCCTCTGGAATAGTTTTCAGAGGGTACCAACTGTGGGCGGATTGGTGGTTTCTTTGCAGAGTCATTTGGCGTGGTGGATACAACTGCTTGTTTTCAACCACCCCATAACTAAGTTTTCAAATCTGTTCTTCATAGGGTGGTCTGGCAAGCTGAGGAACTTTTCGTCTTGTATTAGCATTTTTATATCATTGCGCTCTCTCAGTGCTTGTGTCCTCACCATCTTCTCCATTTCCACTATAGGGGTTGATCTCATCCCTCCTGTGGTGACTAAGTGCTTGATATTGCACCTTGTCCAGCTCTTTTAGTGTGATTTTGTTAATGCTGAACACCACGCAGTTGACCCGCAATTCAGGTGTGGTTGTATGCTCTGTTGATAAACTTTGTTAAGTATTTTCCCACTGGCTCCCCCTGTGGTTCCACCTAGTTTTCTCAGGATGGCTATTTTCCTTCTGGCTTTTGTTACTGCTTAATAATGGTTAACTCTGACCTCAATTCAGTACGGCTGCATGGATAAGAAAAATGGAGAATGAATTCAACAACTGCTAACAAACTACAAAAATTTATCAGCTGATGTCTGTACATAATAAGACTAAAAAGTATTACAGAATCACTAAAGTAGAGCTCATAGATAGAATTAGACCAGTGCCGGTGAAATAATAGTTGAGGGGAAAGACAAAAGTCCTGGATAAGACACACAGTGAGAAAACCTGAAAATAGTATAACTAGGAAGTCTATGTATGAACCCCACAGGGAAAATGAAATAGAGGAAGACCTAAATACACAAGGAAAAGAGAATCAGAATAGATGAATAATATGGGGAGGATGGTGAGTGAGCTGCAAGGGATAGGAAAAGATAGGATGGCATAGAGTGAGTTGGTTGAGGGCCAAGAAGAAATAAATACCACAGTATAATCAGAATGTTGATGTAAACTATGTATATACAAAACATGTGTAAGCAAGTAATCAGAATGTAGGTGTAAATTGTATATCTACAAAACATGTGTAAGCAAGTAATCATAATGTAGGTGTAAATTGTATATCTACAAAACATGTGTAAGCAAGTAATCAGAATGTAGGTGTAAATTGTATATCTACAAAACATGTGTAAGCAAGTAATCAGAATGTAGGTGTAAATTGTATATCTACAAAACATGTGTAAGCAAGTAATCAGAATGTAGGTGTAAATTATATATGTACAGAACAATCGTAACCAAGCTGAACATTTTGCCTACAGGTGCAGACATCGCTAACATATGTAATGAAGCCGCCATCCACGCCTCGCGTTACAAGAAGTCATTTGTCGAGAGAGCCGATTTTGAATATGCTGTTGAGAGGGTGATTGCAGGTAAGTGTACAGAGAAGAATTACATTGGTGGAACAGCAGGACAGCTGTAGAAATACAATTAGTAAAGCAACGAAAACGATAAATGGAATTATTAAGCTATACAAGTAACACAAAGTAATGCAGCTCTACAGAAAAGAATTACTGTATTTTTTGTAATTCTGTTCTGTAAAACTGCATTACTTTATATGTTATTTTACGTTGTTTACATTTCCACAGCTTTACCGCATTTCCACTAATTTTATTAATAGTTTAAGATTTACAAGTGACAGAATTAAAGTTGTGGCTAGAATGAACGAACAAACTTTATTTTCAAAGGGTCACAAATTGTGCGTGCAGGCCCGTCTTACATCTGGCTATTCCAATACTCATCTTTCGTACATCAATTAATTATTGAGCAAAAGCATTGTCAAATGAAAGTTGTGAACGTAAGCGATGCATATTATGAATGAACAATCTTTATTTTCAAAGAGTAACAAATTGGGCACGCAGTCAAGTTACGAGACAGGCACAGTCAGACCCACATATACATGCATATTCATACCTGAACACATACTTACATCATTTACACAAACTCTCAAAGTTATGCACCCACTAATAACACACAAATGACACTCGCATACACATATACTCACTCACAATCACAAACAAAAGTTTACTTATACATACATAGAGCTTTTATCAGCACACTAACAGTAAACTGACATTGATATTAAAAAAAGGGTAGTTGAATATCCTTTACAGGACGTCACAGTCAACTCCAGCATTTTTTGGCTGTTTGTGATCTCTTGGCAAGTTTATGTTCAGAAGTTAACATTGCTTTCTGAACGACCGGCACACATACCATTTTATAAAAAAATTCATTGCAAGGTGTTCTGCTGCCAAATTGCCCACAGCTCTATTTCAAACGCGGTATACGATATTACGAACTGCATCCGTAACACCTTCGCCACATTGCCAGCATATTGATATAACTCCATACAAAATATGCAAACGTTACTTAACCTGGTGTTGGAGGACAAGCCATGGGGGTATTATTTTTTTTTCATTAGTATGTTTTGTTCAAGGGTTTCTGACGGAAGGGTGAAGCCGCCTGCCTCATGCTGCAAATGTCATTGGTTTGTTTGTTTGTTTGTTTTTTTTTAACTTAATTATTTGCTTCATGGGTACATGTTTTTCTGAGACCTCAGGGTGTCGTCGCTGGAGTGAATGAGTTTGATCAGTGCAAAGCTTTTGGCAGGCCGCTCTACAGAAAGAAGGCTGAACCTTTTTGGATATAACCTATTATAATGAAATTGATTCCCTTGCCTTTAACCGTTTTAAGTATATTTTGGCCCCAACATATAGTTGCTTTGAAGTTTTGTTTTGTAGTACCAAAGTAAGGTGGTAGATGGAAAACAAGCAAGGTATTGGGTATTTGAGATTGCAATGTTTGTGCTCTTTTTCTTTCTTTCTTTCTTTCTTTCTTTCTCTCTCTCTCTCTCTCTCTCTCTCTCTCTCTCTCTCTCTCTCTCTCTCTCTCTCTCTCTCTCTCTCTCTCTCTCTCTCTCTCTCTCTCTCTCTCTCTCTCTCTCTCTCTCTCTCTCTCTCTCTCTCTCTCTCTCTCTCTCTCTCTCCTCCCTCTCCCCCTCTCTCACACACACACACACTGCCACTGTTATTTAAAAAAAAGGCACATGTTTCTTATGGCTTGCTATTTTGTGTATGTGTCTTTGACACTGTCTTCACTCAGGACAGACATGGCATCATCCTCAAAGATTACAATTGTTCATCTTCATTAAACATGAGTTGTTTTGATCGGGAACCTATCAGTCATCAATGTTATCAGTTTCACGGTTGTCCATCAGTGGAAATTGTCAGTTAATCACATTGTCAGTCTATTTCAGCTGTTGAAACTGTCATAATCACATTGTCAGTCTATTTCAGTTGTTGAAACTGTCATAATCACATTGTCAGTCTATTTCAGCTGTTGAAACTGTCAGTTAATCACATTGTCAATATATTCTGGTTGTTGAAGCTGGCAGTTAATCACATTGTCAATGTATTCCAGATATTAAAATTGTCAGTTAATCAGATTGTCAGTCTATTCTAGCTGTTGAAACTGGCAGTTAATCATATTGTCAGTCTATTGCAGATATTAAAATTGTCAGTGAATCAGATTATCAGTCTGTTGCAGCTGTTAGTAGAAACTTTTATTTATGAGGTTCTCAATAGCATGCCAGCACTGTGGCAAAGGAGCTATGAACACAATTTGCAGTCCCCCATGCAGCGTTCAAAACAGCTGATAGTGATATGGTAGCATACCTTCTTGTGCTGGTTGTCATACAATGGTATGAGTGCTAGTCGTTCAGAAAACAATTGCAAACTACTGAACGTAAAGTTGCCAGGAAATTATAAATGGCCCAGAAATTCTGGGGTTGACTGTGACATCCTGTAAAGGATATGCTAAGCATCTTGTTCGATTGTGAAGAATGTAAAATTTGGTTTGCTCTTAAATTAAAAAACCACTAGGTGCAGAAAAGAAGACCAGCTTGCTGTCTCCCTCAGAGAAGAAAGTGGTGGCCTACCATGAGTCAGGGCACGCATTGGTTGGCTGGTTGCTGAAATATACAGATGCTTTATTGAGAGTAAGTTTGTTGAAATCATTTCTAGGGCTATTGTGTCTCTGATACGAGGGGAGCTTCAAGTAAAACAACTTAAAAGTGTGATAGAAAATACAATAACCATGCCATTGTCTTGTAACCTGTCAATATTGTTGTTAAGGATGTCAAAAATGTTAAGCATGTGACATCATGGTGCAGATGAACACTGTAACATCATAAGGACAGTTTAAAGATGGCCATCCCACTTTTGACATGCACCAAAGAGGAACAGCGTTCTGTTGTCCATTTTATGATGAGTGAAGGTTGAAACCTATAGATATTCATTGGCGGATGAAGATCCAGCAAGTGTATGAATGGAGTATGAAGTTTCACAACGGCATGACTTCTGTGAAGAGGTACAGCAGGTGGTACATGAGTGGTTACATACGCGACAAGAGAACATTTTTCTACAAGAATCCAAGCACTCTATTGGCACTTGGGGACTTGAAATGAGCGCAGTTGTGACTACATTGAACAATGATATAGTTGTTCTTTACTTTTTCAGAATATATTCATTGAGACTCTTCCTAATTTTTTCATTCACATTTCATGATTCTCTGTCATATGGCAATACAGGTTCTATGTAACATTTCAGCACTCTGTTTCTGGCGTCCAGTGACAATGACTTATTGCATAAGATACCTTTAATTTTCTTGAATGTGACTTCTGTTTGTTTATGTTCAGATTTCCATCGTGCCAAGGACAAACAGTGCCCTAGGCTTTGCTCAGTATCTGCCGTCAGACCAGAAACTCTATTCTCAAGAAGAGGTAAGATGTTTAAACACTTTCTTTAATTGAGGTGAGAATAAAAAGATGTTAAGAGTTATATCAAGTCAGTCCTGATGTATATAAGTGAATCATGGACAATTAGCAGACTACTGAGCACTTACATGGAAGCTAAAGAGATGTGGTTTTATCAATCAATCAATCATGTGCCATGCCGGAAAGCTTGGGCGGTCATGACTCGCCATTTCACTTGATCACCAGAGTCATGGATCAGCTCAGTGTTCCTGTCTCGTCCATGCCACATGGCCAAGCCATCCAGGTATTTTCCTCTCGGTCTTCCTCTTGGTCTGTTCCCCTCGATCTTGCCAGTTGTCAAATAAGTTCTCCAATCCATTTCTTCTCATAACATGTCCAAATTAATTTTGACTGTCTTCATCTAATTTCTCTAATCAGTCTACGATTTTCATTTGTCTCCTGTAGTACTTGGTCATTGGTTTTTATATCTGTCCATGGTACTCTTTGCATTTTCCTCAGAAACATTTCTGCAGCCATCAGATGTTTTTCAGCTTGACTGCACATTATCCAAGTTTCACATCCATACAAAAGAACAGGCTCTATGTATCCCCTCAACACTCTTTTTCTCGTTTCAATTGACATCTTTTTATTGGTCAGAATGTTTTTCATCTTGCTAAAGGCTACTTTCGCCATGGCGATTCTTGTTCTAATCTCTTCAAGGCATCTCCCATCAGATGTTATGACTGTTCCGAGATAATTGTATCGATTCACTTGTTGAAGAATATTCCCATTTACTTGTATATTACATTGTGGTACTTCGTTCTTCCTAGTGACGACCATAACCTGTGTCTTCTTACAATTTAATTCCAACCCCAGCTGCTCACTGTGTACAACAACCGCGTCTACTAATTGTTGTAGATCCTGTGCATTGTCTGCAATCAATACTGTATCATCTGCATATCTAATGTTATTGATGTTTCTTCCACCAATGCTGATTCCATTTATATCTTCTACATTTCTGAAAATATTTTCACTGTATAGGGAAAAAAGATCTGGAAACATTACACATCCCTGCCTAACACCTCTCTTAATAGGTTGATATTGTCCCACTTCATTATCAATCCTTATGGCAGCTTGTTGTTTCCAATATATGTTTTTTATAAGTCTAATGTCTTTCCCATCAATTTGTAGATCTGCAAGCATATCCACCATGTTGACATGTTATAGAAGAATGATAAACCACAGACAGATTAAAAGCGTAACAAAGATATATTGGAAAATAAAAGTGAATAAAGAAGTCCGACAACATTTTTGGGCACG
This sequence comes from Cepaea nemoralis, assembly GCA_014155875.1. Taxonomy (NCBI): domain Eukaryota; kingdom Metazoa; phylum Mollusca; class Gastropoda; order Stylommatophora; family Helicidae; genus Cepaea; species Cepaea nemoralis. The sequence goes on along the minus strand of JACEFZ010016563.1, from coordinate 126,407 downwards.
TCATGAGAAGGGGAAAGTTTGATCACAGGAAAGTTGGAGGGTAAGAGAGAAAATACTAGACAGTTTAGCATGATGGCATGGAGGACATCTTTACCAGAAATGATTGACAGTATATGAGACAGTAGGCCGTGAACAGACTTGATGGTCAGAACCACATAGCATGGACTATAAGCAGAAGAAGTTAAAGTTAGTTGCATATCCCTTACGGGATGTCGCAGTCAACCCCCGCATTATTTGACTCTGTGATTTCCTGGCAAGTTTACGTTCAGCATTTTGCCATTGTTTTCTTAACAACAGGCACTCATGCCATTGTATGAAAATCGACGCAAGGTTGTCCGCTGCCAAATCGCCCACAGCTGTGAAGAAAATTGTTTTATATTATCCTTGTGTATTATTTAAAAAGTCCTTTCTTATAGGTTTTGATGTATTTTTGTCTTTTTGTTTCCTTGGACTTACATGGTATTAGGAAACCAAATGTGTTACCAGTGTTAGACTTTATCAAAAGACAGCAAGTAATTTGGATTGGCCACAAATCATAGCTACCAACATTGCTAATGTGGACAATTTATCTCAAGTGAATAAAGGAAGAAATAGAAAAACTGCAGTCTGAGCACTAAAGTGAGAATCAAAGATGGAAGGCATATCTGGTCCCAAATTCCATGCTGACGTCTGTAGTATAGGCAGATGGCTTACAAATATGTCAGATCTATGTATGAGAGTGGCTGTCTCCATGGTGAAGGGGTTATGGACATGGTTCGTAATCCCGCTTACTCGTGTTCGAAACACAGCTGCATGCAGTTTGGCAGCAGGCCGTGTTGCGCTGGGTTTTAACAAATTGATAAGGGAGACGTTCGTTCAGAAAAAAGTGGCAAGCTATTGACCGTAAATTTGCCAAGACAACAACAACAGTAAAATGCTGGTGTTGACAGTGATGTCCTGTAAAAAAAGGGTATATTAAAACAAAAAACAAAAAAATTTATAAGAGTATATGTATAACCACAGTTCCACCAGTATATTTTGTTTACCACAAATGAGAAAGAAGAAGATGGTTGGTGGTTGGGTGTGAATGTTCTGGAAGACTTTGAGTCCGAAAAACTGCTGAAAAGGGCTTGCATATATTTTGGAGTAAAGTTGGTGTAGAGACTTTCCACCAAACCCAGAATTGATCATCTCCATAGGAAGATGCGTAACCAGAACAAATAATACACCTACATATTTTCATACACAGCCGGAAAGTGCTTTTATATTTTAATATTTGATTTGTAAGTAGAAATAGAAAGAAAATTAATAATGTTATTAGTTTATTATATACCCATATAATGGGAGTGTAGTCGTTAGTTATTATTATATTGTCCTTATTATAGGAGTATTGTTGTGACAGTTATTTGTTATATTGTCCATATAATGGGAGTATTGTCGTGGACAGTTATTTGTTATATGTCCATATAATGGGAGTGTTGTCGTGACAGTTATTTGTTATATTGTCCATATAATGGGAGTGTTGTCGTGACAGTTATTTGTTATATTGTCCATATAATGGGAGTGTTGTCGTGACAGTTATTTGTTATATTGTCCATATAATGGGAGTGTTGTCGTGACAGTTATTTGTTATATTGTCCATATAATGGGAGTGTCGTTGTACAGTTATTGAGCGCATGTGCATGGCGCTGGGTGGAAGGGCAGCGGAGAGCCTGATTTTTAACCATGTGTCAACAGGTAGGTGCAGCTTGTACTTAATATTGTATAGTGTTTGTTGTTCATGACATTTACGTTGTATTGTTTCTGTATCCAAGACATTCACATTGTATAGTTATTGTGTCCAAGTCATTAACAATGTATAGTTGTTGTGTACCATGACATTCACATTGTAGAGTTGTTGTTGTGTATTGTAGTGTAACAATGTATAGCTTGTTAACAATGTATAGTTGTTGTGTATTGTAGTGTACTATGACATTCACATTGTATAGTTGTGTCCAAGTCATTAACAGTGTATAGTTGTTGTGTACCATGACATTCACATTGTAGAGTTGTTGTTGTGTATTGTAGTGTACTATGTCATTAACAATGTATAGTTGTTGTGTATTGTAGCGTGTACTAAGACATTCACATTGTATAGTTGTTGTGTCCAAGTCATTAACAATGTATAGTTGTTGTGTATTGTAGCGTGTACTAAGACATTCACATTGTATAGTTGTTGTGTCCAAGTCATTAACAATGTATAGTTGTTGTGTATTGTAGCGTGCACTAAGACATTCACATTGTATAGTTGTTGTGTCCAAGTCATTAACAATGTATAGTGTTTGTGTATTTTAGCTTGGTCTATGACATTCACATTGTACAGTTGTGTCCAAGTCATTAACAATATATAGGTTGTTGTGTACCATAACATTCACATTATATAGTTGTTGTGTCCAAGTCATTAACAATGTATAATTGTTGTGCTGGAACTTGTATAGTTGTTGTGTCCAAGTCATTAACAATGTATAGTTGTTGTGTACTATGACATTCACGTTGTATAGTTATGATGTTCACAATGTATAGTTGTTGTGTCCAAGTCATTAACAATGTATAACTATTGTGTACTATGACATTCACACTGTATAGTTATGATATTCACATTGTATAGTTATTTTGTCCAAATCATTAACAATGTATAGTTGTTGTGTACTATGACATTCACGTTGTATAGTTATGATGTTCACAATATACAGTTGTTGTGTCCAATTAAGGCGATGTGCGGCAGTAAAAACATCGATTTTTGGTCAATTTGGCTATTTTTGGAATAGTTCATTTTTAGACACCTTATCATGTCTTCTATCAGATTCTGTACTTATTTTTGTTTAAAAACTTTTATGTTAATGCAATATTCATAATTTACTGAACTAGGTGTCAAATTGTATAATTATTGAAAATTGTTGCAAAATTGACGGTTTTCAAATCCTAGCAACGATATCTCAGGAAAACACGACACGCACGTGTAAGGTATCCCTGGAAAGGTTGTGATCTTCCGTAACTGTTCGTAAAACTCCGAGTTTATCTAATCGGAAAGTTTTCTGTGTACATTGGGTTTATTCGTGTCTATCATCTTCTGGAAACTTCCATATATGGAACATCGTAAGCAATCCACGTTAGCTGATGGCTGAAATTGATCACGTGGGTTTCCAAAATGGCGGCTTTGTGTTGTTTACACCTCGCAACGTGCTGAACGTTCATTGTTGACGACAGACTGACACGCATTGAAATATGCCTCGTTCTAAGAAATTTAACATCCAGTCATCTACTCAACGTAAGAAATCTCTCAGACTACACCTCGCAAATGCTCGTAAGCAGCGAAAAGCCTATCAGAACATCGTAAACGATACAGACAATTCTGAAACTACTGAAAGCTTCCCAGATAAAGTGCACATGCCACTTCTTCCAAATCCAAGTGTTTTGACAGTGAATTTGAATGAATCAGTGCTATCGTGTTCTTCTCAAAGTTGTGGAAGTGATTCTTTTATTACCCGAAGCCAATTTAAAAGAGATACGTATAAATACACAACATCCACTAGCAGCAAGTATGCTTCTGGTGACGACAATGGATATCAAAAACGGGAACAAAGAGCAATAGTTGATTGTTCAGAAATTGAGGCAATAATCAAAATGTTATGTTGTCCAGTTTGTAAAAATGCTAGTCTTATTTTGAAAATTGACAGCAAGAAAGCCAAGGGATTAGCTGTGTATGCAGAGGTTGTGAAGAAGTAGTGTGTGGAAGATACCTATCTGAAAGAAGTAATGATTAGATCTTTTGCTGTCAACAGCCAGTCAGTATATTCAGCATTAGTTTGTGGGATGGGTGCAACAACATTTAATAATTTTTGTGAAAATATGAACCTGCAAGGTATTCATCACAAAACATTTCACAGCAAAACGAATAAACTATATTCAAAGATAGAAGATCTGGAGGACACTGTTTTCTCTCAAACCGTAAAGTATGTTCGACAGGCTCATGCACAACAGTCAGGCATAACTCTACATGACAATGATGTGCTAGATATTAGTGTCAGCTTTGATGGCACTTGGCTGACTAGAGGCCACACATCCCACATTGGAGTTGGCTGTGCAGTGGATGTTCTTATGGGACTTTGCATAGATGCCCATGTTATGTCCACATATTGTCAGGTGTGTGAAACCACTGGTAAGACACTTTCCAGGGACAAACCAGATGAATTTGCCGCATGGAAGGCAGAACATCTTCTAAATTGTGATAACAATTTCACAGGATCTGCTGGAATGATGGAGGTTGAGGCTGCAAGGGTGCTGTGGCGACGGTCTGTGGCCCGTCATAAACTTCGCTACACATCAATACTTTCTGATGGTGACACCAAAACATTTGCGGAACTTACCAAGATCAAACCATATGGGGATGACATTCAGATAGACAAAGAGGAGTGTATCAACCATGTCAGTAAACGCCTTGGAACAGCACTCCGCAATGTTGTTGCTGACTGCCGAAAGCAAGGTGTGACCCTAGGAGGACGCGGTAAAGGTCAGCTTACTCAAAATGTCATCCGTAGGCTGACAATTTATTACAATAGAGCCATTCGAAACAACACAAGTGTAGAGTCCATGCGGAAAAGTGTTATGGCTTCACTGCATCACTGTTTTTCAACAGACAAAAGTCCACGTCATGAAATGTGCCCAAGTGGAGAGCAATCTTGGTGTTTTTTTCAATCCGCCCTGGCTAAGCATCAGGTCCTAGGTCCTCATGACAAGATGTTACACACATGGCTCAACCGTGACACGCTTGAGAAATATCTGTTGCCAATTTATGAAAGGCTGTCTGACACTAAACTACTTAGTAGATGTGTATCAGGACAAACTCAGAATTCAAATGAGTGTTTACACAGCTTGATATGGGCTCGATGCACTAAAGACAACTTTACCTCTCGCAAGCGCGTTCAGTTTGCAGTTGTAACTGCAGCAAGAGAGTTCAACTTTGGAGCTGCTGCTGCCCAAGACACTGCCCAGTTTTATGGACTTTCTACAGGCCTGCATATGCAGAGACTAGGAACATTTAGGATGCAGAAGCAAGTAAGAAATAATTTGAAGTACAAGAAGGACAAACAAACTAAAAGACGCGACACTGTACAAGCGGCCAAACTGAAGAGACAAGGTGAGCTGCATGCACTGGAGGGAGGTCCTGCATATTCAGCAGGACTATTTTAACAGTCAGGTAGAGTTTTACACTGTTTTTCTCTGTAAAAGAGTGTATGTGTAATAAAAAACAAAAAAATAATTAGTTTTTCCCCATTTTCTCATTTCGCCAGTTTTTTATACATAGGTACAATTTTTTTTTTAAACTATTCGTTAAATTTCAATCAAACTTTGCAGAGATATTCTTTATTATATCACTTACATTGTGAGTAGATCAATCTTTAAAATTAAGTTTTAGTTTTTGTGCTGCACTAAAAAAAAAAAAATGTCATGAAAAATGTCATTAAAATTGTCAAATTAGGAAGAAGAAAAACTGCAAGGAGATATCATTAAAATTTTCAACTAAACTTGTAAAGGGCCTATTTATTTACACATAAAACAAAGAATTTAGCCTGTACATTAAAAATAAATGTTTTAGAGGTACATTAAGAAATTCAATATGGCCACTGTTTATCTTGGTTTCCATAGCAACCGTTAAGTGCAAAGTCAATTTGACAATATTTTATCGATCAGCAGTCTTCAGTATCAAACCCTATATCATAAAAGAACATAGAAATTAAGTATTATGGAATTAAATTTTTTACGGTTAGCATCGCCTTAATTAACAATGTATAGTTGTTGTGTACTATGACATTCATGTTGTATAGTTATGATATTCTCAATGTATAGTTATTGTGTCCCAAATCATTAACAATGTATAGTTGTTGTGTACTATGACATTCACGTTGTATTAGTTATGATGTTCACAATGTACAGTTGTTGTGTCCAATTAATTAACAATGTATCGTTGTTGTGTAACATGCCATTCATGTTATATAGTTGTTGTATCCAAGTCATTAGCAATGTATAGTTGTTGAGTAACATGACATTCACATTTGTATAGTTGTTGTGTACCATGACATTCACATTGTATAGTTGTTTTATCCAAGTCATTAGCAATGTATAGTTGTTGAGTAACATGACATTCACATTGTATAGTTGTTGTGTACCATGACATTCACATTGTATAGTTGTTGTGTCCAAGTCATTAACAATGTATAAATTGTTGTGTATTGTGACATTCACGTTGTGTCCAAGTCATTAACAATCTAAAGTTGTTGCGTACAAGTCATTAACAATGTATAGTTGTTGTGTACAAATTATTAACAATGTACAGTTGTGTCCAAGTCATTAACACTGTATAGTTGTTGAGCACCATAACATTTACATTGTAGAGTTGTTGTGTACAATATATTCACATTGTATAGTTGTGTACCATGGCATTCACAACATAGAAGTATCACTGACATCAACGGAGCTTGTGTGTGAGACAAACACAAACATACTAGTCTTACGACTGCTGTTATTATCCCAATGCAGCTTAGTTGTTCTGATAGTTGGTATCCTTAACTTAAATGCTTTGTTAGTGTCTGTGGGCTGACCTATTAATTATCTGGCCTTTAGGTGCTCGAGATGATCTGCAAAGGGTAACCAAAAGGCGTACGACCAGATTCGTTCCTTTGGTATGAATGCTCACATAGGTCATCTGTCATTTCCAGAGGATGATGAAAAGCTGGGTCCGAAACCTTACAGTCAGAGACTGGCGTCACTAATTGATGAAGTAAGTGTTCGAGTTGTTTGTTTGTTTTAGTTTGTGTTTCTTCTTCTTGTACGTCTTTCGACACCTATATGAATGAGTCCAAAGAAAGCAGCAATCAACTTGAGTTTGTTGATATCACCATAGATCTTGTCTTCAAATGGAGCAGGTGTAGGCCAAAATTGTTTTCTCTATCTGTTTAGCTGTCATTTTTGCAGTTCCACAGTAAATTCATCAGTATCTCCCATCTTTAGTTTTATTAAACATGCAGTATTTTTGTTGACAGAAAAATGAATGAGACAGTTCAACAGGGAACAAATGAAACCAAATGTTATGAAAAGAAATAAATTAGCAGATTTAGTGATAACTGGCAAAATGAATGAGAGAAGAGTGCAGAGAGATAAATACCTGGATTGCAAAGCCACATGCGCATAGTTGGGATAAGAACACAGACATGATCCAAGACTTGGTGAGTGTGTAAGATATTGAACCATGATCACCCACGCTTATCCACACGGCACATGATGATCGTGGGTGTTTATATTTTATGCACACCTCACATTTAAAGAATGACTGGACCTACTTATCGTAACTAATAATGTTGCTAAAGAAGTAGCAATAAAGATACCACTCTAGGTAGACCTTGTCTGCAGTTGTACACAGATTTCTGACTACACAGAATTGAACAGTATAGTTATTTACAGGACAAATTGCTGGGAATATTGGAAAGGGACTGGCTAACTTCACCTCATATTTTGTGACCTAGAATATATGAAGACCTACATTTGACATCCCAGCAGCAATTTCTGCTATGGGACAGCCAATACCTATTTAGAGCTGGACAGGACAGTAACTAAGATAGTGATGTGGGAAGGGGTTACAAATGAAATTCGTAACCCCGTATACTGCCTTCGAAACACAGCTGCTGGCAATTTGGAAGCAGAATGCCTTGTGTTGGTTTTAATAAAATGGTATGAGTGCCAGTCGTTCAGAAGGCAATGGCAAACTACTGACATAGACTTGCCAAGAAATCACAAACAGCCAAAAATGCTTGGGTGACTGCAACATCCTGTAAAGGATATGCAACTAACTATCATGAGTTGAGTGGTACAACTTGGACATTCCTAGATGCCCTCCATCCTCATCTTCAACAACCAGTGAAACATGCCAATATTAATGGTACCAGTTATACTCTGATTGTGTGTCTGCCTGGCTTGTCCTCGGAGTACTGAGTGTTACCCTGGACCCCCTAGTTACTCCTGGCCGCAACATTCTCTCCAGGCCATGATGATTTAGAGCCAACATGAAAGCTCCCAGACTAATAGAAGCAGCAACAGGCCATGGAAGACAAAATGGGACATTTACATACAGTGTGTGAGGGATTTGAAATCAAGCAAGAAACAGCCACAGTGCAAATAGATCTTCCTATTTTGATGATTGAGATGTCTATTCTGGATTCCTCCTCCCATCTGTAGGTTGCCTTCCTGGGCTTGTGGACTCTGTTGCTGTTGGGCTTTGTTGCCATAGCCTTTGATCTTACAAGAACTTCCCCAAGGCAGTAGTGGTTAGGCATTCTGTGTGTCCTTCTCGTAGATGGATTTCCTTCCACAGTTTATGAGCTTCATTAGCCCATTATCTGTCTAACTATTTATGCAGTGAAATATGCCAGGCAATAAATTATTAATATATTGTTTGTGTACTGACAGAAGCTTGTACAGGTGTCCAAACTGGAGCTATTTGTGTCTTCATTATTCAAGTTCACTATGAGAAAACATTATTTTCAATTATAATGTGTGTTTGTTTGATAGGAGGCCAGAATGTTGGTGGCCAAGGCTTTCCTGCACACCCAGTCGGTCTTGCAAGAGAATAAGGACAAGTTACAGAAGGTATGATTTCTCTTGTGTTTGTGACCGGTGTAATGTGCTTGTCCTCAACTTAGCCTGGCCTTAGCAATGAGATGTTGGTATGGCTTTTGTGTCAGCTCATGCTCTATGTCTGACATACAACACCAGAGCTGCAGTTTGGTACTAGCTTCAATGTCTTTGACTTCCACATATGTCCTACTACTATGAAAGATCTTCTTGCCTTTTGTATTATTTTAATATCTGCTTCTGTTCCCCTATCTTTGCGTCTATTGCTACCTAAATAGGAGTATGATTACTCCTCTTGAGGGAGATCAGGTTATCATTTGCTTGATTTATTCTCATTATCTTTGTCTTTCCCTTTTGCATTTTTGAAACCTAATTATAGTACAATTCCCATACACACTGTAAAACCCTTGTTCTGATTTGTGTGGGTCTAATGCTGGACTTGTTTGATTTGTGTAGGTCTAATGCTGGAATTTCAGTAGAGGGGAGCCTAGATTCATATCTTACTGAAGATTTGAACACTGGGTCTTCCAAAGGAGAATCTGTCATTCTAGCTGCTCAGCCAGTCACTCCTCATCTGAAGAACTACTGCATATATAATAGCCGACATAACATGTGCTTCATTGTGCAATCTGTGGTCATGGAAAATTAACCCTGACCTTAGTCCTGTAATATCTTCCTGGAGCAGTTGTGTACTTCTATAGTATGAGATGATTGCTTCAAGCATTATACAGAGTGTTTATAAAGTTTCACCGCACTTTGTATGTAGAACAACTTTGAAGAATTAAGTACATGAGGTCATCAAAAATGTGCTAAAGAATTCATTAAATTAGTTATAATAGTCACTGCTATGGTCTAACACTGTTTTGGGCAAGCTAGAAAGTACCAACGAAGTATTCATTATAACTTATTCAACACATTCTAACTGTAATGCAATGAGGGAGTTGTTTATCATTAAATCTTGCTATAAATCTTTGAACGACTATCCGTGTATATTGACTGCCATTTTGAAACACTTGTTCAACCCAAAAAAAATACTTTCTTCCATTGATAACTCCATTCTTTTTGGAGTGCAAAGAATTACCCCAGCAGACGACAGCTATTCGCTGCATATTGCGTCACGATGGACTGTGGAGCACATTTGTTATGGACGTCATGTACTTCATTTTTCAAATTGTTCTACATACAAAGTGTAGTGACACTTTACAAAACCCCATATAATTTATAGGGATTACTGCGAGCATTATATAATTTGTATGAAATGCTGCCATAAAGATTGATAATGAAGTAGGTCAATATCAGCCTATTAAGAGAGGTGTGAGACAGGATGTGTAATGTCTCCAGATCTTTTTTCCCCGTACAGTGAAAATATTTTCAGAAATGTTGATGGTATGAAAGGAATCATCATTGGGGGACGTAACATAAATAACATTAGATATGTGGATGATACAATATTGATTGCAGACAATGAGCAGAATCTAGCAACTGTAGTAGATGCGAGTTGTTGCACACAGTGAACAACTTGGATTAGAATTAAATTGTAAGAAGACACAGATTATGGTCATCCACTAAGAAGAATGGAAATACCACAATGTAATATACAAGTAAATGGGAATATTCTTAAACTAAGTGAATCGGTACAATTATCTAGGAACAGTCATAACATCTGATGGGAGATGCCTTGAAGAGATTAGAACAAGAATTGCCATGGCAAAGGCAGCCTTTTGCAAGATGAAAACATACTGACCATAAAAAGATGTCATTTGCAACTGAGAAAAAGAGTGTTGAGGTGCTACAATAGAACCTGTGCTTTGTATGGATGTGAAGGCTGGACACTGAGCAGACAAGCTGAAAAACATCTGATGGCTGTGGAAATTGGGTTTCTGAGGAGAATGCAAAGAATACCATGACAGACAGAAAAACCAATGACCAAGTCATACAAGAAACAAATGAAAACCGTAAACTGATTAGAGAAATTAGACGCTAGACTAGTCAACATTTTTTGGGTCCAGTTATGAGAAGAAATAAATTGAGAACCTTGGTGACAACTGGCAAGATCGAGGGGAAGAGAACAATGGTAGGGCAGAGAAGTAAATATCTGGATGGCTTGGCACATTGTATGTTCGAGACAAGCTGATCCACGATTCTAGTGAGATGGCAAAACATGACTGCCCACGCTTACTGGCATGGCACATGATGAAATGTCCTGAAAATCAACATTTAGGGTAGGTATGCTAAATATGAAGACCTCAAGACGTTTTTGATCTGCATCTCATAATAAATCATGGGTAATGCAGGAAGGAAAGAAAAGTAGAAAGGGTAATGCAGAGAGGAGAAAGGAAAGACAAATAGAAAGGGTAATGAAGAATGGAGGAAGGAAAGAAAAATAGACAGGGTAATGCAGAAAGGATGAAGGAAAGAAAAATAGAAAGGATAATGCAGGAAGGAAAGAAAAATAGAGAGGGTAATGGAGGAAGGATAGGGGAAAAAAAGAAAGATTTTATTTTTCTATAAAAATTTGTTAAAGAATAAACGTCACAGAAAAGGGATCAAATGTGAAACACACTGAAGAAAATAGACGACTAGTGTACATCATGCAAAACAGGTTATCATGGCTTTGTCGCAATATTCTTCTTTATTGTACACCTTTAGACATCGAAATGAATTAATCCAATAACGCAGCAGTCAACGTGACTTTGCTGACATCCCCGTAGAGTTTCTCCTCAAACCGCTGCCTTGTTGGTAGACGGGGACAGTCAAGTGCCATGCTGGCTGAGTAGGCGTTCATGACTTTCCACAGATCTCAGTCTTTGTTGTTCTGGATCAACTCTGCTAATGATATTCCTCCATGCCACTGTCTCAATCCATCCAGCATCATTTATCTTGGCATGTCTATCCCCTCAATCTTTCCAGTTGTTACGATGTTCTCCAGTGCCTCTCTTCTCTTCACATGACCAAAGAAGGCTGTTTCTCTCTTTCTTTTTTTTTTTGTATATAATATTCTAGTTTCATTAGCCACTTTCAGACAGTTGTTAGTTATTTTGGCAGTCCAAGGAATTCATAACATTCATCTCAGGAACCACATCTCTGTTGCTTCAAATTCTTCCTAATTTGTTCATTTACATTCCAAGATTCATTGCCATACAGCAATACAGGTTCTATCTAGCACTTTAGCACTCTTTCTTAATTTCAATGATAGTGACTTATTGCATAGGATACACTTCAAGGCCTAGAGAAAGTAAAATCCTGAACAATGGATATCATAGTTAAATGTACTGAGGCCACAGGCTTGATACAAAATAATGATGTTACAGTACGAGAGATGGGCTTTTGTTACTGAAAATACTGGAGAGTAAGAGTACGTCCTAGAATAAGACTATATGACACATGTCTGCAAGTACTTCGGCACATAAACAGGATCTGACCATCAGTCTTGAAACTGACCTACAGTTGAGAACAGGGACAATGATATGACTTCTCTTCTTTAGAAATTTGCCATTGCTTCTAGAGAACAGGGACAATGGAATGATTTACTACTAAAGATAACAGGGACAATGAATGACTTCTCTAGAAAGCAAAAACTGATTGATCTCAGGTATTTGTGTGTTGAAGAGGAAAGGGAGAGGGCTGACTTCATGCGTTGTTTTACCCCCATCTAGCTCAGTCTCTCTGGCCACTGCTGAGAGCATGGACTCTGAAGCTGCAGTGATAACCCCAGGAGTCTCCAGAAAAATTCCATGTGTTGTCTGAATGGCCAGTAAAACATATTCTGTGGAGTGAGCTACTGATGTCTATGCTCTGGAGCAAAGTAACCTCTGAAGTCTATGCTCCGGAGTAAAGTATCCTCTGAAGTCTATGCTCTGGAGCAAAGTAACCTCTGAAGTCTATGCTCTGGAGCAAAGTAACCTCTGAAGTCTATGCTCTGGAGCGAAGTATCCTCTGAAGTCTATGCTCTGCGGAGTGAAGTATCCTCTGAAGTCTATGCTCTGTGGAGTGAAGTGACCTCTGAAGTCTATGCTCTGTGGAGTGAAGTGACCTCTGAAGTCTATGCTCTGGAGCAAAGTATCCTCTGAAGTCTATGCTCTGCAGAGTGAAGTATCCTCTGAAGTCTATGCTCTGTGGAGTGAAGTATCCTCTGAAGTCTATGCTCTGTGGAGTGAAGTGACCTCTGAAGTCTATGCTCTGCGGAGTGAAGTGACCTCTGAAGTCTATGCTCTGCGGAGTGAAGTATCCTCTGAAGTCTATGCTCTGTGGAGTGAAGTATCCTCTGAAGTCTATGCTCTGTGGAGTGAAGTATCCTCTGAAGTCTATGCTCTGCGGAGTGAAGTATCCTCTGAAGTCTATGCTCTGTGGAGTGAAGTATCCTCTGAAGTCTATGCTCTGGGGTGAAGTAACCTCTGAAGTGTATGCTCTGCGGAGTGAAGTGGCCTCTGAAGTCTATGCTCAACACCACATTGGAAGTTCAATAACACAAAACACAGGTTATGTACAACACATGACACACATTATTCTAACATACACTAATAGTACACCCACCGACAACATAACACAAATTAGGGATTTACTAAAGAATACAATACGTTAAAGAACACAACATTTAGCATCCATCATACATAAAGACAGACAACAACAAGAACATATATACAGACAGCAATACAACTCACAAAAACAGACTGACAGGAATGCACTACACTCTACACCACACCTAGAATCACAATTAGAACAACACCAGCAACACAGCATTCCGGTGGTGCAAACGTCCTTTTTTTCCTGTCGAACTAACTTACATAACATATCAGAAGAAAGGTCCCAAGTAAACAACACCTTAGCATTAGAACACAACGGTTCAACGTAACAGCAAATAGGAGCAATAACAGGGACATGCATAGGAAACACATAAACCAGAGGCATTACATATACTAGAAACATTCCAAACAGTACTACAACTGTACCTATATACAGCAGAACACGCCAACAACCACACAAAAGACAAAAGTAGGTTCTTACAATACACAAAGAAAACTGGTCAGGACACAGGATAAGGGACACACTACGACACAGAGCTTACATTAGCATACATAACACATGCACTCAATCAAATGCAAAAAACAAAACACCAAGGACCAGATGGACTCACAGTAGAATTTACCAACATCTTCTTTCCTATCTAGGCAATTTCCTTCTAAAGTCTACCAAGAAGCTTTTCATAAACAAGAACTCCCAAAACACTTGCAACATGTCATATATAACACTCATACCTAAAGACAACACAGACAAAACACAGCTGAAATAACTATAGACCATCTCATTATTAACACATGACTTAAAATTCTAGCAAAATCACTTGCAAACAAAATAAAACAATCCATGCCATCACTCATCCACCCAGACCAACAGTGCAGTATTCAACACAGAAACATACACCAACATACGCATTTCATTAGAGATTTCATTACATACACCCACCAGAAAGACTGTCAATCCTCCATTTTATCGTTAGAGCAGGAGAAGGCCTTTGACAGAATTTCACACTCATACTTACACAAAACACTAGCACACTGTAACAAAGGACAATACTATAGACAGTGGATAGAAATATTGTATAAAAACCCTGAAAGTAAAGTACTGGTGAATCATTCACTCACTGCCAGTTTCAGAATCACAAGATCTGTCAGACAAGGGTATCCACTATCACCAGTCCTATGTGTACTCACACTAGAACCACTCTTAGAAGCAATTAGACAGGACACTAACATTAAAGGTACATTTATACAAGGGTCTGGGGAACGGAAATTAATTGCTTATGCAGATGACATCGCTGTCTTCCCTACAACCAACACTTCCATAACGAACATACTTCACACCTTCAGACAGTTTGGTGAAGGAAGTGGGGCCAAAATAAACATACAGAAGTCTAAAATAACGGGTCTGGGGAAGTGGAAGAATAAAGCAGATTTACCCCCGGATCTAACAGTCACAGATAACATGAAAATTTATGGGATCACATTTCCATCCAATCCCCCCAAAAAAACATACAGAAACATGGCAATCACTGACAAAACAAATTATAGACATACTACATAGGTTCAAATACAAGACATCAACTATTTTTGTAAGAAGCACAATTGTAAATACCTTCATCATTCAAAAATAATATATTTAGCCACAAGTATTAGACCTCCCAAAACAAACTAATCACAGACATAAACAAACACATCCGACAATTCATCTTCAAAAACACAATTCACAGTATAAAACACAAGACTTTAATACAAGATAAGAAACGAGGGGATGTTGCTCTACAGGACCTAAACACAAAAATACAAGCATTAAGAATCAACCACATAGACGGCATCATCAATCATCCAGATCAACACTCGCTAGCATTATACGAATATTTCAATGATATTACATAGAATTAAGAAAATAGACAAAACAACACCGCACTATTACGGCACACTACCGCACTTCTACAGAACATGTATGCAAGCAATTCAAGGCAATGAACACTTAATACAACAGACAACCAAGCAGATATACAAATATTAGTTGAAACAACAAGCCCCACCACTACATCTGAGAATCAAAAGAGGATACAAATATTATATGAAAGACTATAGCTGCACCTTCACTAACTACAACAACAAACATATCACATCGAAATCCAAAGAAGTAACATGCAGGCTAATTTATAATATGACCCCGAACAACAAGAGTGAGAGAGAGAGAAGCAGCAGCAGCAGCAGCACAAACATCTAAGCAAATAGCCCATGTCAATTATGTAGACACAATATTCAGAAAACAGAGGACCATCTGTTTTATGGATGCCCAACAATCACAGCCACTAAGCCCGCACTACAACAGTAATAGAAACACACACACAAACAAGATAACCGACGTATACAAAGCAATATTCCTAAATACAATACCTACAACCACAAAAGACAAACACACTAAACTTTTCGTAGCACTAGCGGAGTATTTTTTTTTTTTTAAGCATATCCTTTACAGGACTTAGCTGTCAACACCAGCATCTTTCAGCTGTATTTGATCTCTTGGCAAGATTACGCTCAGTAGTTTGCCATTGCTTTCTGAGTGGCCGGCTCAGTATCCCGCAAGTCACAAGCGGGGGTCAAACCTCCTCAGCTCTCGCTCCGCGATGAGACTCTGCGTGGTAAACGGGATTACAGAGAGAAACTGTTGTAACCCCACAGCCAGAGAGACCGGCCTCTAGCGGAGTATAGAAAAGTAATATGGTCTAGTTGGAAACTCGGCCACTCACAATCACCACACAATACACCCCACACATATTATCACAGATTTATCAACAGAAAATCTCCCAGCTATTCGCTGATTAAGCAAGCGCCACTCCCATCAGTTTACACTACATAACATACATTTCAAACACACTATCACAGATAGTTCTATACTCCTAATGTGTACCACTGAACTCAATCATTGGGGAACAAAGTGCCAGATAAACTGAATACATGTCCCTTCTTTGTTACTGAGTCTGTTGGCCCAACCTTGAACACTATGGGAGGGTGCCCTTTGTGAGTCAGTGGGTTGGTCGACGGAGGTTTTGACCCTTCGCCAGAAGGCAGCCTCAGGTAAAATCTCTGTAGTGGTGGAAATTTTGCAATCTTGGTGTAGCGAACCAAACAAATTCCAATCTACGCGTCCCCCCTTTTCTCTCTCTCCCCTTTCTCTCCCCCTCCCTCCCCCGGCGCTCTCTCTCTCTCTCTCTCTCTCTCTCTCTCTCTCTCTCTCTCTCTCTCTCTCTCTCTCTCTCTTTCTGTTGACCGCTTTCCCAGTCTCAGCCCAGCCCGCCACAAACAATCATTTGCACTTGTGATTAAGGGAGTGATTGTGATTCAGTAATACTGTTGAACTTGTATACAGGAAACTAAGCTTGCATGAGGTTGTCTGCAGTGTGAAAGGTCCAATTGAATGTTTTGGTACGCATGGGAGCAAATGATTACTACACCATGCCAAGAATATAAAGTAACATTACATGAATGTATACACTGCATTCGCAAATGTAAAACTAAACAAACTCCAATCTGTTTACGTGCTCTCTCTTTATTCCCCCCTCTTCTCTCCCCCTCCCCAGCTCTCTCTCTCCCTCCCTCTTTGTTGACCGCTTTCACGGTCTCAGCCCGGCCCGCCACAAACAAATCCTTTTGTACTGCGATTAAAGTGAGTGCTGTGATTCAGCAATAATATTGAATTCGCTTACAGGAAACTAAGCTTGCATGAGGCTGCCTGCAGTGTGAAAGCCCCAATTAACTAGTAGGGTATGCATTGGGGGGGGGGGGGGACGAACGCATGGTGTGTAGAAGGATTATAAATGTATGAGAATGATGGGTTTAGAGTGAATGAGGGAAAGAAATCATCACCACACCATAGACGTTGTCGTCTCCATCATCATTATCACCACCATTATCATGACCATTACCATCAATCACGTAAGAATGGGATGACTGGAAGCGTATGCTAAATCACACATTCCCATTTCGTCATGCTGTCTTAGCTTAATTTATTGCTCATATTTTATGCATATTATGTGAATAGCATTTGTAGTTTCGATGATTGAAACGCATTTGTACACCAATTCGACACACAAACGCACTGTTAAACAGACCTACACAAATACCATACACGCAGCACGCATGTTAAAATACTAACTATACAATTGCAACATTCTTTAACACTCAATAAACGATTTAAAAAAAAAGATTGCCCTATTTTTTTTTATTGGGATGAAGATTGTTCTCTTCCAATCTGTTCGCCATATTTCCGGGAACGGGAACGAGAGCTTATCTGGGCGAAGCCGGGCCGGGTCGTCTTTTTTTCTGGGAACGGGACCGAATATGAATTAAATGAGACGTTTCCTGTCAGGGGCTGGGCGAAGCCGGGCCGGGTTTTCTTTTTTGTTAACGGGAACGGGAGCAGGAGCCGAATATGAATTAAATGAGATGCTCCCCGCTAGGGGCTGGGCGAAGCCAGGCTGGGTCCTATGGATGGATGGATGTATGGATGGATGGATGAATAGATAGACAGCCGGGCCGGGTTGTCAGACAGACAGACAGACAGACAGACAGACAGATAGAGATAGATAGAGATACAGACAGACAGACAGACAGACAGACAGATAGACAAATAGATAGATAGATAGATAGATAGATAGATAGATATATAGATAGATAGATAGATAGATAGATAGATAGATAGATAGATAGATAGATAGATAGATAGATAGATAGATAGATAGATCCCCGCCAGGAACTGGGCGAAGCCGGCCGGGTCAGCTAGTAATTTAAATAAAAATAATCGTAGCCCGGGTAGGTTAACCGGTCTACAAATGCCTGAAGAAGTCGGGTGTGTCGGTGGAAAGATGCAAATATTGCAACTCTAAAAGGTCGCTCGACTTAATTGCACCTGGTTTTATCCCATATGGCTCGGTCTCTTTCTGCAGCGCGGAAAGCGTCGCACAAAGCACGAACTCCGTAGCTCTAGCGACGACCCACAGGAGTCTCCGAAATATTTTACTCATGAACCGAAGGACGCGGCCATAACAAACAGTATACTACAACAAGCAATGATGTACAGACCAGAGGGAAGCAGAGGAAGAGGCCGACCACGTAAACGATGGACGCAGGGAATAACAGTCCATGGAAATCTCGATACATGAAGCCCATAAGCGGGCACTTTCCCGCTGTTTATACTTCACCCCGACACCAAAGGTACAAGAGGAACGAGATGAGATTGTTTTAGTTTAGTCGTTCTCTGTGTTTCTTCTGTTCCATACACTTATACTCATGCCTTCATCTTCGTTCCTCTTTCGAGTGAAGTACCCCACACCAAGTTATGCACCTCAAAGGTCAGTCTGTCCAACTTCTGCATGCATTTGTATAAGATTTATTTCCCCTAGTCAGGTTGCATTCAAGGTCACGGGCTGTATCTACCCGTGTTTAGGCTTTCTTTCCTAACAATTTTGCCAGGGTGGCATACTCTTTACTGCTTGCTTGCTTGCTTGTGTTCGTTGGCTTGAGCTCCAACGTGAAGTCCTGTATGTCGGATGAAGACATCCGGTTGTCCAACATCAGTGTGATGTCGTACAGGACCTGAGGTTTGCGTGAGTATCCGTTGTCCCATGTCTGGCTTATTGGTGTGCAGACTGGTGGTTCCTCGCCGTACAGGCAGACACTCTCCGACTTCGGAGGAATCGGCGATCCTACTGACTTTAGCCAGGACCCCGAAGGGACCTGTTGCCCAGGACGCTCGACAAGGACGCGTCAGTAGGTCTTGGCCAGTATATAACCTGGCCCTGGTGCCTTGGAAACACCTCTGCGTCCCGCATGCTCTTTACGATTTCTAACTCGTGGGATGTTTAATGTGCGCAACTTGTACAAAGGTGACCGATTTGGCAACAGATCGTGTCGTGCTGGTTTTAACGTGTTGGCATGGGAGCAGGTCGTTCAGAAAGCAATGGCAAACTACTGAACGTAAAATTTGCCAAGACATAAACAAAGGTAGTAAAATGCTGGTGCTGACTGCAACGTCCTGTAAAAGGATATGCAACCAAAAAAACAAAAACAAACTTGTACATGGAGCCTCCTGTTTTTCCGCCCTTTTACGAGACAACTAAGTGTTTGATGCCCGTCTCCCTGGCTAAGGAGTTAAGACATTATTCGTAATCCTGTATATCCACATGGGGAAAACAGCAGCTGCGAGAATCGGCAGCGGTTCACGCCGGGCTGGTAAATAATGGGGGTATGTGAGCCAGTCGTTCAGAAAGCAATGGCAAACTACTGAACGTAAGACTTACCTGGTACATCAACAACAGTTGAAAAATGCTGGTGTTGACTGCAACGTTCTGTAAAGGATATGCAACATTTAACAAAAAGTGTTTGACCTCACTACACAGGAGATCAGGGGGTTGTGTAATATCATTATATGATCTTTGAAAAAAAAAAAACTTGTAATCCTATTCTGGGGACGAACCTTTTACCTTCTGAGACAGTGATCTCTGTCACGGCTCCCCACTAATAGTCTATAGTTTTTGTATAAATACACCATCAACCCTAATAGTCCAATAGTTCTCCTAATAATACAGCACCAACTCTAATAATTATCATTGAATGTAAGAAAGAGAGCGCTGCAGCGCTATATAGAACCTGTATTGCTGTATGGCAGTGAATATTTGAATGTAAATGAACAAATTAGAAAGAAATTGGAAGCAACAGAGATGTGGTTTCTAACATGAATGTTGCGAATTCTTTGGACTGCCAGAGTAACTAAAATAACGATTGCCTGAAAGAGGCTAATGAAACTAGAACATTATATACCCCAATAAGAAAGAGACAAACAGATTTCTTCGGTCATGTGATGAGAAGAGAACACGTTGGAGAACATCACGACGCCTGGATAGATCGTGGGGAAGAGAGACAGAGGTCGACAAAGAGAAATGATGCTGGATTGACTGAGACGGTGGCATGGAGGAATATCATCAGCAGAGCTGATCCAGAACACCAAAGACCGAGATCTGTGGAGATTCATGAACACCTACGCCAGCTGGCATGGCACTTGATGGTGATTATGGTAATTTTTGGACAAGTGCTGCAATTCAAACATCTAGGCACATGGATAAGCATCAGATGGAAAGATGCATCACAATATAAAGAACGAATGGGACAATGAGAGATGTGGTTTATAGAAGATTGCTGCAAATTAATTGGACAGCCAAAATTATGCAATCTGGACATTTTGAAGTGTGTTGTTTGTCCATCAAGAATGATGATGACCATTCATTTCATCCAGTGGGGTTGAAAGTATGGAGCCGTGGGTTCTAAGATGGCTGATAAGGCCTATTTTGGCTCGAAATGTTCTTTGACAATGTGGACAAAGAATGCTTGACGTTTCTGGAGGAGGATTTCCTGCAGTGGTCTTTCTGTCCTGCCTTTTCTTTACAGCTCTTGCAGTCCTGGTTGCCTCACACATGACTGCACCCTTGTGTAATGATGCACGCCACGAATTTCGGTCTCTGGCTGCAGTCTCCCAGGTGTCATGATGAATTCCAAAAGCATTCAGAGAGATTTTCAGAGTGTCTTTAAAGCGTTTCCTCTGGCCGCCTTGGGAGCGTTTACCACAACGCAGTTCGCTGTAAAAAATTCGTTTAGGGAGCCTGTGATCTGGCATGCGAGTCAAGTGACCAGCCCAGCGAATCTGATTCTTCATCAGTAGAGTGTGGATACTGGGCATGGACGCTCTTTCTAGGACTTCAGTGTCTGGGATCTTGTCTTGCCATTTAATCTTCAGTAGCTTCCTTAGGCAGACTGTGTGGAAGTGGTTTAATTTCCTAGCGTGTCGCTGATAAACAGTCCAGGTTTCACAAGCATATAGCAGTGTGGATAATACAACTGCTTTGTAGACTTTTAGCTTTGTTTGCAGGCTTATTCCAGTTCTGTCCCATACATTCTTGTACAGTCTGCCAAAGGCCACACTGGCCTTGGAGATTCTTGCATTCACTTCGTCATCAATTGTGGCAGCTTGTGACACAGTGCTGCCAAGATAGGTGAATTTGTCCACAACACTTAGTCTATGACCATTCACTTTGATATTCGGCACAGTGTGATTATTCCCTGGAGCTGGCTGGTACATAACTACAGTCTTCTCCAAGTTGATATTGAGCCCAAAGTTGGCACAGGCATGTGAGAAAGCTGTAACATTATGTTGCATGTCCGCCTCTGAGTTGGCGTATAGAGCGCAATCATCAGCAAACAGGAGCTCTCTGACGGTGTCGCTGTTAATTTTGGTTTTAGCTTTCAGCCTTCTGAGATTGAATAACTTTCCATCCATACGGTAGTTGATGTCTATTCCAATGTCGTCGTTCTCGAAGGCATTCATCAACATGGCTGAAAACATGAGGCTGAACAGTGTTGGTGCCAGGACACATCCTTGCTTCACTCCATTGGTGACAGGAAAGGGTTCAGACAGTTCACCATTTTCCTGTACTCTTGCCTGCATACCATCATGAAATAGCCGCACTATTTGGACAAACTTTCGTGGACAGCCATATTTTGCCATGATCTTCCACAGTCCTTCTCTGCTGACTGTATCAAAAGCCTTGGTAAGGTCAATGAAAGTGGAGAACATTTCGCAGTTCTGTTCCTGACATTTCTCTTGCAGCTGCCTTGCAGCGAAAATCATGTCAACAGTTCCACGTTCTTTTCTGAAGCCACATTGACTCTCAGGAAGAAGACCTTGATCGAGATGGGCCGTGAGGCGATTGAGAAGAATTCTGGCGAGTATCTTCCCTGCAATTGAAAGCAAGGAGATGCCTCGGTGGTTGTCACAGGATTGGCGGTTTCCTTTACGTTTGTAAAGGTGGACTATTGACGCGTCCTTGAAATCTTGTGGCATGGTCTCGTTCACCCATATGTTTGTAAAGACTTGGTGAAGCTGCTCTGTTAGGACCGGCCCACCTGCCTTGTATATCTCTGCTGGGATGGAGTCAGGACCAGGTGCCTTGCCGCTGGAGAGTTGCTGGATGGCTTTGTTTACTTCCACTATGGTTGGCAAGTCATCAAGTGTCTCATTGGTGGGAACTTGAGGAAGGCAGTTGATGGTTTCATCATCGAAGAAGGAAGTTGCATTTAAGATGTTGCTGAAATGCTCTGCCCAGCGTTGAAGGATTTCTTTCTTATCGGTGACCAATGTTCCCCCATCTGCACTGAGGAGGGGAGCTATGAGTAGTAATAGTACGTTGTATTACACACCCCAAATATGGTGCAATACGTCATCGATGACGTAGTGTTTTTTTTTAACTATACGAAGGGTATAGCACCAGATTGGGGGCTGCGTGGTCTCGAGGTATGGTGTCCGCCTCGAGTGCTGGAGGTCCCGGGTTCAGGCCCCGGTGAGGACCAGGATTTATTTAAAAAATCCACCGGGACTTCCAGTAATTTCCCCTGGTCTCTGGGTAGTGAGATCGGAAGCCCGTGTGTATTGTTGCGCACGTAAAAAATCCCTTGGCAGTTGGAAATCGAAAAAGAGTAGCCTAACGGCGCTGCCCGGGCAAAATTTCGAGTTAAAAATCTACCCAAAGTATTTCAGGATCCTCGGCGGTGCTACGGAGTTCGTGCACTGAGCTGAGTTTCTCCAGACTCAGGTTTGAGTTAGGAGGAGAACGGAGCACTTATGGGTTGCACCCGTGTGCCGTGATGTTGATCCATAAACTAAACTAAACTAAACTAAGCACCAGATTGAAAACGGATCCTTTTCGACCTCATTTTTCAAAAAATTGGCGGGTATTTCCTTGGGTCACGTGATGACTACTTCCGGACAGGTACCTCCGCCGGCCGCCTCCGCTTCCCCCGATCGCTTTCGAGCCCGTTCAAAGACAGCGAGGCAAGCCCCGTGCATGTGGAATACTTATATAGATAAGTAGACCAACTAGTCACCGGGCATCTGGGTCGAGTCATAGTGTGTGGGTATGCGATGTGTGTGTGTGTGTGTGTGTGTGTGTGTGTGTGTGTGTGTGTGTGTGTGTGTGTGTGTGTGTGTGTGTGTGTGTGGAGTACGCCGATGTGTGAGGGGCGCGATGGAATAGGCCCCTACCTCGGATATTATCCTTTGCCCTCCGCTGAGGAGGGCCATCAAATTTCTCATTGAAATGTGAATAAATGATGGTCAAGTGAGGTCTTTGGATAGACCAAAAGGAGTATTTTTTTTAAATTAACGTTTATTTCATACAAAGCAATGTATATTTACAAGGTGAAATGCGTGTTTCTTTGTTTGTGTATATTACAGAGCGTTGCCGTTTGTTAGGTTATGTCACATGCGTTAATGAAACAAAAAACATACATATACAGTTATGATAATGACGTACGCTTTCAGTCATCCCATTCTAACGTGATTGATGGTAATGGTGATGATAATGGTGATGATACTGATGACGGACACAACAAAGACTATGATGTGGTGATGATTTCTTCCCCTCGTTCACTCTAAACCCATCATTCTCACACGCTTATAAACCTTCAACACACCACGCGTTCTCTTTCCCACCGACAATATATACATTAAATGAAATGTTGGTGTCAGGTCGAAACGGCAAAAAGCCGCCCATTCGCTTTACACTGCAGGCAGCCTCATGTAAGCTTAGTTTCCTGTAAGTTGAAGTTCAATATTATTGCTGAATGACAGCTCTCGACTTATCGCAAGTGCCCAGGATTTGCTTGGGGTGGGCTGGGTTGGGACCGGGAAAGCGGTCAACAAAGAGGGAGGGAGAAGAGAGGGAGCTGGGGAGGGGGGAGAGGAGGGTGGAGGGATAAAGAGAGAGCGCCTAACAGATTGTAATTGTTAAATTGTCCATTTGCGAATACAGCGTATACATAAAGTAGTCCCGTTTATTATGTACAAAAGCAGGCACAGAGAGAGAGAGAGAGAGAGAGAGAGAGAGAGAGAGAGAGAGAGAGAGAGGAGAGAGAGAGAGAGAGAGAGAGAGAGAGAGAGAGAGAGAGTGCGTAAAGAGAATGGAATTTATTAGGTTCACTAAAGAGTTTACCTGAGCTGTTCCGACCGAGGTCAACAGTCGGTCGACAAGACCACTGACTCACAAAGGCCACCTTCCCATTGTTCTGGTCTAGGTTTGGGCCCCGGACTTCAGTAACAAGAAGGGACATTTATTCAGTTATTTGGCGCTTTGTTCCCCAATGATTGGGCTCTAGTGGTACACATGCGGAGTAGAAATATACTGTGAGAGTGTGTGTTTGAACATGTATGTTATGTAGTGTGAAACTTGATGGGTGTGGATCTAGTTATTAATCTGCGAATAGCTGGCCGATTTTCTGTTGAAAAATCTTTGCTAGTGTGTGTGGTTGTATTGTTTGGTGATTGTGGGTGGCCGAGTTTCTACTCGACCATATTACGTTTCTATACTCCGCCAGTGCAACAAGAAGTTTAGTGTGTTTGTCTTTTTGTGGCTGGGGTATTGTATTTAGGAAAATGGCTTTATAAGCTGTCAGTTTTCTTGTTTGTGTGTGTTTCTATTAATTGTTGCAGTGCAGTCTTAGTGGCTGTGATTGTTGGGCATTCATAGAAGAGATGGTCCTCTGTTTCCTGAATATTTTGTCTGCATAATTTGCATGGAGCTAATTTGCTTGGATGTTTGTGCAGCTCTCTCTGTTGTCACGGGGTCTAATTATAAATTAGCCTCTATGGTTTATTTCTTTGGCTTTTGATGTGATATGTTTCTTGTGTAAGTTAGTGAAGGTGCAGCTGTAGTCTTTCATGTGATATTTGTATCCTCTTTTGATTCTCAGGTGTAGTGGTGGGGCTTGTTGTTGTACTAAATATTTGTATATCTGCTTGGTTGTCTGTTGTATTAAGTGTTCATTACCTTGAATTGCTTGCATACATGTTCTGTAGAAGTGCGGTAGTGTGTCGTAATAGTGCGGTGTTGTTTTGTCTATTTTCTTAATTCTGTGTAATCTAATTGCAATATAGAATAATGCTAGCGAGTGTTGATCTGGATGATTGATGATGCGTCCTATGTGGTTGATTCTTAATGCCTGTATTTTTTTGTTAAGGTCCTGTAGTGCAACCCCCCCCCCCCCTCTAGTCTTCTCTTGTATTAAAGTCTTGTGCTTTATACTGTGGATTGTGTTTTTGAAGATGAATTGTCTGATGTGTTTGTTTATGTCTGTGATTGTTTGTTTTGGGGGGTCAATCCTCCCTTTTATCTTTAGACCACGAGAAGGCCTTTGACAGAATCTCACACTCATACTTACACAATACACTAGCACACTGTCACATAGGACAATACGATAGACAGTGGATAGAAATATTGTATAAAAACCCTCAAAGTAAGGTACTAGTGAATCATTCACTCACTGCCAGTTTCAGAATCACAAGATCTTTCAGATAAGGGTGTCCACTATCACCAGTCCTATATGTACTCACACTAGAACCACTCTTAGAAGCAATTAGACAGGACACTAACATTAAAGGGGAGCGGAAATTAATTGCTTATGCAGATGACACCGCTTTCTTCCCTACAACCAACACTTCCATAACGAACATACTTCACACCTTCAGACAGTTTGGTGAAGGAAGTGGGGCCAAAATAAACATAGAGAAGTCTAAAATAATGGGTCTGGGGAATTGGAAGAATAAAGCAGATCCCCCCGGATCTAACAGTCATAGATAACATGAAAATTTATGGGATCACATTTCCATAAATCCCTCCCCCCCCCCTCCCCCCCCCAAAAAAAAACCAAAAAACAAAACAAAACAACAACAACAAACAAACACATAAAGAAACATGGCAATCACTGACAAAACAAATTATAGACATACTACATAGGTTCAAATACAAGACATCAACAATTTTTGTAAGAAGCACAATTGTAAACACCTTCATCATTCCAAAAATAATATATTTAGCCACAGTATTAGACCCCCCCAAAACAAACAATCACAGACATGAACAAACACTCATACAATTCATCTTCAAAAACACAATTCACAGTATAAAACACAAGACTTTAATACAAGATAAAAAAAAACGAGGGGGTTGTTGCTCTACAGGACCTAAACACAAAAATACAAGCATTAAGAATCAACCACATAGGACGCATCATCAATCATCCAAATCAACACTCGCTAGCATTATACTATATTGCAATTAGATTACACAGAATTAAGAAAATAGACAAAACAACACCGCACTATTACGGCGCACTACGGCACTTCTACAGAAAATGTATGCAAGCAATTCAAGACAATGAACACTTAATACAACAGACAACCAAGCAGATATATACATATTTAGTGAAATAGTGAAACAACAAGCCCCACCACTACATCTGAGAATCAAAAGAGGATATAAATATTATATGAAAGACTATAGCTGCACCTTCACTAACTTACACAACAAACATATCACATCGAAATCCAAAGAAGTAACATACAGGCTAATTTATAATATGACCCCGACAACAGAGAGGTTACCTGTAGTGTGAAAGGTCCAATTGAATGTTTTGGTACGCATGGGAGCAAATGATTACTACACCATGCCAAGAATATAACGTCACATGTAAATGAATGTATAAGCTGCATTCGCAAATGTAAAACTAAACAAATTCCAATCTGTTTACGCGCTCTCTCTTTATCCCTCCCCTTTCTCTCCCCCTCCCCAGCTCTCTCTCTCCCTCCCTCTGTGTTGACCGCTTTCCCAGTCTCAGCCCAGCCCGCCACAAACAAATCCTTCACACTTGCGTTTAAAGCGAGTGCTGTGATTCAGCAATAATATTGAATTCGCTTACAGGAAACTAAGCTTGCATGAGGCTGACTGCAGCGTGAAAGCCCCAATTAAATGGTTTGGTATGCATAGGGAAAAAACGAACGCATGGTGTGTGGAAGGATTATAAGTGTGAGAATGATGGGTTTAGCGTGAATGAGGGAAAGAAATCATCACCACACCATAGTCTTTGTCGTCTCCATCATCATTATCACCACCATTACCATCAATCACATAAGAATGGGATGACTGGAAGCGTGCGCCAAATCACACGTTCCCATTTCGTCATATTGTCTTAGTTTAATTTATTGCTCATATTTTATGCATATTATGTGAATATAATGTTTAGTTTTGATGATTGAAACGCATTTGTACACCAATTCGACACACAAACGCACTGTTAAACAGACCTACACAAATACCATACATCAGCACGCCTGTTAAAATACTAACAATACAATTGCAAAATTGTTAAACACTCAGTAAACGATTATAACAAAAAAAAATATAAGAGCATTCACGAAAGTGGACATATGACAACATAGACATAAAGGTTGTGAAACAAGAACTATCGGATGTTCTGTGTGAGAACAGGAGTCACAGCATCAGTAAAATGGTAGACACAGCTGGGGTAGCATCATTCAAGAAATGACCGAACACACCAACTCAAAATCAATAATGGTTGAGAACAGTTGTATGGCATCAGTAAAACATGAAAATTCTTGTCAAATATCAGAAAATATGTCTTATGTGATTGATGCAAACAATAAACTATCTCTGGCTATCGATAATTGTCAGCACCAAAATAAGGAAATACAAGAAAAACATACACAGAGTTTTGCAAAGTCTCTTGATGAAATGTTTAGTTATTTCAGTTGTAGCTCTAAAAAAACTCACACAGAAGACTTGTCTGATATTTCTAGTCCAAATGTTTGTGAATACAGATATAAGAGAACACATAGTGAAGGTAAGCCAAAAAAATGTAATGAATGGGATGGTCTTTTGATTCAAGATGATCATCTAGAGTGCCAAAAGAACATGATTCACAAGAGAATACATACAGGCGCAGTCTGACAGGGAAGCAGTGATGCCGACTTAGCTGTCCAGAGTTTTCATGAATAAGTGTAACACTTGTTTGCTTTATATTTGTGTTCTTTTCTGGTGTAAATTTGAAATTGTTTTCATTGTTTAGTTTATCATATTTCACAATTCATTGGGTTAATTTGTTTAGGTAATTTTATTTATTTGGTGATGGGATATCCAGAGTTATGTGCTCTTGTGTAATACACTACGTTTTGTTATTCTTTGTAACAGACATTAATGTAATACATCATCATGAATAATAGTACAATTATTTACATTTCCAAAGTAAAAAAATAAAGTTTGATTTTATGCTTCTTAAAAAAATATTGTGATCGAAAAAAATATTTGAAATTGCAATTAAGCTCTTACTACAGACAGACAAAAATTCACCACACATCATAGTAGTAGGCCTCTTTCAGTCCTGAAGGACTATAGAGTTGTGCCGCTTGGGAGGTACCTGGCAGCACCGCTGGTGACTGTATAGTCCAATGTGAGAGTGACAATCCCTGTCACAGATTCCGCATCTGTAAGACGAGGCAAGTCCCGCAGTAAGTGACTGCGATTTAAGCCTGTGCCGCCTATCCTCAGTTTGTTGGATCAGATTGCGCTCAATGAGCACCAATCCGTTTCGTACATCTCTTCTCCAGGAGCATCTGTCTTTTGCAACACTTTCCCACGTGTCTGGATCTATTCCAAGGGTTTTCAAATCTTGTTTACACACATCCATGACAGTGTTATCCACTGAGTATAGCTCTGAGTAGTGTTCTACCCAGCGATCCATTTGTTTCGCTCGATCTTTTATGATTACCCCCTCAGTTGATCGTAAAGGGGCCATCTTATTTTTTGATGGACCGACAGCTTGCTTAATGCCCTCGTACATACCTTTTATATTTCCAGTGTCTGCACAAGTTTGAATTTGAGCAGAGAGCTGTAGCCAGTACCTGTTCGCACATCTTCTTGCCATCTGTTGTACTTTATTTCTGGCCGTTCGCAATGCCTGCAATGTTTTCTCTGATTGTGATGGTTTATACATTGAGAATGCACGTCTCTTTATCTCCAGGACTGGGAGCATCTCTTCAGAGTGTGCTTCAAACCAGTGGGTTGACTTAGTTAGCTTCTTGCCAAATGTTGATAGTGCTGTATTGTAGATGGTGTCGCGAAAATGACTCCATCTCTCGGTGGAATTTCCGTTTGTGGGGCCAGGCAGAGTATCCTCTTGAGCCTGCATGAATGTGTTGACCTTGTCTTTATTTTGGGTGCCGCTGGTGTCAATGCGTGGTCTTCCTTCTGTTCTGCTTCTGTAGATTCTCTTGGGCTTTATCTTCACCTTGCTGGAGACGAGTGAATGATCGGTGTCGCAGTCAGCACTATGATAGCTGTGAGTCAGCCGTACATTGCGGAGATTGCTGCGTTTAGTGAACACCAGGTCGAATTGGTGCCAATTCTTTGATCTGGGGTGCCTCCATGACACCTTGTGTTGAGGTTTCGTGTCAAAGAAGGTGTTGGTCATGCACAAATTATGGTGGCTGCAGAATTCCAAGAGACGTTGTTCATTGTCATTGATCTTCCCAACGCCGAACTGTCCTATACATGAAGGCCAAGATTTGTGGTCGGAGCCAATCCTGGCATTGAAATCCCCCAGGATAAAATGTTGTTGTTTCTCTGGTGTTTCACTGACTTCTTTGCTAAGGTCGTCATAGATCTTGTCTTTAGATTCTGATGCTGCAGTTAGTGTTGGGGCGTAAGCGCTTATAATACTAATTGGGCCTGCCTCTGTCTGGAGTTGGAGCTTCAGTATTCTTTCAGTGCCATCACTTGGTGGTATGATGGAATTCAGCAGCTTGTTTCTGATAGCGAAGCCAACTCCAAGCTCCCTGGTCTCTCCGCACGGCTTGCCATTCCAGTAGAAAGTGAAGTCCCTCTCCTTGATGTTTCCAGATTCTTGGAATCTGGTCTCTTGCAGGGTGACAATGTCTATCCCCAGTCTTAGTAGTTCGTTGTTTATCAGTGCAGTTTTGCGGGCATCCACAATCTCGTTTAGATTGTCTGAGATGCCAGGGGTCATGGTTCTTACGTTCTATGTTCCTAGCCTTAGGGCCGGTTGATTTGTTTTTTTCTTGTTGCTAGGTGTATAGATTGCGGTCCATGTGTCAGGATATTTCCCCTAAGCTCCACACACCCTCAGGAGCATATGAACCGTGGCGAGACAACACCTTATTGACTGGGGGATGCCCAGCTTAGGCGGGCGGTAGCTGTCTAGTGAGTACGATGATCTCTCCCACCGTCGGAAGTAGCCCCTGGCGCCTTGCTCTACGCCAATCGAGCATTAAGACTTATAACCGGCAAATGCTGTTTCCCGTGTTGTGTCACCGCTTTACGCGGTGCTGAAGT
Organism: Cepaea nemoralis; assembly: GCA_014155875.1. Taxonomy (NCBI): domain Eukaryota; kingdom Metazoa; phylum Mollusca; class Gastropoda; order Stylommatophora; family Helicidae; genus Cepaea; species Cepaea nemoralis. The sequence continues at coordinate 95,986 of JACEFZ010016563.1, read as the reverse complement.
GACCTCTTCAGGGCACAAGCCTGGGCAATGGAAATCGGAGAACCAGCTGTTGCCCACCAGAAAGTTCCCCCTCTCCACATCGCCGATGTTGACCAAGGGAAAGACAGTAGCCAATGCAACTTGGCATCGGTGCCGTCGCAGGAATTGCCAGAACTACGTTGTTTACAACACGGAACTGCCTTAGGGACTCCATCGCCGGATTTGTCCTCAGAGGTTACTCCCGAAGCCTTTCCCATATGGGTATACCCGCAAGGTAGCGGAGGTTTGAGATTTAGATTTCCCTCTCTTAGAAGAGATACCAACCAAGGCTGACAAGCCTCATCTGCCCGGGAATCAATAAGGAGGGAAGTCTACCATTCTTCCTTCCCGGCAGTGACCATACTGATCTGATGACCGTAGCCATTGTCTCTACTGAGAGATCCTCTGCCCACCGTCACTGACTTGAAACCATAACCAACAACTATCTGTCGGCAGCTCCTAAGTCCAATCCACCACCTGCTTACATGGCTTCACGTTACCCTGTTTGGGGGGGGGGGGGGGGCTAAACGGGTACTCCACCTTGTCCAAGGGTGTCCCGTAGGCTAGCTGAGGGAAGAAGGCCCCTTACTTCTCCTTTGATTGGGGTACCCCTACCCGCTACCCACACATCATAGCATTACAGGAAGAATTAGATCTCCACAGGCATCACCAATTTCAGGGGGCTTTACTGCGAACAAAATTACAAACTATAACACAAGAGATACCGAGTAAACAATACATAGCTTTAGAACAAAACATACAGCGCAGCAGACAGATAGGCCAGATAATTGACAGGGAAGAAAATATACAAGTCGAGCCACAACAGATAGCCTCGGCCTTTGAAGATTATTATAAGAAACTTTACACAGAGGAAACCACACAGGCGCACGTACAAGAAAACTTTATGAAATTCACAAAACAACTTACAGATTAGCAGAAACTAACCCTAGATACTGAATTTACACTAACAGATATAACACAAGCGGTTCACGGAATGCAGAAGGGCAAATCGCCTGGCCCTGACGGTATTACCGCTGAATTATATCAGTTTTTTTTTCCTCTTCTAGGTCCCCTTTTACTAACAGTATTCACTGAATCTTTCCACAAACGAGAACTCCCATCCAGTTTCAACACGTCTTACATCACTTACCGACCGATCTCGCTTTTAAACGTGGACTACAAGATTTTAACAAAGGCTATGACGAATAAATTGAAACCAGTAGACATCCCTCACTCATGAAGACCAGCAATGTAGTGTACAACACCGGAATATCGAGCAACACACACACACTTCATAAGGGACATCATCATCTACACACATCTGAAAAACTGTCAGTCCTCAATTCTCTCTTTAGATCAAGAAAAAGAATTCGACAGAATATCTCACCCATACTTCCACAAAACTCTCTCACACTGCAACGTGGGAAATTATTTTCGGACATGGGTCAAAATTTTATATTTGAAACCGGAAAGACGGATTCTATTAAACCATACCCTAACCAATTCTTTCAGGTTGACTAGGTCAGTGAGACAGGAATGTCCCTTGTCCCCATTACTGTATGTTATCGCTCTAGAGCCACTTCTAGAAAAGATACGACAGGACGACAATGTCATGGGTACGTTCATACCAGGGAAGGGTGAACAAAAGCTGCATGCTTAATGATGACGATATCATTTTCTTTCCGACAACAAAAATCTGTACGGATCATTTTGGAAACGTTCTCGTTTTTCGGCAAAGGGAGTAGGGCAAAATTAAACGTTCAAAAATCTACTATAATGGAAAAAATAAGGCGGATGTTCCATTTGGCTTAACATCAAACAATCTTATAAAATTGTACGGAATAGTCTTTCCCATGTCAACCAAATTAGACACACAAAGACACATTGCAAAATCTAGAGAAGAAAATAACAGATATGTTGCAGAGGTACAAATACAAAACAACTACCATATTTGGTAGAAGTACCTTTGTTAATACATATATAATTAAAAATACTATATCTGTGCGCTGTCCTAGATCCCCCACGTCAGACTGTCACAAACATAAACAAAGAGATTAGACGCTTTGTGTTTGGCAGCACCATCTACAGTATCAAACATACTACACTCATGCAAGACAAAAAAGATGGAGGTATCGCCCTCCAAGACATAACAACCAAAATACAAGCACTTAGGATCAAAAACGTAGGCGAAATCCTACAACACCCAGAAAAACACCCTTTAGCACACTTTTACATTGGAATTAGGCTATCTTATTTGAAACCTATTAGGAATATATCCTCACATTACTTTGGCACTCTCCCAACATTTTACAAAACATGTATTTCAGCCATTAAAGGACACGAAAAATTAGTACACAAGAAAACACAAACAATCTTCAAAGCATTTAGTTAAATTACAAGCAACTCCAGTACACCTCAGAATTAAAAGAGGACATAGATATTTCATAAAAGATTATACCGAAACTTTCTCTAATATTCACAACAAGCAGATTACCCCAAAAGCAAAGGAAATTACATATAGGCTTGTTTACAGCATGACCCCAACAACAGAGAGAACAGCAAAAATAACTAAGCAAATACTACAGTGTCAGCTTTGTAGACGGAGCGTCCAAGAGTCAGAAGAGCATATCTATTACGAATGCGACACAATCATGCCAACAAGAAATCTCCAACAAAACATCATAAACACTCATACGAAACAAAGAACAGATGTTTACAAAGAAATCATGATAAATTCCATTCCTTACTCCACACAAGACATCCACACAACGCTACTTATTCTATTGGCAGAGTACAGACATGTTATATGGACATTAAGAAACAAAGCATTATACAACTACAGAACAATCAACAAAGAAATTGTCCACCAACTTTATCAACAAAACGTCTCAAACATTCTAACCTTAGCCCCACAAGCGCAAATCCAGTAAGAGGTTTGCCTGAAGACAGCACATATTACAGAAGAAGCAAATAACATGTTTTAAACAAAGGATACCACAACTGTAAATGTGTCTATTGACGGTATTAAAAATCTTACAATTATTATTATTATTATTATTATTATTATTATTATTATTAATACTTTTATTACTATTGCTACCATTATTAATAATTTTCCCATTATATTTGAATGCGCAACATGAAATATATTGTGGATGTGTGTCTGTGTCGTTGGCAGTAACATATGTATGCGTATGGGTGTGGATGCATTTGTGTGTGTGTGTGTGTGTGGTGCATGTATTTGCACGCGCATGTGTGTGTTTGTTTGTGTGTGTGTGTGTGCGCGCGCGCGTGTAGCTGCCTTTAAACCAAGGCGATATCTTAAGTATTAAAATGATGTTATATGGTAATGATATGGTTGAAAAGAAAAATAAATATGCGTCACCATGTATAAACAAATTAAATGAGCCCTTTAAGTATCCAATAAGCTAAAGTGGCTGGTAGTGGTCAGATTTTAAGTCCTTCCAATTATCTCCCAGGGGACAGGCCATGGACTCTAATTGCTAGTTTTAAATCCCTGATTTAAGTCCCCCAAACAAAAGGGGTCATGGACATTTAAAGGGCACTAGAGCGTAATCCTGTAATTTGAGATGAGGTCAACAACACCAACAATGTGAACCTTCACCTCGGTAGCCAAGTGACCCAGAAATTACAAAGAAGCCACATTTTAATGGGAATGATAATTTAAAGTTTGTGGCCAAGCTCACGGCATTCAATGTACTGCTGTCTCCAGAAAGCTTGAGATAGATCATGATAAAATGTGTGTGTGTGTGTGTGTGTGTGTGTGTGTGAGAGAGAGAGAGAGAGAGAGAGAGAGAGAGAGAGAGAGAGAGAGAGGGAGAGAGGGAGAGGGAGAGATGGACAGGTGTTACATACATTCCGCTTGTGGAAGTGGAAATGAAGCATATGCAAGGAATGTGTGTTTACATGCACTATACCATAAATTTTACATTATCATAACTGTATATATGTATGTATTTGTTTTATTCACACATGTGACACCTAACACTAACAAACGGCAACGCTCTGTAATATTTAAAAAAAAAAAACATTACATCTTGTAAATACACATTGCTTTGTATGAAATAAACGTTAAAAAAAATTCTGTATCTCAAGTATTAAAATGATGTTATATGGTAATGATATTTTTGAAAAGAAAAAAAAATATGCACCACCATGTATAAACAAATTAAATAAGCCCTTTAAATACCCCAAGCTAAAGTGGCTTGTAGTGGTCAGATGTTAAGTCCTTCCCATTGTATCTGAAACTCAGTCACTATCACAGCTTTGAACCAATTACCTCCCTGGGGACAGGCCATGGACTCTAATTGCTGGTTATAAATCCCTGATTCTTGTCCCCCAAACAAAAGGGGTCATGGACATTTACAGGACACTAGAGCGTCATCCTGTAATTTGACATCAGGCCAACAACACCAACAATGTGAACCTTCACCTCGGTAGCTAAGTGACCCAGAAATAACAAAGAAGCCACACTTTAATGGGAATCATAATTTAAAGTTTATTGCCCAAGCTCACGGCATTCAATGTACTGCTGTCTCCAGAAAGCATGAGATAGATCAAGATAAAATGTGTGTGTGTGTGAGAGAGAGAGAGAGAGAGAGAGAGAGAGAGAGAGAGAGAGAGAGAGAGAGAGAGAGAGAGAGATGGACAGGTGTTACATGCATTCCGCTTGTGGAAGTGGAAGTGAATCATATGCAAAGCATGTGTGTCTACATGCACAATGCCATAAATGTTATATTAACATAACTGTATATATGTATGTATTTGTTTTATTCACACATGTGACACCTAACACTAACAAACGGCAACGCTCTGTAATATACACAAACAAAAGAAACACACATTACACCTTGTAAATATACATTGCTTTGTATGAAATAAACGTTAAAAAAATTTCTATGGAGTATCGTGCTTTTACGGTGCTAAAAAAAAATTATATTGTGACTGAAGCTTTCACGGTTCGATTTGATACCGAGAGAGTTATCCAAACAAGAAAATGATTACAGACGTACAGCTGGCTATCTTTGCAAATGGCCTGGGTGTAGCATTGTTCCTGTTGGTGGTGTTGTATCATTACGTTTCTGTCAACAATGTGAAGAAATCGGACTGACCTAATAATGGGGAAGTCGTTAAGTTTCATCTGTGATTGTTTCTGCGGTTCAGCTCATGGACTGCCACTGCATAATTTTATGTACCTCATCAGATTAAATACATTATTGTACTTAAGAATATTATCATGTCACGAATAAAATATTATCTCTGAAAAAAAAAAATCATATTGTGTTTGAGAAGATCAATGAAGGGGAAATTGAAATTCCAGACGAATAAAGCAATGTTTTGACTAATGCAAAAAAAAAAAAAAAAAAAAAAAAAAAAAAAGTTTTCCTTCTATTAAGTAAAATCGTCAGGTCGTTGTCTTGATATGAAGATTTCCGACTTCGTTGCGGTTGATAGATTGTCCTCAAAATGGCTCGTGTGCGAACCAAGACCGTGAAAAAGGCATCCCGTGTGATTATTGAAAAATACTACACGAGGCTAACAAATGACTTTCACACAAACAAACGTAGTATGTGAGGAGATTGCAATAATTTCTAGCAAGAAGCTTAGGAATAAAATTGCAGGATTTGTTACACATCTGATGAGGAGAATTCAAAAGGGACCAGTGAGAAATATGTCCATTAAGAACCAGGAAGAGGAGAGAGAAAGGAGAGACAACTATGTGCCCGAGGTCTCCGCGCTCGAGATGGATATCATAGAAATTGATCCAGATACCAAGGAGATGTTGAAGGCTTTGGACTTTGACAAGCTTCCTCACCTTCAGGTCACACAGCCCACTACCAGTTTTGTTGGTAGGGCTCCACCAGCTGGCTTGAGAACATAACATGTTAATAACAAATGCAATGATACCGGATTACATTTGTGAATAAAGTTTCTTTAATCAAGTGTCCAAAAAAATATATAATTTGACTGGTCGAGGGGTTAGCAGCTTTCTCCGTAACCCCGAATACTATCGTGGTTGACGTGAGCGCACGAGAATTGGAAGCAGTTCGAGTTGCGCCAGTGATCCTATGAGAGTATGGAGCCGGTCGCTCAGAAAGTCGTTACGTGCCTATGAGCGTAATCTATCCTAGGAATCAACACACAGCTGAAAGATGCTGATGTTGACCGCAATATCCTTAAACAGGATGGAAACACGAAAAAAAAATATCCTTTGAAGTACGCCGCAGTCAACCCAGCATTTATTGGGTGTTCGTGATATCTTGGCAAGTTTACGTTCAGTAGTTTCAGGTTGCACTTTTTAGTTATTTGAATGAAGATAGTTCTCTTCCAATATTTCCATATCTTCTACTATCTTCTAATATTTATATAAAAGAGAATGTTTGTTTCATTGTGTGTCCTTTATGCGTTCCCGAACGCGATTGAGATGAAATTTTGTATAGATGTTGTTCCTCCCGCGGATCCAACTGAAATAGTTTAAAATAAATTTTTAAGTTTTACACGAAAGAAACAGGCATTACGAGCTTCAGAAACAGACGAGCAACGGGAACGGGAACGGGAGCATCAGAAACAGACGAGCAAGGGAACGGAAACAGGAGCATCAGAAACAGACGAGCAAGGGAATGGAAACGGGAGCATCAGAAACAGACGAGCAACGGGAACGGGAATGGGAGCATCAGAAACAGACGAGCAACGGGAACGTGAGCAGGAGCCGAACGCGTAGTCTGTGCGCTTAGAGAAATGTATTTGAATGTATAATGACTACTTATATGAATTAAATGAGACTCTCCCCGCCTGGTGCCTGGCGACTCCCGAGCCAGGTCAGCTAGTATATATATATATATATATATATATATATATATATATATATATATATATATATATATATATATATATATATATATATATATGACTATTTAATAAATTTTAGTGAAGAGTGCAGAGCAAGCAGGTCATATACATCTTTATTTATTATGTTTTAATTTGGAACCGTTGGATGACATGAGCATTGTTTTGACTTGTTTTCATCAAGATCCGCGAGACTTCCTTGTCCTCGTGACCGGGATCTTACATCTCACACAGGAATCTGGTAACACGCTGTGTGCAGCTAACGTCATTCATCTTAATGGTAGCCTTAACAGCTCTTCTCCTTAGGGCTAAGCATTCTTCGCGACCTTTGCCGTCGGGTTGTCCCGCGCCCCAATCAGCAAATAGATGATTCTCGTGGAGGTTAGAACCGATAGTTCCATCCGGATAGAGGACATTCCCGCTAATTTGTATGTCTTCGTCATTGTTTACAACAGAATCTTAGCCCGTAATCTAATATAAGTTAGTTGCATAGTAGTAGTTTCATGTTCTTTGCTGTTACTTGGTGACCCTAGAACGACGCGGACATAGATAAGCGAGCATTTTCTGACTGTTTCTGAGTTTAGTTGAGTTAAGAACCGACATCACTGCACTCAGGACATTCCCATACGTGCTCAGTCCCTTCGTTCAACAGCCAGCGAAGAGTCATACTACTAATCGTTCCCACCGCTATCTGATTAAATGTTCTCCTGGTCTTCCCTCTCAGTTTTGAGATTCTTCCAGAACCTCTGCCGATCCCCAGCAATCTCATTATTTCCACATATGGGTTCTCAATCTGTTCCTCCGCCTTCTCCACCTGGTCCCACAAGCGCACGACCACCTCCCCCCTGTCCATAGGCAAGATACCATCAAGAAATGCCTTCCCTGCTAGCCTGTCAGCCTGTTCATTCCCCCGTACACTCGCATGGCCAGGGCAAAATATCCATACAATTCTCACAATCTGTGACCTCTTAAGCGACGAGAGCCATTCCACACGAAACATTCCTTTCTTCACCTTGCTAAGATATTCTTTGAATCCGTAATGAACACAACATGTGGTGCAGTAATCTCCTCTAGCCACCGGAATGCTGCTGTTACAGCTTCCACCTCCATTCTCATGCTGGAGGTCGTAGTTGAGTCTTCCAATGGCGACAGAGTCCAGTCTCTCTGTCCATGGTGAGTCCCCCAACAGTGACATAGTGATCTCTTTTGTCCATGTTGAGTCCCCCAATGTAAAATAGTGGTCTTTCTGTTCATGTTGTCCCCCAGTCGTGACATACTGATCCCTCTGTCCATGTTGAGTTCCCCAATAGTGGCATAGTGATCTCTCTGTCCATTGTCAGTCCCCCAGCGGTGACATAGTGATCTCTCTGTCCATGTTGAGTCCCTCAATGGTGACGTCCATGTTGAGTCCCCCAATGGTGACATAATTATGTATTCTCTGCCAGTATAGCTCTGGGGGTTGCCCCACAGTATCGGATAATTTTCACAATGTTCTGGATATTGAGAAGGAAAAGCATTGTGGTAGGGCATTGACCAACTCACTTCAGTTTGTCACAGCTTAGTATATGTGTAGGAATAACTCTTCACAGCCCACCACCAGTATCTGCCATGGGTGTTACCCACTTGACCAACAGATTTCAGATAAATGAAACCCCAGAAACTGTCAAAGATTGGTGCCCAACCTTAGACCCAGTTACTCCTCATTCCCAGAATATATGTAATGACATATGTGTTATTAGCTTGGTTTTATGAGCAATGATATCCCTATTTTAACATTGTTTAAAGATTTTAGAGATTGGTGTCTAACCTTAGGCCCAGTTACTAATCACTCTCACAATACATGTAATGATGTTTTCGTTATTAGCTTTGTTCCAATACCAGTGTCAGCCTCATGTTAACATTGTTTCAAGCATCTGTATACATATAACTCCTGTTGTTTGTAAATATTGATGAAGAACATTAATGTATGTACAGATGAAACATGCTTTATTAAAATAATAATTATTTCTTGTTGTTTTGTTTAGTTTGTGTGTGTTGAAAATACTTAGCTTGTTTGATAAATTTATGTGGACTGATTGCACTGGTATAAGACAGGGAGAAAACAGGAGAGCTCAGAGAACACTAGATAACTTAAAATTGGAAGGTGTACGGATTTGAATGTGACACAAACGTATAATGCTAGCTTACTGAAGAAATATGATTACTTAGACACCCTACCAACTTGCCACTCTTTATACTTAGACACCCAACCAACTTACCACTCTTTATACTTAAACACCCTACCAACTTACCACTCTTTATACTTAACACACCCTACCAACTTACCACTCTTTATACTTAAGACACCAAAACAACTTACCACTCTTACACCCTACCAACTTAGCACTCTTTATACTTAGACATCTTACTAATTTATCACTCTTTATAATTAGATACCCTTTAAATTTACCACTCATTATACTTAGACACTCTACCAACTTACCACACTTTCAAATACGCTATCAAATAAGCAGGCTTAAAAAATAGCAAAACTGGAGCTATTAAAGACAGCTCATGAAAAAAAAAACACACACTACAGCTAATAAAGATGTTGGGGGGAAAAAGCAGATATGGCTAGATAAAAGACAATGTTTAGATGGCCCTAGCAAGAGAGATAGAAGTAGCACAACAAAAGGAAACTTCTAATTTTTACAACACAAGAAGGAAAATGGCAGAACAATATATTTAACCAATCGACTAGTAGTGGAAAAGGTTGCACCAACTTAAAGCTCAAATGAATAATAGATGGGTCTAATACTTTGATGTGGAGCTGAATGTCAACTGTAAGAAATCATCTGAAGAAGAAATTAGAAAAGCTCTCACATTTCTGAAAGGTGGAAAAGCTGCAGGTCCAGATGGTAATCTAGCAGAAGCTATTAAAGCCAATAAAACACTTCAACTAAATTACTGCACAAACGATTGTGTAAAGTCTGGGAGGCTGAAGAAATACCAGCAGACTGGAGAAGAAGATATTTACTGAAGTTGCCAAAGAGAAGAGACCAGCAGGAGGATATAAATTATATAGGCATAATGTTATTGCCAGCTCCTGTGAAAATATTATTAAATTAAGTTGGATCATTGCCGGCTCAATGGCCGAGGGGTTAGCAGCTTTCTCCGCTAACCGCGAATACTCTCGTCACGTGACGCGACGAGAATTAGCAGTGGTTCGAATTGCAAAAGTGACATGAGAGTATGGAGCGGGTCGCTCAGAAAGTCGTGGCGTGCTGATGAGCGTAATCTAGCCTAGGAATCAACATACAGCTGAAAGATGCTGGTGTTGACCGCAATATCCTGAAACGGGATGGAAAAGCGGGGGGAAAAAAAGTTGGATCATTCTGGACAGATTGCTATACAACTAAGGGATGAGCAATCGGAGTTCTGACCTAAATTCTGCACTGACCAGATAGCTATAGCACATAATAATGGAGAAAGCATTGGCATATCTTCACTACCTTATATTGCATTTATGGACTACAAAAAGTCCTTTAACAGTATTGAAAGGGAATCAGAAACCTGATAAAATATTATTAGAGCCTATCGAAGATCATTAAAGGCAACATATGAGGGCATGAAATGCTCATTTCTTCATGAGGATAAACTGACAGAGGTGTCTGAAATAAGAACCAACATGCCTGTTGTCATCTTGATTATATTCTTAGTGACTATATAAAAGGACAGGGATGTCTTTTGTCATCTTTATTGTTTTTAGTAAAAATATGAATAAAATTGCGTGGAACTGCGGTAAAGCTGTGAAAATGTAATCAATATAAAATTACACAAAGTAGTGCAGCTTTACATAACAGATTTACGACACATACAGGACGTTGCGGCGATTAGCCTTCATCAGCAAACAAACACATTCACAAACACAACATATTCATATAGTCAGGGAAATCTCCTGTGACTACTTCAAAAGGTGACGACAGGATGAGAAGAACAAAAGGATGAAAAATTGTCCATACTTACCTCACAATTCCGATCTGTGTTCTGTCAACATCAGCATCGCATCTTTTAGTTGATTGTTGATTTCTTGGCAGGATTGCGCTCAGTAGTTTGCCATTGCTTTCTGAGCGACCGGCTCACACCCCTAAGTTACCGACAAGGAGAGAACCGCTACCAATTCTCGCACACGTCACGTCACGTTACGAGAGTATGCGGGATTACGTAGAAAGTCGTGTAACACCTAGACCAGGAACGCCGGCCCTGTAAAGGACATGCAACTAATTTTATTTTAGTTACTACAAGGGAAATAATTGCATCTACGGCTTCAGCAATCAAGGGGAACAATGATAGATGTCACTATATTTGTACTGACAGCTATTTTGCAAGAGAAGTATATGTTTATTCCTGTAACAATTTTATTCATATTCTAGAAAGTATAAATTGAATGTTACCATCATAAAAGCTATATACAGTTTTGAATATTATTTAAAATTTTAGGCACCAAGTTGTTGTATAATAAATAATGTTTAGTAAATTATTTATTTCTTTATCTGCTAGTCCGCGTCTGTCTAAAACAAATTACGCATACTCTTATTTCTCTTCACAACGTATAAATCTTTTAACATTGCCGTTCTTACCAGCAGCCCGACAGGAAGGTACTGCCATAACTATGATGCTGAAATTGAGGCAATGAAGGTAGCAACAGATAAATTACAAAATACCAGCCATGGTACACAACCTGTGGTGTGACAAATGCAAAATCAGTAATAGAGGCGCTCCTGTCTGGGAAATTGCCAGTCCTAAGGACACTACTTTCTGAACTTAGCAGTCAGCATAAGGTCACCATACAGTGGATATCATCCCACTGTGGAGTACCCGGAAACGACAGAGCTGATCGATTGGTTAAGGAAGGAGCAAAAGAAGAACAACCTGATGTGCCCTGTCAGAGTCCAGAAAGGGTACGGTGATGCAGTGACATCGTTACGCCCGCCAGGCGACTTAGCTCCCAGCAGGGATGCAGCCACTTCGTTACGCCGCCAGGCGAGTGGTAGTAAGCGGCCTGCAAGATTGCTGGCTGACGAACGACCAGCGGTCAGGCCAGGACGACGCTAAACGCACGCATGCCTCGTGAAGTCACCTGAGGTGGGAGGCAAGTGGCGAACTAGCGGCAGACAGCTCTGGGACTTCGACTCGGACAGACGTATGATGAGAGAAAGGCGTTGTGTGGTTTTCTGTGCTGAAAGTCGAGTGTCTGGACATCTTGAATGTTAGACTTGTGAGCTGTATTGTGGATGTAAGTGTATTGAAGTATTAAGTATATATTGTTGTGATCATCGTAATGTATTTGATCCGTGAATAAATCCATTGAACGATGTGTCGTTGAGTCTTACGTCAAATCACGTTGTACTTGTACTGTCTCACATGTGTTAGGTTAGCGAGCCAAGTAAGACCCTGACATGTGTGAACGTGGTGGCATTCGTCCGGCTTTGAAATGAACGTGTTTATGCGATTAACGATTTAAAACTAGAGTTTGTGAACTTAGAATTTTTGTCAAACTTTATAGTACATGTAAATGTGATCGTGGAAGGCTCATTTTGATTTATTACTACATTATTTAAACATGTGTAAGACTAGTTGTAAACGTACAGTGCATATATATTGTTTCATCTTGTAAGCGTGTAAAACATTTGTGATTTGTGAAACTTGTCACCGTTTTGACCTTGTCGACATTGTGATCTTGTCGCCATTTTGACCTTGTCGCCATCTTGTAAACTTGATGTCTATGTCCTTACTGAATGTCATCTTGATGTAAGTGATGTGTCATCAATTTTGTAGAGTGTTGAGATACATGTAGATTGTCTTTGTGCATTGAGTTTGTGGAACGCAAAAAGTTGTGGAAAGAAAGTAACTTGTATTGAAAAAAAAAATTGTTGACGGACAAACTTACGACCTACAACTACACTCAACGCCATACAAACCTAATCAACACTTAGTGACAAGCAGGCACACACCAACAAATAGACGCTAATTTATTTTCCTCCAAAAACAAAGCAGGTTTTCTGTACCATCCGAAACCTTGCCGTAGAGGTCTTTTGTGTTTTCGAAGTAGCGACCCTACAGTTCCTAGCCCGATTTCCAACCATTCTTCACCGCATCCAGGGCACTTGAGTATATTTTTCTTTTCACTTACTTTAAGGATGCAATTTTAGGCACGTATTGTCAATAGAAGTCAATTGTAAATTGTTCATTACTAACCACTTATAACATATTTTGTGTGGCTGGTATTTCATTGACATTTTTCATCATGTCTTCATTATTTGATTTCATCGATATGGGGATAAAATTACAGTTGACAGGTGATGAATTAACAAAATGGAGTGGAAAAAAAATACTCTGAATACCTACTAGTACAGGAGAAAGCTAACGAACGCGAAGAAAGGGCAGCTGAAAGGGCCGCCAAGCAAGCTGAGATAGATAGTGAACTTAAGAAGGCAGAAACAGCCTTAAAGCAAGCTGAGATAGATAGTGAGTTGAAGAAGGCAGAAATAACAGCTCAGAGTAAGAGAGACGAACTGGAGTTACAGTTGAAACTGAAACAACTTGACACTGAGACTGCGATTAACAAAGAGTCTAAGAAATCTGAGAGACTGGAGAAAGAAAACCAGTACAAGAAATATCAAGGTATTGTACGTTATTATACCTCGGGTGACTGCATCGCAGCCTTTACCCAAAATTTTGAAACTTTAATGGAACATTATCAGGTTCCACTATCTGAATGGAATATTGTTTATATGAGGAGTTTATCAGGGGAACCTCTTAAAGTCATTGAAACCATTCCCAAAGACCTCAGAAAATATTACCATTATCTGAAATCTAAGATTATGGCACATTTTATGTTAGATGAGGCAGGTTACAGAGAACAATCCAGTAAGTTGAGCCCAAAACCGACTCAAACGTTCTCTGATTACCTCTGCTTAGTCCGAGATATATTTACCAAATGGACTTCAGCAGCTAAAATTGACAAAAATTATCAGAGACTAGAAGATCTGATCATTAGAGATAAAATCATTTCATCCATTCCATCAGCATTTTCAAAATATTTGCAAGAGAATGAATGCACTAGTGTAGATGAGATTGAGAGACGTGGTTCGGCGTATTACACAGCCAACAAACATTGTTTTGCCACTGAAGCTACTGACATTAATTTTGTAGCAGCGGCTAACTATGACAAACCCTACAGTAGGCAGAAACCTCATAGGCCTACCTCTGAGAAGTTTAATCACTGTATTTATTGTAAATTTTCACATCATCAGAATAAAATGTGCGATAAGCACCCAGGATACCATACTTACCTATTAAACATGGTAAACAGACAAGATAAAGAGCGTAAATCCTTCAGAAGTTTGCGTAAATGTTTCCTCTGTAAGGCGTACGGACACCATCGGAAAGATTGTAAAGGCAGGCAAATGACCAACAAAGCCAATGCCGCCTTGTTTGATAGTTCGTCGTCAGATGAAGAACAGCCAGAGAAACATCCTGTGAACTCAGCACAGGCTTTTGACATGTTTAGCGCAAATAAATGCTCTGTTTGTAACACCTTTTATGAAGATGGTATTTTAACATGCGGTCACGCCATCCCTATTGCCAATGAAGAAGCTAATTTGGTAGTAGATTCAAAAGGCAAGATAATCATTCATCACGGATATGTGAATGGCAAGTCTGCTACAGTCCTTCGTGATACGGGCAGTTCACTCATGGGTCTGAAGAGAACGTTCATAATGCCTACAGACTATACAGGCAGGCACGTAACATGCAGAACATTCTCAGGCAATATTGAGAAATACCCACTAGCATGGGCATATATTGAAACACCTTTCCTCACTGGGAAAGTAAAGTGCGCTGCATTAACAAACCCAGTGTGTGATGTAATTATTGGAAATTTACCAGAGGTGAATGATAAACCTCATGATATAACATCTATGTGTATTGATGATATCATAACATCACCATCTAATGTCATCATTGAAAATGTCACACCACCTATTGAATGTATGGTAGCTAATGTAGCACTAAGTTCTCATGACATCATTGATAACATTGTTCCATCACCATCTGATATCATTGATTGTGTGAACGAAGTAACTAGATCTACTGCTAGAGTGCAAGATGAAAGTAATCAAACTGAGGCTATACAAATGCTTAGCCCAGTATCACTACCTACTAACACCATGAAGGAAACATTTGTAACAGCTCAAAAAGCTGATCCTTCATTATCAAAATACTTTAACCTGATCGGCCAAAAGCCAAAGGTAACCAAGAATGCAAAATGGCACTTTGCTATGAAAAATGATATACTCACCAGGTATTATACCAGAGGTGACAATACAACAGAGCAAACTGTTTTGCCAACTAATTATCGCAAGCAAGCCTTACATCTTGCCCACGATATACCTCTTGCACGGCATATGGCATACGTTAAGACCAGATCAAGGTTACTGACACAGTTTCATTGGCCCAAATTTTGCAATGACATTAAAGAATATTGCAGAAGTTGTGACACCTGCCAGAAACTGGTAAAAAAAGGTAAACACCCACAGGCAAAGTTGCAAGTTACTGACTTAGCCAGTCGACCTTTTGAAAAACTATCTGTCGACATAGTGGGCCCTCTTAATCATACAACAACTAGAGGGAATAAATATATTCTAACTGTCATTGATCAATGTAGTCGCTGGCCAGAAGCTATTCCGCTAAAGAACATAACTGCCAATGATATAATGGAAGTGTTCTTCCATATTTTTTCTCGGATAGGTTTTCCAGATACTATCCAATCTGATAGGGGCACTCAGTTTATTGCCGCATCTACCCAAGCTTTCACCAAAATGTTGGGAGTGAAGCAATGTTTCAATTCCCCGTACCATCCTCACATTAGTGGAGTAATAGAAAAATTTAACGGGGATCTAAAGCACATGCTTGCAAAAGTAACGCAAGAGCACCCCAATAACTGGGATATATATCTACCAGCTATTCTTTTTGCTTATCGCGAGGTACCACATGCTAGTACCGGTTTCTCTCCTTTTGAACTTATCTATGGTGCCAAACCACGTGGCCCATTGACCATTTATCACCAAATGTTAACTGACTCTACTCCAGTACTTAAACCCATATCATCATACGTATATGTTACATCATTGCGTGAAAGAATCATCAAATCTTGTGTTATTGCCAAGAATGCACTAAAATTATCTGGTGCTACTTATAGACAGTATGCTGACAAAGGTAACAGGACAATAACGCTGACACCTGGACAGGACGTTCTTCTTCTACTACCTAGTGACAGACACTTATTGACTGACTCTTGGCAGGGACCTTTTAAAGTGACGAGACAGATTTCACCTGTAGACTACGAAATCCAAATAAAAGACAAACACAAAATATTTCACATAAATATGCTAAGACCTTACCACAACAGAGACAACAAACAAGACGATACGACAGCTTGTACAGTGATAATAGATCACGAAGATGACGATGCTAGTGACGAGATTCCAACACCTGCATTAGACACGACAAACTGCTTGAAGGAGATCAAAATCAACCCAAAGTTAACTCAAGCAGAGACAAACAGTTGCAAACAGCTTATACAACAGTACAACACCATCTTTTCCAACAACCCAGGACAAACAGAATTAGTACAGCATCATATCACACTCACATCAAACACACCCATAAGATGCAGACCATACACCATTCCATTACATTACAAAGAACATTTACATCAGGAGATCATCAACTTAGAGAAAAACAACATCATAAGACGATCCCAATCAGACTTCTCATCTCCAATGGTCATAATACGCAAAAAGGACAATACAATAAGACTGTGTATCGACTATCGAAAGCTAAATAAAATAACTGTTCTAGATTTGGAGCCAATGGCAAACGCTGACGATCTTCTGACAGAACTGACAGACGCTAGGTTCTTCACGAAGATAGATATGACTAAAGGATATTATCAGATAGAAGTAGACGAACAGAGCAGACATCTGACAGCATTTGCCACACCGTGGGGACTGTACGAATGGTGCAAACTTCCATTTGGGCTTGTCAATGCCCCAGCCACCTTCGTACGTATGACACGACTTCTTCTTGTAGACATTCCTAACATAATTTGCTATATCGACGACATCTGTGTTCACACAGAGACGATGACAGAGCACATTAAGACGTTAGAACAGACATTTGAACGTATTAGACAGCACGGACTGACAGTAAAGCCTGCGATGGTAGACATAGCCTACCAGGAAATATCTTTCTTGGGGTACAAAATATCCAACGGCTTTGTCATGACAGACGATAACATTGTGTCCAAGATACTAAAACTCTCACTTCCGACTACAAAAAAACAAGTCAGAAGTTTGTTGGGACTGATAAACTATTACCGGCAGCTCATTCCTGATTTTTCCGAACTGACCGAAGTGTTTACTAATTTACTAACAAAAGATAAACCAGATAAAATTGTACACAATGAATGCCTAAAAATTGCATTCCATAAAGTAATAGCATGTTTTTCTGATAATAGTTCAAATAATCTCATCCTGAAATTGCCCAACCTCCATTTACCTTTCAGATTGCGTACAGATGCTAGCTCCGTGGCGATTGGAGCAGTCTTGTTGCAAGAGTACAATAACATCCTCCATCCAGTGTACTTCGTATCCAGGAAACTAAAGCCCAGAGAACGGGCGTGGTCTATCCCTCAATTGGAAGCCCTAGCTTTAGTGGTGGGTATAACCAAATTGTCCAGATTTCTTCTAGGACGGCATTTCATCGTGGAATCTGACAGCAGCCCGTTGCGTTTTATAAATTCAGGTGTACCGTCAAACCATATGGTAGCGCGCTGGTCTTTGAAACTTCAAGATTATAGCTTTGAGGTTCGACATATCCCAGGCAGATCCAATTCAATTGCCGATCTTGTGTCCCGTTGTCCAACCGACCCAGTAAGCACCAACGTCTGAGTGCAGTGTGTACAAATACACTCAGACCGACACAGCCATTTATCAGTGAATATATTTTTTTCTATTCACAAAAAGCTGTGCAATGTCTACAATATTGTGATAGGGGTTACTCCCATTATATATAGTGTTCTTATTTTACTAATTCATGTAGTGATTGTCGTGTATAACTGTGTAGTGTGTGGTAGAAAGCGAACTTTATTAATTGTATATACCAAGAACAAGAACAGTGTCACATTCGCTCAAAAACTTACCGTAAGCGAACTATCCATTTTGACAGTGACATCTGCGTGTGGAACATTTCCAGGGATATTTTAAAAGACGTGTGTGAACGTGTAAACTAAACATTGACAGCTACACCATTGCAGTGAACCGAAATCCATAATGTTCGGTAGTGAAACATCCAACACATGAACAGTCAATCGTAATCCAGAAGGTTTGGTAGTGAAACATCCAACACATGAACTGTGAGAACATGGTACTTTCCGTAACTACATCAAACCGGAACAAGTGTGTTCTGCAAGCTTAAACATCAGCTGATTTTAGTATTCGTGTGTACTTCCGGATTAGTTAGAAATTTAGAGCAAAATTAGCAGACGACAAATAAAAATTGAAAAAGCTATGACGATTCTAAAATCTTTAGGAATCAACAAAGTTAAATACACGAATTGTGTGTTTATGTATTTAAGTCGTGTAATCTTAGAATCATATCTTGATTAATGTATTCATATTACCGACTTTTTCTCGCTAATATGAAGAAACGTCAAGCAATGACGCTAAGAAATAGAATAATGATTGTAAATTATTGTATTTCATTAATGTGAAAATTATTTCCCTTTCATTTATTTGTTATTACAGCATTACACAAAGGGCCATAATTTGAAATGTATTCAGGAATGTGTTGCGCATAAATAGCCATGTTGTTGCCAGATTGTTGACACAACAGGTAGCCATCTACTGGGCATGGCAAAGGGTTGCCGACATTGCAGACCAACACAAGAGCTAGTGGCCAAATAAGGTCAGGGTTTGAGCGTTTTATGCCTCTTATATACAGCCGCATTTCAGTCTAGCTAGATGGTTTTTGTTTCAAGAACCATATTATTATTTTTTTTATGAATGCTGCGAGGTAGATGCGTGAAGCTGGTACTACCGATCTGACTGGGTCATTAATGCAATTAAGGTAATCAGCCATCGAGAGGATGAAACCTGACATGTGTTAAAGGTTGAACACCACATGTCGTTGAATGCAACTTCCATTTCTTATATATTTCTATGGCATATGTGTATTTATTTGTATGTTGATACCAATGTATATAACAATAGAAGGGTAGACTCTGACAAGGTTAGAATATTAACCCAGTATGTACATATATTATACATGAAAGATGACATCTTTCATGAATTTGCCGGGGGAGCGTGTCAGAGTCCAGAAAGGGTACGGTGATGCAGTGACATCGTTACGCCCGCCAGGCGACTTAGCTCCCAGCAGGGTTGCAGCCACTTCGTTACGCCGCCAGGCGAGTGGTAGTAAGCGGCCTGCAAGATTGCTGGCTGACGAACGACCAGCGGTCAGGCCAGGACGACGCTAAACGCACGCATGCCTCGTGAAGCCACCTGAGGTGGGAGGCAAGTGGCGAACTAGCGGCAGACAGCTCTGGGACTTCGACTCGGACAGACGTATGATGAGAGAAAGGCGTTGTGTGGTTTTCTGTGCTGAAAGTCGAGTGTCTGGACATCTTGAATGTTAGACTTGTGAGCTGTATTGTGGATGTAAGTGTATTGAAGTATTAAGTATATATTGTTGTGATCATCGTAATGTATTTGATCCGTGAATAAATCCATTGAACGGTGTGTCGTTGAGTCTTACGTCAAATCACGTTGTACT
Source organism: Cepaea nemoralis (assembly GCA_014155875.1). Classification (NCBI taxonomy): domain Eukaryota; kingdom Metazoa; phylum Mollusca; class Gastropoda; order Stylommatophora; family Helicidae; genus Cepaea; species Cepaea nemoralis. Next base: position 76,225 of record JACEFZ010016563.1, on the reverse strand, counting down.
TGTACTGTCTCACATGTGTTAGGTTAGCGAGCCAAGTAAGACCCTGACATGCCCATTACATACCACCAAAAGAAAAGAATGATCAAATCAGTTAGAAGGTCACCAAACTCAACTCAAGACGACTACCACGTTATGGACAGACCAGAACAAGTCATTATTCTACGCCTCAGAACAGGACACAATAGATTACGCAACCACAAGTATACAAAATTCAAGATTGGTGACTCAGCCATGTGCACATGTGGTTTGGCGTCGCAGACAGCAGAGCACATACTCCAGGACTGCCCAAACTACAACATATCAAGGCAAACCTTCTGGCCTAGAGAGACAACAGTGGAAGATAAACTCTATGGACCGCTGAGTGAACTAAAAAAGACTGTTAGATTCATACAAGAGACAACATTGCAGTTATAGACAAATTTCAGGCGAACGTAAGGAGAAGAAGAAGCTCTGGATTGAGCTCGTCAGTAATGCATATCTTTGACTGGAAACGGCATCAATCCCGGATCACTGGTGTGTGTAGGTGCATTCAAGATGTATCATTTTAGAAAGCAAAAGTGAATGAGAATACTTGGAGTAAGAAAGATTCAGTGATACCGTTAAACTTGCTTAAGTTAAATAAAACTGAGTGTGAATAAGAATACTTGGAGTATGAAAGAATTCTTATTGAAAGATTTTATTTTGAAAAAAAAAAAAAAAAAAGCAACAATGGCCACATTGCTGATGACGGCATTCCTCGCATTGGCATGAGGATGACAGAATGTCTTCGCTTAGTATCTCCGTAACCAATATTTTTGTCAGGCCTGAAAAAAAAATTGCCGTTCTACAACAGGCCAGGCACACGACAATAAGAACAAATGCAAACAATAGCACAATGCAATACGCCATAAACACGATGACAAGTTCCATGAATAGTTAAGGAGTTGCTCTTGGAACAGTTGCATTCTGCAGTCAAATAATTAATAATGTTTGAATAGAGTCTACATACTGCCACTTTCTAGTGATTACAAAGAGGATGCGGTATAACTTTACAGATCGTAGGCTGTCCTTCAGACTAATTCAGTTGAAAACTTTGTTGATGAAATACCCCGAAAGGACAAAGTCGTGCTTGACTGGGACAACATTCTGAAGGTGACGAGTAGAGACAGAAAACATATCACATGTGGTTTGCAGAAAGAATCCTTAAACATTCTGGCTCTGGAGAAGCGGTGTAGGCTATATATCATCAGTGCTATCAGACAAACAAGGTAGAGTTTCAGGATGTTGTTAAATCTTGTGCAAGCTTGAAAATAATATTCATTAAATAATTAATTCAGAATGAACTTGGACACGTTGTTGCTGAAGGTTGACAGGTTGGGACTGCGACGATATTTCTGTCCAGAGTGTCGGCACGAACATTTCAGTAGTGACAGCTGTTCACATGACATCTAGCCACAACTTGTGAAGGCACACCACACATATGCACACTGGGGCAACGTGATCATCTGCGAATATGACAAAGCAGAGGTATTTCTGAAGCTGACAGAAATGGACACAGATATGTTCGATGAGCCTGTTGAGACTGATCTCAGTGACCTTGATGAAACAGATCTAAGTGACCTTGATGAAACAGACAGCATGACCACAAGGAAACCAAAACGTGATGTGGTTTACTTTTTTTTTTGATGATGAAGATGTTAACATTGAAAACTTTCATCATATTGTCAATAACAGTAATTGTGTGTTGGTTAAAAAGTAGCGCATAAAAGATTAAGATTCTACGGGGGAATGACACTTAAATAATAGCACATCTCTTGCAAATATAAGACAGATGGTTATTCCATACATCTGACACTTTTGTAAAGTGTTTTAGTAATGTGAGAGTGGTTAATGCACTTACTTGCCAAGAGAGTATAAGTTCAATCAATAAATTATCAAACAACATTAAAAAAAAAAACGTATAAATTATTAGGGCAAGACCGTAATCTGTTTTTGGTACTTCTTCCACGGCGTAGTTTCAAATGGAGTCTACGTGACATCCTTTTTATGACTGGATCTGACAGCAAAGTCTTGATTTTTCTAAAACTCAAAGTGAACTATTCAAAGTGATAAAAACTTGTGTAATTTTTCCGGATTTTGTGGTGATATTCGTTGGAGTTGATATTCTGGATATTTCCCCGGTATTATTACCGGAAACAACAAATTTCAAGATGTATTCAAATATCACTGAATTCGTGGTCTCGGAAAACGACTACGATGTCCAGCTACTTCACCAGTCCGGAACGATAGTGTGTTCCATTACTGGTCCCGAAGCTGCTGCTAAAGCAACACCTGCACTTATTATGAGTGCCCTAACTGGTCCAGGAGGTGTACCTTTTGGAGGAGTCGTCGACCTGCATAGGTTCGAAGTTCCCACTAGGTGGTACTTTCACCTGTCAGCAGAGGCTCAGAAAGCCGTGTATGAGAAATTACACGGCAAAAAGTTTTCTCTACCAAACCTAGGAATAGACATATCACTACAACATCTAGACAAAGAAAGAGACAGGCTGACCATCCACTGGCTACCTGTCACGATTGCTCCTCAAGGAGTTAAAAAACTGGTGCACAGTATTACAGGAGACGACAAGGCTGAGGTCTTTAGGAAAAAGAATGGGACTGGCAAGTGGGCAGCGCTCTGCAACCCAACAAAGGAAGTCCCCCATTATATACGGGTCTACACTCCTGATATTACGAACAATAATCACAGAGTGTTGATCACGATGCCGGGGAGAAAGACCAATTGTCCAGCGTGTGGCCAAAACAACCACTGGGCAAATAAATGCCCAAGTCGACGACAACCGATGACACCAACAGCAGCAGCAGTCAGTGTACAAAGCCAAGAAGATTTCCCACCACTCGAAAGAGAAACTTCTCCACAGGGAGAGATTGAACTGACGCAAACTTTCAGTTGTCAAATCAACACACAAGAAGACAGGAACACACAAGAAAATAACACACAAGAAATCAACCCAAAGAATGAAGACTGACGGTTTTCAAATCGTCAACAAAGCAACGAAGAGAAAATGGGCTAACAGAAGACTACTGCAGTCAAAACACAGCGATGACACAGAAACAGACGACTTACCACTGCCAAAGAAAGAAAAAGTCAAAGCGACTATAGGCAATACAAAGGAAACTGAACAAGAACAACAAGGGGAGACACAAGTACAAGACGAAGACGACACATACAGCATACCGGACACTCTCTTCGTAGACACAGACACAAGTGATAAGAACGAGGATCAAGATGATCCTCTCGCACAAACTTTTGCTACTAAAGACTTGCTCGCCTAAATGTACCCATCATGGATAACAACTTTACGGGTGAATCGATATACTTATTATATCTCAGTTATTTGTTTTTACTTAAATTATAATGACTAGTGATTTAGTTATTATTACTTTAAACATTTGTGGTATACGTACACAATTACAACACATTATCACACTAATAAACAAACACAAACCAGACTTTATACTACTACAAGAAACAAATATATGTTCAAAAACATTCGCACAACATATCACTACACAGCTAGGCCTCAAACATTCATGCTTTAGTTTAGGCACACACAAAATTGGGTCAGGAACAGCTATTCTGCAGACATCAGACAGGTGGGATATAATTAAAACACACACGGATAACCAGGGACGAATCTCCATAATACAGGTTGAAAACACTATACATGCATACACCATAGTGAACATACTATGCACCACCTAATTACAATCATCAACCAAATTTTTACCAAGAATTAGACACCTTACTTATACAAACATACAGAGGGCAAAATGTTATCCGTGCAGGGGATTTCAATTTTGTACTCTCAGATTTGGATATCGTAGGGGGAGGCAGAGCAGGAATCAAGACACAATTAAGGAGAAATGACAGGAATGGAATAGATCAACTGGATATACTAAAAAATACCTTAGACACACACAATTTAACAGACGCGTTCAGATACAGACACCCTAATAACAATGCAACAACACACAAAAATAGGGCTTACAATAGATCAGCCAGACTAGATAGAATATACACACCTTCAACACACCACATAATACACACAAAACATCTAAAAGAAACATTACAATATACAGATCATAAAGCAGAACTAGCACACATCACTACAGACACTACAAATACAAGGCCATCAAAAAGAACACTACATTGGAAGTTCAATAACACATTACTCCAAAACACAGGTTATGTACAACACATGACACACCTTATTCTAACATACACTAATAGTACACCCACCGACAACACAACACAAATTTGGGATTTACTAAAGAATACAATACGTTAAATAACACAACATTTAGCATCCATTATACATAAAGACAGACAACAACAAGAACATATCATACAGACAGCAATACAACTCACAAAACAGACTGACAGGAATGCACTACACATACACACACTAGAATCCCAATTAGAACAACACCAGCAACACAATTCCGTGGTGCACTCCTTCGAACTAAACTTACTAACATATCAGAAGAAAGTCCCAGTAAACAACGCCTTGCATTAGAAGAAAACGTTCAACGTAACAGACAAATAGGAGCAATAACAGACATGCAAGGTAACACACAAACAGAGGCAATACATATACTAGAAACATTCCAACAGTACTACACTGACCTATATACAGCAGAACCCGTCAACACACAAACACAAAATAGGTTCTTACAATACACAAAGAAACTGTCAGACACAGATAAGGACACACTAGACACAGAGCTTACATTAGCAGACATAACACATGCACTCAATCAAATGCAAAAAGACAAAACACCAGGACCAGACTGACTCACAGTAGAATTCTACCAACATTTCTTTCCTATCCTAGGCAATTTCCTTCTAAAAGTCTACCAAGAAGCTTTTCATAAACAACATGTCATATATAACACTCATACTTAAAGACAACACAGACAAAACACAGCTGGAAAACTATAGACCCATCTCATGATTAAACACAGACTACAAAATTATAGCATAATCACTTGCAAACAAAATTTTAAAATTCATGATATCACTCAAACACCCAGACCAACAGCGCAGTATTCAACACAGAAACTTACACCAACATACACATTTCATTAGAGATTTCATTACATACACCCACCAGAAAGACTGTCAATCCTCCCTTTTATCTTTAGACCAGGAGAAGGCCTTTGACAGAATCTCACACTCATACTTACACAAAACACTAGCACACTGTAACATAGGACAATACGATAGACAGTGGATAGAAATATTGTATAAAAACCCTGAAAGTAAGGTACTAGTGAATCATTCACTCACTCCCAGTTTCAGAATCACAAAATAAACATACAGAAGTCTAAAATAATGGGTCTGGGGAATTGGAAGACTAAAGCAGATCCCCCCCCCCCCCCCCGGATCTAACAGTCATAGGTGACATGAAAATTTATGGGATCACATTTCCATACAATCTCCCCTCCCCCCCCCCCCCCCACAAAAAACAACAACAAATAAACAGAAAAAAAACAAACAAACACATACAGAAACATGGCAATCACTGACAAAACAAATTATAGACATACTACATAGGTTCAAATACAAGACATCAACAATTTTTGTAAGAAGCACAATTGCAAACACCTTCATCATTCCAAAAATAATATATTTAGCCACAGTATTAGACCCCCCAAAACAAACAATCACAGACATGAACAAACACTCAGACAATTCATCTTCAAAAACACAATTCACAGTATAAAACACAAGACTTAATACAAGATAAAAAAAAACGAGGGGGTATTGCTCTACAGGACCTTAACACAAAAATACAAGCATTAAGAATCAACCACATAGGACGCATCATCAATCATCCAGATCAACACTCGCTAGCATTATACTTTATTGCAATTAGATTACACAGAATTAAGAAAATCGACAAAACAACACCGCAATATTACGGCACACTACGGCACTTCTACAGAAAATGTATGCAAGCAATTCAAGACAGTGAACACTTAATACAACAAACAACCAAGCAGATATACACATATTTAGTGAAACAACAAACCCCACCACTACATCTGAGAATCAAAAGAGGATATAAATATTATATGAAAGACTATAGCTGCACCTTCACTAACTTACACAACAAACATATCACATCGAAATCCATAGAAGTAACATACAGGCTAATTTATAATATGACCCCGACAACAGAGAGGTTGCCTGTAGTGTGAAAGGTCCAATTGAATGTTTTGGTACGCATGGGAGCAAATGATTACTACACCATGCCAAGAATATAACGTCACATGTAAATGAATGTATAAGCTGCATTCGCAAATGTAAAACTAAACAAATTCCAATCTGTTTACGCGCTCTCTCTTTATCCCTCCCCCTTCTCTCCCCCTTCCCAGCTCTCTCTCCCTCCCTCTGTGTTGACCGCTTTCCCAGTCTCAGCCCAGCCCGCCACAAACAAATCCTTCACACTTGCGTTTAAAGCGAGTGCTGTGATTCAGCAATAATATTGAATTCACTTACAGGAAACTAAGCTTGCATGAGGCTGCCTGCAGCGTGAAAGCCCCAATTAAATGGTTTGGTATGCATAGGGAAAAAACGAACGCATGGCGTGTGGAAGGATTATAAGTGTGAGAATGATGGGTTTAGCGTGAATGAGGGAAAGAAATCATCACCACACCATAGTCTTTGTCGTCTCCATCATCATTATCACCACCATTATCATCACCATTACCATCAATCACGTAAGAATGGGATGACTGGAAGCGTACGCCAAATCACACGTTCCCATTTCTTCATATTGTCTTAGTTTAATTTATTGCTCATATTTTATGCATATTATGTGAATATAATTTTTAGTTTTGATGATTGAAACGCATTTGTACACCAATTCGACACACAAACGCACTGTTAAACAGACCTACACAAATACCATACATCAGCACGCCTGTTAAAATACTAACAATACAATTGCAAAATTTTTAAACACTCAGTAAACGATTATAAACAAAAAAAAAATATAAGAGCATTCACGAAAGTGGACATATGACAACATAGACATAACGGTTGTGAAACAAGAACTATCGGATGTTCTGTGTGAGAACAGGAGTCACAGCATCAGTAAAATGGTAGACACAGCTGGGGTAGCATCATTCAAGAAATGACCGAACACACCAACTCAAAATCAATAATGGTTGAGAACAGTTGTATGGCATCAGTAAAACATGAAAATTCTTGTCAAATATCAGAAAATATGTCTTCTGTGATTGATGCAAACAATAAACTATCTCTGGCTATCGGTAATTGTCAGCACCTAAATAAGGAAATACAAGAAAAACATACACAGAGTTTTGCAAAGTCTCTTGATGAAATGTTTAGTTATTTCAGTTGTAGCTCTCAAAAAACTCACACAGAAGACTTGTCTGATATTTCTAGTCCAAATGTTTGTGAATACAGATATAAGAAAACACATAGTGAAGGTAAGCCAAAAAAATGTAATGAATGGGATGGTCTTTTGATTCAAGATGATCATCTAGAGTGCCAAAAGAACATGATTCACAAGAGAATACATACAGGCGCAGTCTGACAGGGAAGCAGTGATGCCGACTTAGCTGTCCAGGAGTTTTCATGAATAAGTGTAACACTTGTTTGCTTTATATTTGTGTTCTTTTCTGGTGTAAATTTGAAATTGTTTTTATTGTTTAGTTTATCATATTTCACAATTCATTGGGTTAATTTGTTTAGGTAATTTTATTTATTTGGTGATGGGATATCCAGAGTTATGTGCTCTTGTGTAATACACTACGTTTTGTTATTCTTTGTAACAGACATTAATGCAATACATCATCATGAATAATAGTACAATTATTTACATTTCCAAAGTAAAAAAATAAAGTTTGGTTTTATGCTTCTTAAAAAAATATTGTGATGGAAAAAAATATTTGAAATTGCAATTAAGCTCTTACTACAGACAGACAAAAATTCACCACACATCATAGTAGTAGGCCTCTTTCAGTCCTGAAGGACTATAGAGTTGTGCCGCTTGGGAGGTACCTGGCAGCACCGCTGGTGACTGTATAGTCCAATGTGAGAGTGACAATCCCTGTCACAGATTCCGCATCTGTAAGACGAGGCAAGTCCCGCAGTAAGTGACTGCGATTTAAGCCTGTGCCGCCTATCCTCAGTTTGTTGGATCAGATTGCGCTCAATGAGCACCAGTCCGTTTCGTACATCTCTTCTCCAGGAGCATCTGTCTTTTGCAACACTTTCCCACGTGTCTGGATCTATTCCAAGGGTTTTCAAATCTTGTTTACACACATCCATGACAGTATTATCCACTGAGTATAGCTCTGAGTAGTGTTCTACCCAGCGATCCATTTGTTTCGCTCGATCTTTTATGATTACCCCCTCAGTTGATCGTAAAGGGGCCATCTTATTTTTTGATGGACCGACAGCTTGCTTGATGCCCTCGTACATTCCTTTTATATTTCCAGTGTCTGCACAAGTTTGAATTTGAGCAGAGAGCTGTAGCCAGTACCTGTTCGCACATCTTCTTGCCATCTGTTGTACTTTATTTCTGGCCGTTCGCAATGCCTGCAATGTTTTCTCTGATTGTGATGGTTTATACATTGAGAATGCACGTCTCTTTATCTCCAGAACTGGGAGCATCTCTTCAGAGTGTGCTTCAAACCAGTGGGTTGACTTAGTTAGCTTCTTGCCAAATGCTGATAGAGCTGTATTGTAGATGGTGTCGAGAAAATGACTCAATCTCTCAGTGGAATTTCCGTTTGTGGGGCCAGGCAGAGTATCCTCTAGAGCCTGCAAGAATGTGTTGACCTTGTCTTTATTTTGGGTGCCGCTGGTGTCAATGCGTGGTCTTCCTTCTGTTCTGCTTCTGTAGATTCTCTTGGGCTTTATCCTAACCTTGCTGGAGACGAGTTAATGGTCGGTGTCGCAGTCAGCACTATGATAGCTGTGAGTCAGCCGTACATTGCGGAGATTGCTGCGTTTAGTGAGCACCAGGTCGAGTTGGTGCCAGTTCTTTGATCTGGGGTGCCTCCATGACACCTTGTGTTGAGGTTTCGTGTCAAAGAAGGTGTTGGTCACGCACAGATTATGGTGGCTGCAGAATTCCAAGAGACGTTGTTCATTGTCATTGATCTTCCCAACGTCGAACTGTCCTATACATGAAGGCCAAGATTTGTGGTCGGAGCCAATCCTGGCATTGAAATCCCCCAGGATAAAATGTTGTTGTTTCTCTGGTGTTTCACTGACTTCTTTGCTAAGGTCGTCATAGATCTTGTCTTTAGATTCTGATGCTGCAGTTAGTGTTGGGGCGTAAATGCTTATAATACTAATTGGGCCTGCCTCTGTCTGGAATTGGAGCTTCAGTATTCTTTCAGTGCCATCACTTGGTGGTATGATGGAATTAAGCAGCTTGTTTCTGATAGCGAAGCCAACTCCATGCTCCCTGGTCTCTCCGCACGGCTTGCCATGCCAGTAGAAAGTGAAGTCCCTCTCCTTGATGCTTCCTGATTCTTGAAGTCTGGTCTCTTGCAGGGCGACAACGTCTATCCCAGTCATAGTAGTTCGTTGTTTATCACTGCAGTTTTGCGGGCATCCACAATCTCGTTTAGATCGTCTGAGATGCCAGGGGTCATGGTTCTTACGTTCCATGTTCCTAGCCTTAGGGCCGGTTGATTTGTTTTTTTTTTCTTGTTGCTAGGTGTATAGAATGCGGTCCATGTGTCAGTATATTCCCCCTAAGTTCCACACACCCTCAGGAGCATATGAACCGTGGCGAGACAACACCTTATTGACTGGGGGATGCCCAGCTTAGGCGGGCGGTAGCTGTCTAGTGAGTACGATGATCTCTCCCACCGTCGGAAGTAGCCCCTGGCGCCTTGCTCTACGCCAATCGAGCATTAAGACTTATAACCGGCAAATGCTGTTTCCCGTGTTGTGTCACCGCTTTACGCGGTGCTGAAGTGACCTCTTCAGTGCACAAGCCTGGGCAATGGAAATCGGAGAACCAGCTGTTGCCCGCTAGAAAGTTCCCCCTCTCCACATCGCCGATGTTGACCAAGGGAAAGACAGTAGCCAATGCAACTTGGCATCGGTGCCGTCGCAGGAATTGCCAGAACTACCTTGTTTACAACACGGAACTGCCTTAGGGACTCCATCTCCGGATTTGTCCTCAGAGGTTACTCCCGAAGCCTTTCCCATATGGGTATACCCGCAAGGTAGCGGAGGTTTGAGATTTAGATTTCCCTCTCTTAGAAGAGATACCAACCAAGGCTGACGAGCCTCCTCTGCCCGGGAATCAATAAGGAGGGAAGTCTACCATTCTTCCTTCCTGGCAGTGACCATACTGATCGGATGACCGTAGCCATTGTCTCTACTGAGAGATCCTCTGCCCACCGTCACTGACTTGAAACCATAACCAACAACTATCTGTCGGCTGCTCCCAAATCCAATCCACCACCTGCTTACATGGCTTAACGTTACCCTGTTTGGGGGGGGGGGGGCTAAACGGGTACTCCACCTTGTCCAAGGGTGTCCCGTAGGCTAGCGGAGGGAAGGAGGCCCCTTACTTCTCCTTTGATTGGGGTACCCCTACCCGCTACCCACACATCATAGCATTACAGGAAGAATTAGATCTCCACAGGCATCACCAATTTCAGGGGGCTTTACTGCGAACAAAATTACAAACTATAACACAAGAGATACCGAGTAAACAATACATAGCTTTAGAACAAAACATACAGCGCAGCAGACAGATAGGCCAGATAATTGACAGGGAAGAAAATATACAAGTCGAGCCACAACAGATAGCCTCGGCCTTTGAAGATTATTATAAGAAACTTTACACAGAGGAAACCACACAGGCGCACGTACAAGAAAACTTTATGAAATTCACAAAACAACTTACAGATTAGCAGAAACTAACACTAGATACTGAATTTACACTAACAGATATAACACAAGCGGTTCACGGAATGCAGAAGGGCAAATCGCCTGGCCCTGACGGTATTACCGCTGAATTATATCAGTTTTTTTCCTCTTCTAGGTCCCCTTTTACTAACAGTATTCACTGAATCTTTCCACAAACGAGAACTCCCATCCAGTTTCAACACGTCTTACATCACTTACCGACCGATCTCGCTTTTAAACGTGGACTACAAGATTTTAACAAAGGCTATGACGAATAAATTGAAACCAGTAATTATATCCCTCACTCATGAAGACCAGCAATGTAGTGTACAACACCGGAATATCCAGCAACACATTCACTTCATAAGGGACAACATCAACTACACATATCTGAAAAACTGTCAGTCCTCAATTCTCTCTTTAGATCAAGAAAAAGCATTCGACAGAATATCTCACCCATACCTCCACAAAACTCTCTCGCAACGTGGGAAATTATTTTCGGACATGGGTCAAAATTTTATATTTGAAACCGGAAAGTCCGATTCTATTAATTCATACCCTAACCAATTCTTTCAGGTTGACTAGTCAGTGAGACAGGGATGTCCCTTGTCCCCATTACTGTATGTTATAGCTCTAGAGCCACTTCTAGAAAAGATACGACAGGACGACAATGTCAGGGGTAAGTTCATACCAGGGAAGGGTGAACAAAAGCTGCATGCTTATGCGGACGATATCATTTTCTTTCCGACAACGAAAATCTGTACGGATCATTTTGGAAACGTTCTCGTTTTTCGGCAAAGGGAGTAGGGCAAAATTAAACGTTCAAAAATCTACTACAATGGAAAAAATAAGGCGGATGTTCCATTTGGCTTAACATCAAAAAATCTTATAAAATTGTTCGGAATAGTCTTTCCCATGTCAACCAAATTAGACACACAAAGACACATTGCAAAATCTAGAGAAGAAAATAACAGATATGTTGCAGAGGTACAAATACAAAACAACTACCATATTTGGTAGAAGTACCTTTGTTAATACATATATAATTCCAAAAATACTATATCTGTGCGCTGTCCTAGATCCCCCACGTCAGACTGTCACAAACATAAACAAAGAGATTAGACGCTTTGTGTTTGCCACGCCATCTACAGTGTCAAACATACTACACTCATGCAAGACAAAAAAGATGGAGGTATTGCCCTCCAAGACATAACAACCAAAATACAAGCACTTAGGATCAAAAACGTAGGCGAAATCCTACAACACCCAGAAAAACACCCTTTAGCACACTATTACATTGGAATTAGGCTATCTTATTTGAAACCTATTAGGAATATATCCTCACATTACTTTGGCACTCTCCCAACATTTTACAAAACATGTATTTCAGCCATTAAAGGACACGAAAAATTAGTACACAAGAAAACACAAACAATCTTCAAAGCATTTAGTTAAATTACAAGCAACTCCAGTACACCTCAGAATTAAAAGAGGACATAGATATTTCATAAAAGATTATACCGAAACTTTCTCTAATATTCACAACAAGCAGATTACCCCAAAAGCAAAGGAAATTACATATAGGCTTGTTTACAGCATGACCCCAACAACAGAGAGAACAGAAAAAATAACTAAGCAAATACTACAGTGTCAGCTTTGTAGACGGAGCGTCCAAGAATCAGAAGAGCACATCTATTACGAATGCGACACAATCATGCCAACAAGAAATCTCCTACAAAACATCATAAACACTCATACGAAACAAAGAACAGATGTTTACAAAGAAATCATGATAAATTCCATTCCTTACTCCACACAAGACATCCACACAACGCTACTTATTCTATTGGCAGAGTACAGACATGTTATATGGACATTAAGAAACAAAGCATTATAAAACTACAGAACAATCAACAAAGAAATTGTCCAACAGCTTAATCAACAAAAATTCTCAAACATTCTAACCTTAGCCCCACAAGCGCAAATCCAGTAAGAGTTTTGCCTGAAGACAGCACATACAGAAGAAGCAAATAACATGTTGTAAACAAAGGATACCACAAATGTAAATGTGTCTATTGACGGTATTAAAAATCTTACAATTATTATTATTATTATTATTATTATTATTATTATTATTATTATTATTATTATTATTATTATGAATACTTTTATTACTATTGCTACCATTATAAATAATTTTCCCATTATATTTGAATGTGCAACATGAAATATATTGTGGATGTGTGTCTGTGTCGTTGGCAGTAACATATGTATGCGTCTGGGTGTGGATGCAGGTGTGTGTGTGTGTGTGTGTGTGTTTGTGTGTGTGTGTGTGGTGCATGTATTTGCACGCGCATGTGTGTGTGTTTGTGTGTGTGTGTGTGTGTGCGCGTGTAGCAGCCTTTAAACCAAGGCAATATCTTAAGTATTAAAATGATGTTATATGGTAATGATATGGTTGAAAAGAAAAATAAATATGCGTCACAATGTATAAACAAATTAAATGAGCCCTTTAAGTATCCAATAAGCTAAAGTGGCTGGTAGTGGTCAGATTTTAAGTCCTTCCAATTATCTCCCAGGGGACAGGCCATGGACTCTAATTGCTAGTTTTAAATCCCTGATTTAAGTCCCCCAAACAAAAGGGGTCATGGACATTTAAAGGGCACTAGAGCGTAATCCTGTAATTTGACATGAGGCCAACAACACCAACAATGTGAACCTACACCTCGGTAGCCAAGTGACCCAGAAATTACAAAGAAGCCACATTTTAATGGGAATGATAATTTAAAGTTTATTGCCCATGCTCACGGCATTCAATGTACTGCTGTCTCCAGAAAGCTTGAGATAGATCATGATAAAATGTGTGTGTGTGTGTGTGTGTGTGTGTGTGTGTGAGAGAGAGAGAGAGAGAGAGAGAGAGAGAGAGAGAGAGAGAGAGAGAGAGAGAGAGAGAGAGAGAGGGAGAGGGAGAGATGGACAGGTGTTACATACATTCCGCTTGTGGAAGTGGAAATAAAGCATATGCAAGGAATGTGTGTTTACATGCACTATACCATAAATTTTACATTAACATAACTGTATATATGTATGTATTTGTTTTATTCACACATGTGACACCTAACACTAACAAACAGCAACGCTCTGTAATATTTAAAAAAAAACATTACATCTTGTAAATACACATTGCTTTGTATGAAATAAACGTTTAAAAAAAATTATGTATCTCAAGTATTAAAATGATGTTATATGGTAATGATATTTTTGAAAAGAAAAAAAATATGCACCACCATGTATAAACAAATTAAATAAGCCCTTTAAGTACCCTAAGCTAAAGTGGCTTGTAGTGGTCAGATTTTAAGTCCTTCCCACTGTATCTGAAACTCAGTCACTATCACAGCTTTGAACCAATTACCTCCCTGGGGACAGGCCATGGACTCTAATTGCTGGTTATAAATCCCTGATTCTTGTCCCCAAACAAAAGGGGTCATGGACATTTACAGGACACTAGAGCGTCATCCTGTAATTTGACATCAGGCCAACAACACCAACAATGTGAACCTTCACCTCGGTATCTAAGTGACCCAGAAATAACAAAGAAGCCACACTTTAATGGGAATCATAATTTAAAGTTTATTGCCCAAGCTCACGGCATTCAATGTACTGCTGTCTCCAGAAAGCATGAGATAGATCAAGATAAAATGTGTGTGTGAGAGAGAGAGAGAGAGAGAGAGAGAGAGAGAGAGAGAGAGAGAGAGAGAGAGAGAGAGAGAGAGAGAGGAGAGGGAGAGATGGACAGGTGTTACATGCATTCCGCTTGTGTAAGTGGAAATGAATCATATGCAAAGCATGTGTGTTTACATGCACAATGCCATAAATGTTATATTAACATAACTGTATATATGTATGTATTTGTTTTATTCACACATGTGACACCTAACACTAACAAACGGCAACGCTCTGTAATATACACAAACAAAAGAAACACACATTACACCTTGTAAATAAGCATTGCTTTGTATGAAATAAACGTTAAAAAAAATTTCTATGGAGTATCGTGCTTTTACGATGCTAAAAAAAATTATATTGTGACCGAAGCTTTCACGGTTCGATTTCTTCTTCTTCTTCTTTCGTTCGCCTAAATTATGTTTATAACTGCAATGTTGTCTCTTGTATGAATCTAACAGTCTTTTTTAGTTCATTCAGCGATCCATAGAGTTTATCTTCCACTGTTGTCTCTCTAGGCCAGAAGGTTCGCCTGGATATGTTGTAGTTTGGGCAATCCTGGAGTATGTGCTCTGCTGTCTGCGACGCCAAACCACATGTGCACATGGCTGAGTCACCAATCTTGAATTTTGTATACATGTGGTTGCGTAATCTATTGTGTCCGGTTCGATTTGATACCGAGAGAATTATCCAAACAAGAAAATGATTACAGACGTACAGCTGGCTACCTTTGCAAATGGCCTGGGTGTAGCATTGTTCCTGTTGGTGGTGTTGTATCATTACGTTTCTGTCAACAGTGTGAAGAAATCTGACTGACCTAATAATGGGGAAGTCGTTAAGTTTCATCTGATTGTTTCTGCGGTTCAGCTCATGGACTGCCACTGCATAATTTTATGTACCTCATCAGATTAAATACATTATTGTACTTAAGAATATTATCATGTCACGAATAAAATATTATCTCTGAAAAAAAAAATCATATTGTGATTGAGAAGATCAATAAAGGGGAAATTGAAATTCCAGACGAATAAAGCAATGTGTTGACTAATGCAAAAAAAAAAAAAAAAAAAAAAATGTTTTCCTTCTATTAAGTAAAATCGTCAGGTCGTTGTCTTGATATGATGATTTCCGACGTCGTTGCGGTTGATAGATTGTCGTCAAATGGCTCGTGTGCGAACCAAGACCGTGAAAAAGGCATCCCGTGTGATTATTGAAAAATACTACACGAGGCTAACAAATGACTTTCACACAAACAAACGTGTATGTGAGGAGATTGCAATAATTTCTAGCAAGAAGCTTAGGAATAAAATTGCAGGATTTGTTACACATCTGATGAGGAGAATTCAACAGGGACCAGTGAGAAATATGTCCATTAAGAACCAGGAAGAGGAGAGAGAAAGGAGAGACAACTATGTGCTCGAGGTCTCCGCGCTCGAGATGGATATCATAGTAATTGATCCAGATACCAAGGAGATGTTGAAGGCTTTGGACTTTGACAAGCTTCCTCACCTTCAGGTCACACAGCCCACTACCAGTATTGTTGGTAGGGCTCCACCAGCTGGCTTGAGAACATAACATGTTAATAACAAATGAAATGAAACCGGATTACATTTGTGAATAAAGTTTCTTTAATGAAGTGTCCAAAAAAAATATATATAATTGGACTGGTCGAGGGATTAGCAGCTTTCTCCGTATTCCCGAATACTATCGTGGTTGACGTGAGCGCACGAGAATTGGAAGCAGTTCGAGTTGCGCCAGTGACCTATGAGAGTATGGAGCCGGTCGCTCAGAAAGTCGTGGCGTGCCTATGAGCGTAATCAATCCTAGGAATCAACACACAGCTGAAAGATGCTGATGTTGACCGCAATATCCTTAAACAGGATGGAAACACGAAAAAAAAAATCCTTTGAAGTACGCCGCAGTCAGCCCAGCATTTATTGGGTGTTCGTGATATCTTGGCAAGTTTACGTTCAGTAGTTTCAGGTTGCACTTTTTAGTTATTTGAATGAAGATAGTTCTCTTCCAATATTTCCATATCTTCTACTATCTTCTAATATTTATATAAAAGAGAATGTTTGTTTCATTGTGTGTCCTTTATGCGTTCCCGAACGCGATTAAGATGAAATTTTGTATAGATGTTGTTCCTCCCGCGGATCCAACTGAAATAGTTTAAAATACATTTTTAAGTTTTACCTGAAAGAAAAAGGCATTACGAGCTTCAGAAACAGACGAGCAACGGGAACGGGAACGGGAGCATCAGAAACAGACGAGCAAGGGAACGGAAACGTGAGCATCAGAAACAGACGAGCAAGGGAACGGAAACCGGAGCATCAGAAACAGACGAGCAACGGGAATGGGAGCATCAGAAACAGACGAGCAACGGGAATGGGAGCATCAGAAACAGACGAGCAACGGGAACGTGAGCAGGAGTCGAACGCGTAGTCTGTGCGCTTAGAGAAATGTATTTGAATGTATAATGACTACTTATATGAATTAAATGAGACTCTCCCCTTCAGGTGCCTGGCGACTACCGAGCCAGGTCAGCTAGTGTATATATATATATATACTGACTATTTAATAAATTTGAGTAAAGAATGCAGAGCAAGCAGGTCATATACATCTTTATTTATTATGTTTTAATTTGGAACCGTTGGATGACATGTTTTGACTTGTTTTCATCAAGATCCGCGAGACTTCCTTGTCCTCGTGATCGGGATCTTACATCTCACACAGGAATCTGGTAACACGCTGTGTGCAGCTAACGTCATTCATCTTAATGGTAGCCTTAACAGCTCTTCTCTTTAGGGCTAAGCATTCTTCGCGACCTTTGCCGTCGGGTTGTCCCGCGCCCCAATCAGCAAATAGCAGATGATTCTCGTGGTGGTTAGAACCGATAGTTCCATCCGGATAGAGGACCTTCCCGCTAATTTGTATGTCTTCGTCATTGTTTACAACAGAATCTTAGCCCGTACTCTAATATAAGTTAGATGCATAGTAGTAGTTTCATGTTCTTTGCTGTTACTCGGTGACCCTAGAACGACGCGGACATAGATAAGCGAGCATTTTCTGACTGTTTCTAAGTTTAGTTGAGTTAAGAACCGACATCACTGCACTCAGGACATTCCCATACGTGCTCAGTCCCTTCGTTCAACAGCCAGCGAAGAGTCATACTACTAATCGTTCCCACCGCTATCTGATTAAATGTTCTCCTGGTCTTCCCTCTCAGTTTTGAGATTCGTCCAGAACCTCTGCCGATCCCCAGCAATCTCATTATTTCCACATATGGGTTCTCAATCTGTTCCTCCGCCTTCTCCACCTGGTCCCACAAGCGCACGACCACCTCCCCCTTGTCCATAGGCAAGATACCATCAAGAAGTGCCTTCCCTGCTAGCCTGTCAGCCTGTTCATTCCCCCGTACACTCGCATGGCCAGGGCAAAATATCCATACAATTCTCACAATCTGTGACCTCTTAAGCGACGAGAGCCATTCCACACGAAACATTCCTTTCTTCACCTTGCTAAGATATTCTTTGAATCCGTAATGAACACAACATGTGGTGCAGTAATCTCCTCTAGCCACCGGAATGCCGCTGTTACAGCTTCCATCTCCATTCTCATGCTGGAGGTCGTAGTTGAGTCTTCCAATGGTGACAGAGTCCAGTCTCTTTGTCCATGGTGAGTCCCCCAACAGTGACATAGTGATCTCTTTTGTCCATGTTGAGTCCCCCAATGTAAAATAGTGGTCTTTCTGTCCATGTTGTCCCTCAGTCGTGACATACTGATCCCTGTGTCCATGTTGAGTTCCCCAATAGTGGCATAGTGATCCCTCTGTCCATTGTCAGTCCCCTAGCGGTGACATAGTGATCCCTCTGTCCATGCTGAGTCCCCCAACGGTGACATCCATGTTGAGTCCCTCAATGGTGACGTCCATGTTGAGTCCCCCAACGGTGACATCATTATGTATTCTCTGCCAGAATAGCTCTGGGGGTTGCCCCACAGTACCGGATAATTTTCACAATGTTCTGGATATTGAGAAGGAAAAGCATTGTGGTAGGGCATTGACCAACTCACTTCAGTTTGTCACAGCTTAGTATATGTGTAGGAATAACTCTTCACAGCCCACCACCAGTGTCTGCCATGGGGGTTACCCACTTGACCAACAGATTTCAGATAAATGAAAACCCCAGAAACTGTCAAAGATTGGTGCCCAATCTTAGGCCCAGTTACTCCTCATTCCCAGAATATATGTAATGACATATGTGTTATTAGCTTGGTTTTATGAACAATGATATCCCTATTTTAACATTGTTTAAACAGTTTAGAGATTGGTGTCTAACCTTAGGCCCAGTTACTAATCACTCTCACAATACATGTAATGATGTTTTCGTTATTAGCTTTGTTCCAATACCAGTGTCAGCCTCATGTTAACATTGTTTCAAGCATCTGTATACATATGACTCCTGTTGTTCGTAAACATTGATGAAGAACATTAATGTATGTACAGATGAAACATGCTTTATTAAAATAATAGTTATTTCTTGTTGTTTTGTTTAGTTTGTGTGTGTTGAAAATACTTAGCTTGTTTGATAAATTTATGTGGACTGATTGCACTGGTATAAGACAGGGAGAAAACAGGAGAGCTCAGAGAACACTAGATAACTTAAAATTGGAAGGTGTACGGATTTGAATGTGACACATACGTATAATGCTAGCTTACTGAAGAAATATGATTACTTAGACACCCTACCAACTTACCACTCTTTACACTTAGACACCCAACCAACTTACCACTCTTTATACTTAAACACCCTATCAACTTACCACTCTTTATACTTAAGACACCAAAACAACTTACTACTCTTACACCCTACCAACTTAGCACTCTTTATACTTAGACATCTTACTAATTTATCACTCTTTATAATTAGACACCCTATAAATTTACCACTCATTATACTTAGACACTCTACCAACTTACCACACTTTCAAATACGCTATCAAATAAGCAGGCTTAAAAAATAGCAAAACAGGAGCTATTAAAGATAGCTCATGAAAAAAAAAAAAACACACACTACAGCTAATAAAGATGTTGGGGGTGGGGGGGGGGGGGCTAAGCAGATATGGCTAGATAAAAGACAATGTTTAGATGGCCCTAGCAAGAGAGATAGAAGTAGCACAACAAAAGGAAACTTCTAATTTTTACAACACAAGAAGGAAAATGGCAGAACAATATATTTAACCAATCGACTAGTAGTGGAAAAGGTTGCACCAACTTAAAGCTCAAATGAATAATAGATGGGTCTAATACTTTGATGTGGAGCTGAATGTCAACTGTAAGAAATCATCTGAAGAAGAAATTAGAAAAGCTCTCACATTTCTGAAAGGTGGAAAAGCTGCAGGTCCAGATGGTAATCTAGCAGAAGCTATTAAAGCCAATAAAACACTTCAACTAAATTACTGCACAAACGATTGTGTAAAGTCTGGGAGGCTGAAGAAATACCAGCAGACTGGAGAAGAAGATATTTACTGAAGTTGCCAAAGAGAAGAGACCAGCAGGAGGATATAAATTATAGAGGCATAATGTTATTGTCAGCTCCTGTGAAAATATTATTAAATTAAGTTGGATCATTGCCGGCTCAATGGCCGAGGGGTTAGCAGCTTTCTCCGCTAACCCAGAATACTCTCGTCACGTGACGCGACGAGAATTAGCAGTGGTTCGAATCGCAAAAGTGACATGAGAGTATGGAGCGGGTCGCTCAGAAAGTCGTGGCGTGCTGATGAGCGTAATCTAGCCTAGGAATCAACATACAGCTGAAAGATGCTGGTGTTGACCGCAATATCCTGAAACAGGATGGAAAATCGGGGGGAAAAAAGTTGGATCATTCTGGACAGATTGCTATACAACTAAGGGATGAGCAATCGGAGTTCTGACCTAAATTTTGCACTGACCAGATAGCTATAGCACATAATAATGGAGAAAGCATTGGCATATCTTCACTACCTTATATTGCATTTATGGACTACAAAAAGCCCTTTGACAGTATTGAAAGAGAATCAGAAACCTGATAAAATATTATTAGAACCCATCGAAGATCATTAACTCAATAAAGGCAACATATGAGGGCATGAAATGCTCATTTCTTCATGAGGATAAACTGACAGACGTGTCTGAAATAAGAACCAACATGCCTGTTGTCATCTTGATTATTTTTAGTGACTATATAAAAGGACAGGGATGTCTTTTGTCATCTTTATTGTTTTTAGTAAAAATATGAATAAAATTGGAACTGCGTGGAACTGCGGTAAAGCTGTGAAAATGAAACAATATAAAATGACACAAAGTAGTGCAGCTTTACATAACAGATTTACGACACATACAGGACGTTGCGGCGATTAGCCTTCATCAGCAAACAAACACATTCACAAACACAACATATTCATATAGTCAGGGAGATCTCCTGTGACTACTTCAAAAGGTGACGACAGGATGAGAAGAACAAAAGGATGAAAAAATGAAAGCAATGAAGAGAAAATGAGAATTGGAAACAAATGTTCATACTTACCTCACAATTCCGATCTGTGTTCTGTCAACATCAGCATCGCATCTTTTAGCTGATTGTTGATTTCTTGGCAGGATTGCGCTCAGTAGTTTGCCATTGCTTTCTGAGCGACCGGCTCACACCCCTAAGTTACCGACGAGGAGAGAACCGCTACCAATTCTCGCACACGTCACGTCACGTTACGAGAGTATGCGGGATTACAGAGAAAGTCGTGTAATACCTAGACCAGGGTTGCCGGCCCTGTAAAGGATATTCAATTAATTTTACTTTTAGTTACTACAAGGGAAATAATTGCATCTACGGCTTTAGCAATCAAGGGGAACAATGATAGATGTCACTATATTTGTACTGACAGCTATTTTGCAAGAGAAGTATATGTTTATTCCTGTAACAATTTTATTCATATTCTAGAAATTGTAAATTGAATGTTACCATCATAAAGCTATATATAGTTTTGAATATTATTTAAAATTTTAGGCACCAAGTTTTTGTATAATAAATAATGTTTAGTAAATTATTTATTTCTTTATCTGCTAGACCGCGTCTGTCTAAACAGAGGTTATGCATACTCTGGTTTCTCTTCACAACGTATAAATCTTTCGTTCTCATACTGTGCATCAGTGCTGATTTCTACCCAAGTCACCTGTACAGCTGGCTGCATTCTATCGACGGAAGGAAGGGATTGAACTGGGTATACGCAACATTATACAAGTGACTCTGGTACACATATTCAACAAACTTGAGTCACTGTCATTCTCATTAATGCCATCAATGTTGTCTGCTGCTCCTTCATCATCATCATCCATCATCATCATCATCATCATCATCATCATCATCATCATCATCACTGCAACTACGGCCAGTGCTAAGACATCTGGAAAGAATTGTCCATGTGGAGAAGGTCAAGATAAAGAATCGAGCCATGTCTGTCAGCACTATTGTCGAGGATTTGCGCCAGCGCCATTCCACCCTCTGTGACTTCTTGTTGTTGGACCCTGAGGTCTGCATGTGTGCACTGCGTTTGATGCACATGGCAGGATTCCCTCCAGATCTGAGCACCGCACAACTCACCCGACTTTGTGGGGTCATTGCCTTCACGTTTTTCACCTCTATTCACAAGAGAGTAATCGATACAGTTGCGGAGAGTCCTCCAAAATCTAACAGGATGACACAACTCTGCATGTCTTATATTGAACAGTTGAGTGATCGCCCTTTCATCCGCAGCATACTCATCCACTACCTGCTAGAAGGTGCTGTTCTTAAGGACCACTGTCATCTCTTTGGGGGAAGATGGTCCCAGATTCCATGCTTGTCATCATCATCAGCGGCAGCAACTTCAACAACAGCCAGCGGCATGACAGATACAGTCTTCCTCGTAGATGAGAATCGTCAGCAGTCCCTTTCCATCGCTTTGCCCAGATTTCACTCCAGTGTATATCATGGAGGTGTCATCCGGCAGTCTGCAGCAACTATTCAGAGTCCTGGTAAAGCACTGCCTAAGGAACTAGTGGCCAGAAACTGTCTGACATTCATTGAGACTTTATGGCTGTGTAGTCGTGAGATGAAAGAACCGGTCAGGCAGCAGACGTCCCTCAACCCATCTCAGAAGTCTGATGAGCCAATGGAGACTGACCAGATGATGTTTCTCACGTAATCTGACCATCTGTAGCATCAGTGAGAGTTCTGCCCGTACCCGGGGTTGTATCATTGTGGACACACTCACCCTGGACTCCCTATACAACGATGTCCACTGGCAGGACCCTGACTTCCGTAAAGTGACTATAGAAAGAGACACCTTGGTATGGAAGAGACTGGAGTCACTGCTCCTGCTGTGAGATGTTATACAGGAGTTCAGCTCAAGCTGTGTGTTCATGTACTACCCGTCCCCTGTGTTGAGGTCTCTGATGGCCGTCATCATGAATCACCTGGAGGTGTCTCGAGAAGCCCGCTTGAGGAACTGACCAAAGTATCATGATGCTGCAGTCAAGCTGCTCTATTGTTTAGCACAGGGCTCCATGGTTCCCCCGCCACTGTCAAATATGGCAGAGTTATTTCCCTTTGTCAGTCCCTATGAGGGTTACCTCCTTTTGCTGGCCTTATGGCGCTACATTAAGGACAATCCACCATCAGAGTTTGAGAAGGAAGTTACAAGCCGCACCTGTGACAGCTCACATATGTATGTGGTCAACTCAATCATCCATGCCAACATCGACCACATGGGCCATCTGTGTCCCCGTATGTTCAACATGTGAATGACTAGAAATGGATGGAGGTGTATAACCCTGGAGCTGGGCAGATCTCACTGTGTGTAACCCTGGAGCTGGGCAGATCTCACCGTGTGTAACCCTGGAGCTGGGCAGATCTCACTGTGTGTAACCCTGGAGCTGGGCAGATCTCACTGTGTGTAACCCTGGAGCTGGGCAGATCTCACTGTGTGTAACCCTGGAGCTGGGCAGATCTCACATGTGTAACCCTGGAGCTGGGCAGATCTCACATGTATAACCCTGGAGCTGGGCAGATCTCACATGTGTAACCCTGGAGCTGGGCAGATCTCACATGTATAACCCTGGAGCTGGGCAGATCTCACATGTGTAACCCTGGAGCTGGGCAGATCTCACCTGTATAACCCTGGAGCTGGGCAGATCTCACATGTGTAACCCTGGAGCTGGGCAGATCTTACATGTGTAACCCTTGAGCTGGGCTGTATAACCCTGGAGCTGGGCAGACCTCACTGTGTGTAACCCTGTGGAGCTAGGCAGTGAAATTCTGGAGCTGTTTAGATCTGACTGTAATCCTTAACAGGGCAGATTTCAATATATGTAACCCCAGAGCTGGGCAGATGTCACTGTGAGTAATCCTAGAGATGGACAGATTTCACTGTGAGTTACCCTGGAGATAGGCAGATCTCACTGTGAGTAACTAAACGACTAAACTAGCTGGGATTTATTTACGTGTGCAACAATGCACATGGGTGTCCGATCTCACTACCCATAGACCAGGGAACATTTTTGTTACTAGAAGTCCATGTGAAAAAATCCCGGTCCTCACCGGGGCTTGAACCCGCGATCTTTAGCATTCGAGGCAGACACCATAAATCGAGACCACTCAACCCCCCTGTAATAAGGTAATAGACTTTCTAAACAGGGCTGGGAAGAGATAATAAGAAAGTGAATATGTCACCTCACTTCATACACACAATGCAGTTTCCTGATATGGGTCTGTGATAGCACCATCTCATCGTGAAGGTCTGAGAGCCAGGAGGAAGGGGTGGCCAGTCTTTTCCTCACTTTGGCTAGCGATGAGCCCTGGTGTTGAACCTGCATCAGACCGTGCTCATGACATTACCAGAACTATTTGGTATCAGCTTCGCTAGCCTGCTCGCCTCATTACATGAAGTTTTGTACCAGTGTTACATTCTGTCCATGCCCACACAATCCTTGTGCAGTTGTAAACTTTGATGATTTTAAGATGTATTCTGTGGTATAAACGTTTGGAAGTTGAATTACCGGAATTCTGTACAGGCTCTCTTCTTGTAATGGAAAATATGGAAAATAATCTTTCTTCTGTTTTCAGTTTCTAATAAAATGATTTTCTTGGGTAGTTGTATTAGATACATAGCCTTATCAGATAAATTCACACTGTAAAAATCCCATGGAGTTGGATATTGCATCTATTAACTTGGCAAAATTCTTGGGGGGGGGGGGGGCGCTTAAACTTACCCACTTACCCATAAGAAGATGGGAACCCACACAGACACTCTGACCTCCAGGTGTTTTGTCTTCAGCATCATCATGTGCCTTGTCAGATGGCTACAGCATGAATGTGTCTCCACAGATATCAACCCTTGATGTTCTGGATGAGTTCTGTTGATGCTGTTCCTCCAAGGCACCCACATTTTGTTTGTTCTGCTGCACTTTGCATTCAATCCCACAGAGCCTTCACCGCCTCATTCTTGTGACAATCTGAAAGAAGCGGCACTAGCCAATCTATCAGTCTGTTTATGTTCTCGCAGAACATCCATGATATGCTCTTGACCTTCATTTATTCCACCAATGCAGCCACTCCACACGGAACATCTTTGGCCATCCTATCAAAGACACATCTTGTTTTGTGCTATTGTCCAGTCATCAAAGCGCCGCCACTACAGCCTCCACCTTCATTTTCATGCTGAAAATGGTGATATCATACACCAGATTCTCCATTTTTACGTAGCATCACTTAAAAATTGCAATGAAGTTAATGGGCGCTGTGTAAATATTTCAGAGTGGTAATTTATAGTGATAAATAATCACTGTATGTGGTATATGTTATGTAGGTTAACCATATCAGCATGCATGCTTCTCTCTCCATACTTTATGTGTTAAATAATTTGTAGGTAATTTCTGTGTCATTTGTTTAAAATGGATCTGTTAATGACATTTAATGTATATTTTATGCTTGCTCTAATATTTGGTCATCGTTTCAGATGATCACTATTATATAAAATACTGTTTAGATTGTATGACTGCCTATCAAGGTGGATTAGGATTTGATGTGTTGAAAAGATTTATATAAATTAAAATGAATATCATAGATTTGCATGTAAAGATAGCCACATGGCGAATGCTGTCATTGGTGTTAGGCCTTCACATATTGTGGGCCATGGCACAGTAAGGTGGGCTGGCCAGTTTCCTTCCCTGCCACCTTTTCCCAGACAGTTCCAGGACAATTCTTCCCAGACATTTCTTCCTGGACAATTCTTCCCAGACAGTTCCTGGACAATTCTTCTCAGACAGTTGCTGGACAATTCTTCTCAGACAGTTGCTGGACAATTCTTCTCAGACAATTCTTCCCGGACAGTTCCTAGACAATTCTTCCCAGACAGTTCGCGGACAATTCAGAAAATTCTTCCGGTTTCCATGTGATAAGATAGGATCAACCCTAGAGCCATGTTTGTCTGAAAAAATAATCCTGCCAATGTTGGGAATTGAATCCGGCCAGTCTTGGTTAGCAAGCACTCATAGAAGTAGGTCATGGATAGACACAGTCCATGACCTTGGATAGAATCTGTCTACATGAAGGACCCAACCCCCCCCCCCCTTCCACACACAAACACACGCATGCGCGCGCGCGTTAGACACACTGACATTTCAAGTACATAACTATGTGTGATGCACTCCCCTCCAAGGAGTCACGATGAAGAAGAAGGAATGAACACACAATTCTGGTAAACACATAGAGAGGAGTATTAGAGACAGAGATGAGAAATGTGAGGTGGGCATGGATGGAGCTGATAGAGATAGGAGAGGATAGGACGGCTGGATGTGAATTGGTGTAGGGTCGGCCTAGGCTCCACTGGTGGATAAAAGGAAGGAGAAGAAAGTTGATGTCACAACTAGGTGGACTAGGAGAATGTAAAATAAAATATGGGGTGAATTAAGTAAACAAACAAGCAAACAAACAAATGGCAACTTGCTTGATACATAATCAATTAGGAGTTAGAATTTGATTCAAACTTTGTTGTGTAGTTGGGGAAGGCAAAAGTGGCAAGCAAGGGAACAGGTCGCCTAACCTAGGTCAAGTTGTAACCCAGAGGTTTTAATGTAATATTCTATTATTTGTTAAGTTGTATTATCTTATTTTGTGTGTGTCCATTCGGAAGAAAACAAAACTTACAGCTACCTTTTTTTCTGTTGAACTTGTCACATAGACCCATTCTTATTTATATGTGTTATGTCAATGTCTTATTTTGCTTTTACTATTAAGGTACATTAAGGTATTAAGGTACACCATGGACGGGCAGAAAAACCAATGAGCAAGTCCTTCAAGAGACAAATGAAGATCGTAAACTGATTAGAGTCATTAGACGTAGACAGTCAAAATTTTTTGGGCATGTTATGAGAAGAAATGAATTGGAGAACTTGGTGACAACTGGCAAGATCGAAGGGAACAGACTAAGGGGAAGACCGAGAAGTAAATACCTGGATGGATTGGCTACATGGCATGGTCGAGACAGGAACACAGAGCTGATCCACGACTCTGGTGATCGAGTGAGATGGCAGAACATATTCGCCCACGCTTACCGGCATGGCACATGATGGATGGATGGATTAAGGTACACTTTAGCTTACATAAAGAGTATGGTACAAAGAGATGCATTGAGAGTAATTTAGCTTTTACAACTGTTGACATAAGTTTTCTGAACATACTTTCTATTAGTCTGCCGTTAGTTGTGGTTCCAACGCAAAGGGCCACCCCATAATGCTTTGTTCCTGTGCCAGTGAATATCACTTCCTGTTGTACATGCTAAAGGAATGAAGTAGCATTTCTTTTAATATTAGTGTAAGGAGAAAAGAAATGTTCTTGTTTAGAAGTTTACTTTATAATGATGTCTTTATACAGTGTCTTTATAATGTCTGTCTTTATACTGAAATCTTTATTAAAGTAAATGTTCGGTAGCGGGCTGAGTGGTCTTAGGGTATGGTGTCGGCTTCGAGTGCTGGAGGTCCCGAGTTCAAGCCCCGGTGAGGCTCAGGATTTTTTCACGTGGGCGTCTAGTAAAATATTTCCCCTGGTCTCTGGGTAGTGAGATCGGATGCCCGTGTGTATTGTTGCGCACGTAAAAAATCCCTTGGCAGTCGGAAATCTAAAACAGAGTAGCCTAACGGCGATGCCCGGGCAAAATTTCGAGTTAAAAATCTACCTAAAGTATTTCAGAATCCTCGCTCGTGCTATGGAGTTCGTGCACTGAGCTGAGATTATCCGGACTCAGGCTTGAATTAGGAGTAGAACGGAGCACTTATGGGTACACCTGTGTGCCATGATGTTGATCCATCGACTAAACTAAATGTTTGGTAAATAAAGCAGAAACAGTCGTGCATATTTGAGATGTACAATGCTCAGGCAGTCCCATGCTGTAATTCCTGTTGGGATGTTAAATCTTAGCTCTTCATATATTCATGGCCAAGGCATATTGAAGTGGGATGGCTAGTTCCATTCCTCAACACCCCTCCTCCCTAGACAACTCTGAGAATCTATCTGTTGTCCCATTTCATCAGGTTTAGCTGACCCCAGTGCTGTATTGGTCAGAAGAAATGCTGGACACTGGGTTGGAGTACTTCAAACCTGTAGAGGGCACGTCCACCCAGGCCTGACCCTAACCAGTGCATGTGTGCTGTACTGAAACATGTCACATGGTACGGCTGTTCATGCCTCATCATGGTTTCTTAAGCTGCACTGATATTAACATATACAAGCATTTCAACGAGAGAAGTTTCCTCCAGACACGCACATTATGTTTAGTTTTGACTTTGTGTGGGGAACTTTGATGTGGTGGGAAAGATCATCATGTCTGTTACATTAAAGCTAATCATGATATTATTTATTTATAGAAAGGTTGATGGATCTTGCAAGATGAAGGGCAGTTTCTAAATGTTAGTTTTACTTGATTTAATTTTACAGGGATTAGAAACCAAGTCTCCAGGGGCCTCAGTGGCATAGTGGTCATTCTATCCAAAACTAGCCATGTTCAGTTCCCCAGAGATGACATACTGACCTCTCTGTCCATGTTGAATTCCCCCAATGTAACATAGTGGTCTTTCTATCCAAAACTAGCTATGTTCAGTTCCCCAGCGGTGACATAGTGATCTCTCTGTCCAAGGTGAGTTCCCCAACAGTGACATAGTGATCTCTCTGTCCATGTTGAATTCCCTCAATGTTACATAGTGGTTCTGTCCATGTTGTCCCCCAGCGGTGACATAATGATCCCTCTGTCCATGTTCAGTCCCCCAGCGGTGACATAGTTATCTCTCCGTCCTTGTTCAGTCCCCCAACGGTAACGTCCATGTTGAGTCCCACAATGGTGACGTCCATGTTGAGTCCCACAATAGTGACGTCCATGTTGAGTCCCACAATGGTGACGTCCATGTTGAGTCCCCCAATGGTGATGTCCATGTTGAGTCCCAAAATGGTGACGTCCATGTTGAGTCCCCCAATGGTGATGTCCATGTTGAGTCCGTCAATGGTGACGTCCATGTTGAGTCCCACAATGGTGACGTCCATGTTGAGTCCCCCAATGGTGACGTCCATGTTGAGTCCCTCAATGGTGACGTCCATGTTGAGTCCCACAATGGTGACGTCCATGTTGAGTCCCACAATGGTGACGTCCATGTTGAGTCCCCCAATGGTGACGTCCATGTTGAGTCCCTCAATGGTGACGTCCATGTTGAGTCCACCAACGGTGACATCATTATGTATTCTCTGCCAGTATAGCTCCGGGGATTGACCCACAGTACCGGATAATTTTTACAATGTTCTGGATATTGAGAAGGAAAAGCATTGTGGTAGGGCACTGACCAACTCACTTCAGTTTGTCACAGCTTAGTATATGTGTTGGCATAACTCTTCACAGCCCACCACCAGTATCTCCCATGGGGGTTACCCACTTGACCTACAGATTTCAGATGAATGAAACCCCAGAAACTGTCAAAGATTGGTGCCCAAACTTAGGTCCAGTTACTCCTCATTCCCAGAATATATGTGTGTGTTATTAGCTTGGTTTTATGAGCAATGTTGTCAAAGACTTAGGAGAGAGCTCAAAGCTAAGGAGAGCTAAATAGAGCTTAGGAAAAGGGCAAGTAACCTAACAGTTTAGGAGACCAGACAGAAGAGACACAAATGCTATAAATAGCCTTAGCAGGACACACCTGTGTCAACAAGGAGGGCAACAAGTGCATACGAGCTGAGGTTACCCAAGAGATTGGGAAACCCGCTTCACGACGTGTAACCTGTAGTGCTGGTCACTACAACCAAGTGACCAGCGTGCTGGAACACGTAAACTAGCGAATGCACGAAGTGCTAATTGCTCGTGGCTGAACACAGCACAGAGAGCTGGTTCAGACAGAGACTGGACGGCGTAAAGAGCAGACGGTGCATCCGCTGTGGAGACTGTGTAGTTGAGGACAGTATCAATAGTTTAGACTGTAGCTTAGCGTCAGTAGTAGTTCTTATTAGTATCATCTCATCATTCCATCTTCATAACATACTATGATGTTTAATACCAATGTGGTATTCCGCTCGTGGAGCTAATGTACGATCAGCTCCGAATAAAATGTATCCTTTTGCAAACAATACGAGTTGTCACTTTCGTGTGGTGCAAAAGTAGGGAATCCTTGTATGCCTGTCGCAAGTGAGTTGCTGACAGGCAGGATACCATTTGGTGTCAGAAGTGCCTGAACCTATAAATCAGGATACCATTTCGTGTCAGAAGTTCCTGAACAACCGCTCATTACCATTTGGTGTCAGAAGTTCCTGAACAACCGCTCATTACCATTTGGTGTCAGAAGTTCCTGAACAACCGTTCATTACCATTTGGTGTCAGAAGTTCCTGAACAACCGCTCATTACCATTTGGTATCAGAAGTTCCTGAACAACCACTCATTATCATTTGTTTATCAACAGCCAATTACCATTTGGTGTCAAAATCGTGGGCCTTGAACCACAGCCAAATACTAGTTGTTAAACATATTAAAATGCCATGTGGTAATCATACGTGCCTTGAACAACGATCAAATATCATTAGGATACCATTTTCAAGAGTACTTGCAATTATTATATGAAATTACCACTTAATTACCATTTGTGGAGCTTGAACCACATACAAGCAATTTAATTTACCATTTTTTTCGGAAATTTGATAGAACATTATCTATATTATTTGGTTAAAGTATTTTTATGAAAATGTATCACAATTATCAATTGCAAATTTAACCATCATTTGTGAATCATTTTGAGTGATACTATCATTGATCACATTCACGTGTGTATGTGCAAAAGCAAATTCTTTTCGCACAACAGAAATAGATTAGAGGTTAAGCTAAGTCATACAGCGCAGCGCAGTCAGAGACGATAGGAAGTGAAGACAAAACGACATTGACATTCATTGACGATCATTTAGTCTATCATACATTCATACCATTTACATCAATCATCATTATTTATATCACATTTATGTACCATCCGTAGAAACTGTAATATTTGAAGCAATAATAACCATGCATGGTACATTACATGCTTGTTGCTAAAGTATTGATGCTCTATTGAACAGAGACATCAGTTATAAAAGCAAGTCGATCAGTGTGTGTACGAAAGACAGCGGCGAAACATCCCGAGTGCAGTATTTTTCAGCAGATTAGATGAGTATATTTTCCACTAATTTTGATATTCATCGTTAACGACGCATCCTCTTTTTCAGGGAAAGTTGTAAATAGTTAACAGATAATAGTTGTAAAATTGTATTTGAAAATTATATTGCTATCAATTGTGGAATAACATAAAGCCAGATAATGTCATCATTAAATGAATTCATCCAGGCTGGCAAAGAACTAGAATATACTGGAGAAAAATTAGAGAAATGGGCAAACGAAAGATACAGAGAAGAGACAGAGAGAAAAGCTGCGCTAGAGAGAGACCAAAGAGCATTGGAAAGACAACATCAAAAAGAAATGAAGGAGTTAGAGGAAGCCACAAAACAGAAACAGATAGAGATGGACGATGCCACCAAGCATAAGCAAATAGAGGTAGAGTCACAAACGAAGTTGAAGATGAAAGAGATGGAGATTGACTCTAACATCCAGATAGCCTCTACTAAACAGAAGAGTCAAGAGGAGCAAAATAAATTCTCTAAGTATAAGGGAGTCATCAAGCTATTCAGCCAAGGCGATTCAATATCAGCTTGGACTGAGAATGTAGAATTCCAGCTTAAGACTAAGAAAATACCATTAGAAGACTGGGCGATTATCTATATGAGGAATCTCAGTGGGGAGCCATTAAAGGTCATAGAGTCTATACCATCAGATCTAAGAAGTAACTATCAGTATATCCATGATAGGATTATGCAGCATTTTCTACTCGATGCTCCTGGATATCAGATCCAGTACTCTCAGATAAAACCTAAGCCAACTGAAACGTTCTTAGACTACGTATCAAATGTCCAGAGTATATTCAATAAATGGCTTAAGGCGGCAAAGGTAGGGAAGAACTTTGGTAGATTGCAGGACTTAATGGTGATGGATAAAGTCATATCCACAGTTCCTACTCCCTTTGCTAAGTTCCTTCAACAAGCAGACATCGAATTTATTGAACAACTCGAAAAACGTGGGTCAACGTATTTTTCCTCAAACAGGGACATATTTAAAACATCCTTACATGATACTGAGATCACTGCTTTTGTTAAGAACGTGCCTAGCAAATCATATAATCAAAAAAGGGTATCAGAAGAAAGATAAACCCTATCAGAAGCTATCACAGTGGGTACACTGCAAATTATTTCATCCGCAGTACTCTATGTGTGATAAAAGTCCATCTTATCCTGCTCATCTTGAAATGATGATGAAAAAGCAGGAAAACAAACAGGACTCGTATAAACGAGCTGTTAAATGCTTCTTTTGTTCAAGTTATGGCCATTATTCTTCTAGATGTTTGGGCAGGCATAGAATGAAGGCTAGCAATGCTGTCCTCTTAGATACATCATCAGACGATGAGAGTGTAATTGATTCCAATCTTGAAAATGTATAACCAGTCAATGAGTGTGAGAGTGTGGCTGTAGTTACTGATATATTAGAGTTTAATGAATGTGACACGTGTCACCAGTTTCATGCAGACGGGAGACATAAATGAGGTCATGTTATATCATGTTCCAACGAAGATGCTAATGCAGCTTTAGCCTCCAGAGGTAATCTAAAGTTCCACGATGCACTGGTCAACGAACAACCATGCCAATGTTTACTTGATAGCGGGAGCACTTTACTTGGGGTAAAAAGAGACCTAGTTAAGCCAGAAGATTATACGGGTGAGTTTGTTAAATGCCGTACTTTCTCTGGAAACATTGAGAAATACCCGCTGGCAAAAGTCCGCATAAACACCCCGTTCCTTGCCGGCACATTTACGTGCGCGATCCTGCAAAATCCCTGTAGTGATTTGATTTTGGGTTGCTTGCCATCATTAAAACAATGTACTGATGACGAAATATTAGCCTGGAAACAAACAAACACGGCTAATGCTGTAACGAGGTCAGATACCCAAACACATTACACTGACCTACAAAATGAAATGTTACAGTTGTTAACACCCAGCGGTGCTAGTAACAGTGCTACTCGACAAGAGTTTATCGAGGCACAACGCACCGATCAAACTATTGCACCTTATTTTAAATTGTTAGGTGAGCGAGCGAAAGTTACTAAACATGCATCTTGGTATTTTAAAATACACAACGGAATTCCCATGCGTTATTATACAACAAATAACCATGAAATCCAGCAGACGGTGTTACCTGTAAAACACCGACAAAATGTGCTAAAGATTGCACATGAGTCACCGTTTGCTGGACATTTGGCCTATGACAAAACAAGAGCCAGAAATTTGTCACACTACTACTGGCCTAAGTTTTGTAATGATATTAAATTTTTCTGTCGATATTGTACTATGTGTCAACATATAGGGAAAAAGGGAAAGCATGGAATAGCCAAGGTTCAACGGTCAAGATTGGCCTCTAGACCATGCGAAAGTATAGCGGTGGACATTGCTGGACCCCTGAATCAGGTGTCGAGTAAAGAAAACCAGTTCATACTAAGCGAATATGCAAATAAGGGTGCCAAAACCCTACACCTTGAACCCAATCAAAAGGTGCTACTTTTACTACAAGATAAACGTAACTTGGTACTAACATCATGGCAAGGGCCATTCAAAGTTGAACGAAAGATATCAGATGTCGATTATGAAATATCGATAAAGGGAAAATTAAAGATATTTCATATCAACATGCTGAAGCCTTACTTTTCACGACAAGAACTGATGACAGACGAACAAAACGCACCTACACCAAGCAATCGAACGACAGACGTACACAACACAACTACACTAGGTAGGGCGACAGAGGACGACGACAACGCAAACACACTTAGCCAAGAAACAGAACACACAGCTAGTACAACAGCGGTACTTAATCAGACAGATGATATTTGTATCCATACAGTAGACTGGACATCACACTTAAAGAAACTGCGACATGTCTTCGAGAGATTGCGATTATTCGGTCTTACAGTGAAACCCACTAAAGTAGAGTTGGGTATGGAAGAAATTGATTTCCTAGGCCATACAATCTGCAGAGGCCAACTAAGAACAGATGAAAGAATTGTGACCAAGATTCTTAATTTAACTATGCCAACGACCAAGAAACAGGTCCGTAATTTGCTTGGTCTTGTCAATTATTACAGCAAATTTATACCCAATTTGGCTGAAATCACCAGCGTTTTTTCGAATATTTTAAAGGCATCTGTAAAACTTAATGTACAGGATGCAAAGTTAATCGGTGCTTTATCAAAATTGAAATGTATGTTTAGCGTCTCACCTATTTTGCGTTTGCCTAATCAGAATCTTACCTATTTCCTCCGTACAGACGCAAGTTCTATTTCCATTTCTGGCGTCTTAGGCCAATTTTATGAAGGCATATTTCCTCCGATAATCTACGTAAGCCGGAAGATCACCCCTGCTGAGGGAAGATACTCAGCCTCTGAATTGGAAGCTCTAAGCGTGATTTATTGTGTCAGGAAATTCATCGATTCCTGGCGGGTACAGAGTTTGTTATTGAAACCGATAATTCGCCGATAACTGTCATGCAGTCTTGGATTCATCGCAACAATAGGATCTACAGGTGGTCCTTGATACTGCAAAACTATGCCTTTACGATTAGGCACTTGAAGGGGAGCATGAACTCTCTAGCTGACACATTGAGCCGACCTTCTCACATTGAAATACCTGAAATACGAGAAGAGAGCGACCTCACATCACCAAAGACATTGACACTGTAATTACCTAGTGCCCTATGTGGTGATGATGAATATTATAGTGCGTTACCATCGCCAGTCGCTTACAGCTGTGTAATATAAACTGTGTCAGTAATAGTGAAATGAACAGACACATCAGTATTTGTCTACACCACTACCACTTATACAACCCGTGAGTGGATCGAAGTGTTAGACTTAACCTACACCAACCAGTAACATACCATTAGTATGAACATTACCCAGGATGAGAGCGTAAATCAGACTTTGTCTTGTGGACTCTATTTTCGAGGACATTCTACAGAGGACACTGCTCCAACATCACACCTGGATGTAATTAATTAGTGTAGTTAGATAGAAATTATATGTGATATGTATATAACATGTTTTTATAAACAGTCGCGTATAACTTCATATTTTTGTAGTAATATTTGAATTATGAATGTAGATTTAACATATAGCATTATTTAGAACATTTCAGAGCTATAATTCACCTACATTTAGTTAAGAACTCATTTAATTTAATACCTACATCATATTACTTTAGTTTACCACCATTTAAACATATTTAATTATATATTTAGTTAGTTAAAACATCACTTACAAATTAACACCATCATTTAATAATTTATATCATTTTAGTATTAAAACACTTTAAGGTAATTAACCCATTTTTCCTAAATTGAATTAATTAGATTATTTCCCTTAGATTAATTTAGAACAGTGCACCAACTTACAATAGTTTACTTAGATCAGTCATTAATATAGGATTAGTAGCGAGCGATCCTTTCAATCATGTATATTTTTGTATATAAATGACAAGTGCAGAAATATAGCACAGTCATGTGGCTTGAATGCCTATTTAAATTCAGCCAACCATTTAATGTACATAATTATTGTTCATCCATGCAGTATTTCTTGAACCATATTCTAATGACGAACCAATATTTGAAAACCACTTTTGAATGAAAGGGGAACGAAAGATGTGTGAATGATAGAGAGAGAAGAATGAAAGGTGAACGAAAGATGTGTGAATGGAAGAGAGAGAATGAATTAAATCAGGAGAGTGAGAGAGATATTGCGGTATTTTTTTATTGTCACCGCACAACACGACTTGTTGTAACTTGTCTTTTTTTTTTTTTCCCCACTTTTATTTCATACAAAGCAATGTGTATTTACAAGTTGTAGTGTGTGTTTCTTTTGTTTGTGTATATTACAGAGCGTTGCCGTTTGTTAGTGTTAAGTGTGACATTGTGAATGAAACATATACAAAAATATATACAGTTATGATAATATGACATTTGTGGCATAGTGCATGTAGATACGCATTCCTTGCATATACTTCACTTCCGCAAGCGGAATGCATGAAACACCTGTCCATCTCTCCCTCTCCTCTCTCTCTCTCTCTCTCTCTCTCTCTCTCTCTCTCTCTCTCTCTCTCTCTCTCTCTCTCTCTCTCTCACGCACACACACAAAACACACGCACACACAATCTCATGCTTTCTGGAGACCGCAGTACATTTAAATGCCCCGCGCTTGGACAATAAACTTTAAACTATCATTTCCATTAAAATGTGGCTTCCTTGTAATTTCTGGGTCACTAGGCTCCCGAGGCGAAGGTCGTTGGTGTTGTTGCCTGATGACAAATTTCAGGGTGACGCTCTAGTCCATGATATCTTTTGTTTGGGGGACAAGAATCAGGGTTGTAACTTGTCTATGTCAATGTGTGTAATCAATGTGTTGTCATTTTTATAAGTGCAGCTGCCACACTTTAGTGAGAAACATAGGGAAATTATTTTGAGCTTCTTAAAACGGGACTGTAGACATAAATTAGCATAACACACTCATTTGTGGCTACAATAAACCGCTTTACCGCGCTCGAAAGAATACATACACTTAAATTAGAAACGCATACACATGTTATTAAATTAAATACACTTTAGTTTAATAGGAAACACGCAACCAACCAGGAAAACAAACACATAAAGTTTCAGACATCATTACTTTCAAAGAACCATAACTACTCCAACAGGGGACACAATAATATCTCTAAAGCCTTAGTGTAACACTTAAATATTTCTTCACAAGCGGAAGCTAAAAGGTGAAGTGTGGCACATTAAACATGTATACTAGTTGGGGCAATTATTATATGGGAGCATGAACATTTATTGTCCATGTTTTGCACTCGTAACAGAGGCAAGTTGTATGGGATTGTTAATTTTGGACAATCGGAGGACAGGTCTTATGGCATTGGATCCGGATCACACAATTCCCAGAAATATAATAGCAGTTTAGAGCCAACTGTACTAGTGTGGTGAGCTACTCAATTAGCCAAGTGAAGTGATACAACAGTGTGACCAAGAACGGCAATGTTGAAATATTTATACGTTGTGAAGAGAAACCAGTGTATGCGTAATTTCTAGTTAGACAGACGCGGACTAGCAGATAAAGCAATAAATAATTTACTAAACATTATTTATTATTCAACAACTTGGTGCTTAAAATTTTAAATAATATTCAAAACTGTATATAGCTTTTATGATGGTAACATTCAATTTATACTTTCTAGAATATGAATAAAATTGTTACAGGAATAAACATATACTTCTCTTGCAAAATAGCTGTCAGTACAAATATAGTGAAATCTATCATTGCTCCCCTTGATTACTGAAACCGTAGATGCAATTATTTCCCTTGTAGTAACTAAAATAAAATTAGTTGCATATCCTTTACAGGGCCGGCATCCCTGGTCTAGGTGTTACATGACTTTCTCCGTAATCCCGCATACTCTCGTAACGTGACGTGACGTGTGCGAGAATTGGTAGCGGTTCTATCTATTGTTATCTATTGTTCTCTGAGCTCTCCTGCTTTCTCCCTGTCTTATACCAGTGCAATCAGTACACATAAATTTATCAAACAAGCTAAGTATTTTCAACACACACAAACTAAACAAAACAACAAGAAATAATTATTATTTTAATAAAGCATGTTTCATCTGTACATACATTAATGTTCTTCATCAATATTTACAAACAACAGGAGTCATATGTATACAGATGCTTGAAACAATGTTAACATGAGGCTGACACTGGTATTGGAACAAAGCTAATAACGAAAACATCATTACATGTATTGTTAGAGTGATTAGTAACTTGACTTTGATGAAACAGACAGCATGACCACAAGGAAACCAAAACGTGATGCGGTTTACTATTTTGATGATGAAGATGTTAACATTGAAAACTTTCATCATATTGTCAATAACAGTAAATATGTGTTGGTTAAAAAGTAGCGCATAAAAGATTAAGATTCTACGGGGGAATGACACTTAAATAATAGCACAACTCTTGCAAATATAAGACAGATGGTTATTCCATACATCTGACACTTTTGTAAAGTGTTTTAGTAATGTGAGAGTGGTTAGTGCACTTACTTGCCAAGAGAGTATAAGTTCAATCAATAAATTATCAAACAACATTCCACAAAAAAAAAACCAAACGTATAAATTACTATGGCAAGACCGTAATCTGTTTTTGGTACTTCTTCCACGGCGTAGTTTCAAATGGAGTCTACGTGACATCTTCTTTATGACTGGATCTGACAGCAAAGTCTTGATTTTTCTAAAAAATCAAAGTCAACTATTCAAAGTGATAAAAACTTGTGTAATTTTTCCGGATTTTGTGGTGATATTCGTTGGAGTTGATATTCTAGATATTTCCCCGGTATTATTACCGGAAACAACAAATTTCAATATGTATTCGAATATCACTGAAGTCGGGATCTCGATAAATGACTACGATGTCCAGCTACTTCACCAGTCCGGAACGATAGTGTGTTCCATAACAGGTCCCGGGGCGGCTGCTAAAGCAACACCTGCACTTATTATGAGTGCCCTAACTGGTCCAGGAGGTGTACCTTTTGGAGGTATTGAAGAATTGTATGGATATTTTGCCCTGGCCATGCGGGGGTGCGGGTAAATCAACAAGCTGATAGGCTTGCAGGGAGTGCACTTCTTGGCAATCGATTATCTATGGACAAGGGAGAGGTGGTCATGCCTTATGGGACCAGATGGAGAAGGTGGAGGAACAGATTGAGAACCTGTATGTGGAAAGGATGAAATTGCGAAGCATTGTCTGGGGTTCTGGTAGAATCTCAAAACTGAGAGGGAAGACCAGGAGAACTTTCAATCAGATAGCAGTGGGAACGATTAGTAATGTGAATCTTCGCTGGCTGTTGAACAAGGGGACAGAGCGTGTATGGAAATGTCCTGAGTGCATTGACATCAGTTCTTAGCTCAACTTAACTCAACATTCATGAATATTTTCTTCTATTGAACAATGAACAGGTCAGTTCTATGTGATGATGTCACCTCAAGATGTTTTACAAGGCCAGAGGCAGATTGCGCCCAGAACATCGTTTTCACCAAAGTTAGAAGGTGTCAGATCTCAGCGAGATGACAGGAGAAGAGCCACACATAACGAAGGTAGCGTAGACGTTCATCTCTCTCCACAGATTGAGATCTTTGGTCTTCTGGATCAACTCTGTTGACTGGAACACATGTCTTCTTATTTTTTTCTTCTTGTCTTTCATCTCTCAATGGAGCATGAACTCTTCAACCCACCCACAAAGTCTTGTGTAGACTTTTAGATAATTGGTTGAATTTTGTAGTTAAAGAATTGTAAGGGTTGAGGTAGCCTGTGTCACGTCAACCCTCTTTAATTGTCTCTTATGACATGCATGGAATTTTATGAGTTTAAAAGGTATGAGGATTAACTTCATTGCACCAGGTTTTACCCCATATGGCTCTGCTTCTTTCCACGAGATGGCAGGGGATGATCCACTAGGTGGTAGATTACCTATGGACAAGGGACAGGTGGTTGGGTGCCTGTGGGACCAGGTGGAGAAAGAGGTGGAAGAAACTGAGAACCTGTATGTGGAGAGAATATGGCGGGGGATTGGCAGGGGTTCTGAACGAATCTCAAAACTTGAGAGGGAAGACCAGGAGAACTTTCAATAAGATGGCAGTTGGAACAATTAGTAGTGTGACCCTTCACTGCCCATTGAACGAGGAAGCTCGTGTGGGAATGTCCTGAGTGCAGATGTCGCTTCTTAGCTCAGCTCAACTCAGCTCCACAAGACGGCCTGTCAAAAGCATCACACAAAGCACAAACTCTTTAGCTCCAGCGATGACCCTCAGGAGTCTCTGTGAAAATAACACTATGAATTGGACAGCGTAGACTGGAATAGAACCCACAACCTTTAGAGCCTGAGCCAAGTGGGCTAACCACTTTGCCACGGAGGTTCCAATCTTGTGAGTTAGATAGATAACATGAATCTGACTAAGTGGCTACCCTCAAGAAGAGATGACTGAAACCTAAACAAACATTTAACATCAGCCATATTAGCATACTTGTTCGAGCCCGCATTTGAAACACAACTGCAGGCGATTTGGAAGCAGACCGCCTTACGTTGATTTCCGTACAAAAGGTACGAGTGCCGGTCGTTCAGAAATCAGTGGCAAACTACTGAACATAAACTTGCAAAGGAATCACAAACAGCCAAAAAACATGCTAGGGTTGGCTGCCACGTCTAGTAAAGGATTTGCAATGAACATTTTTTTTAAATAGCCGAATATAACATTACAATTTTGGCTATGTATACAGGGAGCCACAGTATTATTGAGGTTAGTGCACTTGCTTTTTTCTTTTGCATGGCCCTCTGTAAGGTCTAGCACCATATGTTAGTGTGCTTTGCGGTGTGTGAAGAGGTAATTTACTTACTTTACTTTACTTTACTTTACTTTACTTTACTTTACTTTACTTTACTTATCCGGTTTCAAGGATCCGGTTTCAAGATGGCGACGGACGGTCGTGTTGTTTTGTGTTCGTTAACTTTTTCGCGTAAGGGATGGATTTATTCATTTCTTGCGTGTAATTGGTGTGCCAGGATGTAAAACCAAGAGTTTCTACTCAAGATCTGCGCGGGTGCTACGGAGTTAGTGCATCGAGCGAAGCCATCCTTGAGTGAATTTTCAGCAGCGTGTGTGGTTCTCAATCAAAAGTCTGTGTTTACGTTTTTTCAACATGGCGGAACAACGTGTGTTTTCCGAACGATCAGCAGTCAACATACCGAAGCGGCGTGGTAGCCGCGCAGGGAAAAAGAAGCCAGGTAAGCGCGGTGGCTTGAGACGTTTTAGACTCAAGTGTCACCGTCTAGGACTCAGGAACATCCGTATTCTATATTGGAACTGTGCCAGTGTAAAACAACGGGGCTCTATTTTAGAAACCCTAGTTTACAAAAACGACATTGTAGCACTCCAGGAGACGAGACTGGGCGATCAGCTACTCCGAATTGCCGGCTTCAAATGTTTCTATAACAGACGACATCTGGGAACGGCGATTCTCGTTCGCGACAGCATGGTGGCGTCAGAGCTAGACATGTCCAGTTGGAACAGTGACGATATACAAATACAGCCGTTGAGAGTTCATTCCAGTATATCATTCGTGTTGGTTAATGTTTATGCCCGCAATGCGAGTGTGGACGCCCAGAAGTGGCAGTGCTTAAGTGGCATATTAGGCCACGAGAGAAATGTTATTTTCTGTGGTGACTTCAACGCTAAAGGCAGATCATGGGGAAACACTTCCTCCAATACACAAGGGGAGGAGCTCGAGACTGCACTGGAAACCATCGACCTGGTTTGTATCAACAGTGGCTGTGTCACCAAGACAGCAAGCCGTCCAGGCGATGAGGACAGTGCTATTGATCTGGCGCTAGTTTCACCTTCACTCACTACAGTGTGTAGATGGGGTGTCCTAGGACACCATGGCAGCGACCACCACCCATGCAGCATATTGGTGGAGAAAGGCAGAACCAGGCAGCACAAGCTAAAGGTAAAGACGTTCCAGTATGACAGTACAGGGCAAGATGTGGTGAGTAAAATAAGACGTGACAAGCGCAGAACGTTTCAGGGCAGGAAGAAAAGGAAAAAAAGCTGGGAGCAGCCACCGTGGTGGAGTTTCGAGGTGGAGAAGGCTTGGGTGGATAAGCGTAGTGCTGTAAGGAGATGGCAAAATGCCAAGAAGAACAGAGCTGGTCATCCTAGTCCCTGCTTGCACTTAGAAAGAGAGATGCACACAAAAGTAAGCTATTTCAAAAAACTGGTCACGGTGGTTAAAAGCGAAAAATGGGCAGAGGTGTGTCAAAGAGTAAGCACAGACAAGTCACTGAAATTGTTCTGGCGACTACATAAAAGCATGAGTGGTGTAGTCAAGAATAAGAGCATTTCTGACTTCCAAGATGCTGACCTCATCTGGCAGAGGACTGACGAGGACAAGGGCAAAGCCCTCTTTGAACGCTACCTTGAGCAGAGCAGCCAGACAGACATGGGAGGCCGGAATCTGGCCAAGGAGGTCACCTCAGACAGATGCAAGGCCCAGAACACTTCGGATGAAGACACAGTGACAGTGAAAGAAATCAAGGTTGTGCTTCGACGATCAAAAAACAGTGCTCCAGGTCCTGATGGCATAAGATACGACGACATAAATAGGTGTACCGACAATGAGCTAGAGATACTAGCAGACAAGTACAACAACAGTATAGGGAGTGCTAGCATCAAGGAGGAATGGTTACACAGCTATCTGATTCCCTTGCCGAAGCCTGACAAAGACCACAAGAAAATTCAGGGATATCGAATTATAACCATGCAGAATACAATAGGCAAGCTGCTGGAGAAGGTAATTGCCAGGAAAATATCAAGCCAACTAGAGAGGCAAGGTGTTTTCCCACCTACCCTGGGTGGGTACCGTCCAAAAAGAGAAACCTGGACAAATGCAGCAGTCTTTGCCCACGATGTCTATGAAGGTTTCCACTCAGGCACTGAAACCGTTGCTGCAGCGATTGATCTTGAGGACGCATACAACAGAGTACCACTGGATTTTTTAATGTTTCAGCTTCTTGAACTAAACGTAAGTCCATTCCTCCTTAGTTGGATCGCTGCAGCTCTCTTCCAACGGAAAGTAGTTTTTAGATGTGGCAGTTGGACTTCGGAACCAACAACAATATATCCTGGCCTACCACAGGGATCACCATTATCTCCGGTACTGTTCAACGCCTACACAGTGAGAATCACCAGTGAGCAGATCACTGGACCTGGCAGGACATTGTCATATGCCGATGATGTTTTAGTGTATCGTCAGGGTAAGGATAGAGAGGAAGTTTCTGTGGAACTACAAACCGAACTCAATCGCATAAGTACTTGGTGTGATGAAGCTGGGGCAATGGTCAACCCAACAAAGGCAACAGTGACTTGGTTCTCGTTGAATAATCATATTGTCAACAATCCAACACCAACTGTAATGCTGTGTTCAGAGACGGTGGAAAGAACGCAGGCAATGAATTACCTGGGGATACGGTTTGATCGAAGCCTTGCTTATAATGTGCACATAGACCAGGTGATAACAAAGGCCAAGCGGGGTTTGGCAGCGATGCGGGTGATGGCGGCAACAAACTGTGAGCAGCGCCATCTATGTCTTCTGTACGAGGGGCTGGTCATGTCTGTTTTGGAGTATGCAATGGCAATCCTGACTGTCAGCCATAAGCAGATAGAAAGGATGGAAAGGATACAGAATGAAGCTATGCGCATTATTCTTGGATGTACAAGAGATACAGCATGCAGGGCGATGCGCTACCTTCTTGATTTTCCAACCATTGAAGAGAGAATGCAAGTTTGCAGGGCACGTGCCTACCTCAGAATTAACGCAAACACACAGCATCCACTGCATAGTGAAATTAGGAAGGTGAAGGGCAGCAGGTTAAAAAGAGGACGGTCGTGGATGGGTCAAGCCGAGGACATTCTTCAACAGGTGTGTTCACTTGAGGACTTAGAACCTGGCGAGGAGTGGGTGCAAGTGCCAACAGACTTCTGCACATCCTTTTCAGTTTGCATCCAACTAGATAGAAAATGCAGACAAGAAAATCCGGCTGCTGTTGAGGCTGAAGTACAAGCGTTGATTTTCGAGAATTCGCTAGACAGTGACGCGGTCATCTACACAGATGGGTCGGTCGTCCGACATGTGAGAAGCTCATGGGCCTTTACAGCTCGGGCCGGAGGGAGAATTGTGAAGGAGGACTCTGGTGCTTTCACTGAAACCACAAGTAGCCTGACCATGGAAGTCATGGCAGTAAGTAAAGCAATAACATGGCTCGAGACACAGACATTCACTAGGGCTTGTTTCCTTAGCGACTCAATGAACATGATCAAGAGGATAGAGGAGGGGTCGATCCGAAGAGAATGGTTGCTGCCTCTGAAGCGGTCTCGGCTGGCAAAGATTAGTTTCATCTTCGTGCCAGGGCATGCGGGAGTACAAGGAAATGAGCGGGCTGACAAGCTCGCAGGTGAGGCTACTGTTGAGGGCGGACGCGCCATGGACCAGGCTGACATTCTGAATGCTCTACGAGAAGTGAGACTTTTGCAAGAACCAAGTGATGACTGTGAATCTACAACAATGGCCAGACTGCGAGAGCAGCAAATAAAAAGAGGGGTGGCCAAACAAGAACACTACGCAGGAAGCCAAAGAAGATTGATAAACCAACACAGAACTGGCGTCGTTAGCCGCTACACGCTGCGGGATTTGCTGAGGAGGGGATCCGAGCACTTATGGACTGAATGGTCCGATGTGCAACGAGGATGATCTGTCGACTAACTAACTAACTAACTTTACTTATGGCCTTGGGGAACGGCCCAGCCTCATAGCATGATTACCGGATAATTTTAAGTATCCTGGAAATTGTTTGGAAAGGAAAGGTCTTTCTTTCTTTCTTTCTTTCTTTGTTTCTTTGTTTCTTTGTTTGTTTGTTTGTTTCTTTGTTTCTTTCTTTCTTTCTTTCTTTCTTTCTCAATTTTTATTTTTAAACAAGCTGTTTATAAGTA
This sequence comes from Cepaea nemoralis, assembly GCA_014155875.1. Lineage (NCBI taxonomy): Eukaryota > Metazoa > Mollusca > Gastropoda > Stylommatophora > Helicidae > Cepaea > Cepaea nemoralis. The sequence goes on along the minus strand of JACEFZ010016563.1, from coordinate 31,243 downwards.
AGAATATGTACGGTATGTCTCCAATGAATGGTTGCCAGTAATATATGTTCACCAGTCTGTTGTCTATTGAGCTTTGGTTGTACATTTTTGCAGGGCTGTGTCATCATTACATCTTGATGTAGTCTGCCAATTTATATCTTTAATGTCTTCTAGTTCTTTTGCTATCATTACTCTCTGTTATGGTGTTTGGTAGATTTCTTTGTAAAATCAATATGATCAACAGTTGAAAGACGCAGACGTGATAAGATCAACAACTGGATAGTTCAGCTGTCAAAGCTGGTGCCAGATTGTGCGCAAGAACTCATCAAACAAACACAAGCCGTGAGTACATTTTCACATTTTCTAGTGGCAGTCTCACAGTCACGTGAAATTGTAACCCAGTCACAGGGATAGTTGATTGAAGTAACATCTCTCATTGTAAGCTACTCACTGGCACCTTGCCATCTTGACAGACGATAGTTTGTTATATTGTACTTTTAAAAAAAAGGCTTACTAATTACAACTCAATGGCAGTAAGGCCAGGGACGACGTTATACCTCTCCATAGTACAATGCCTAATCTAAATTGTAGAGACCAAGTGTGTCCATGCAGCATCATCCCTCTCTCGGCCTGCCTAGTCTACTCCAGAGGAAAGGTAACACCTCAATTGACAGCTTGTAAAAAACCTTGCAGCTGTATATCAGCCATAGTAGCACAGTTGTTTGTGCACTAGCTTGCCAACAAATTGTAACCCATTCACAGGGATAGTTGACCGAAGTAACATCTCTCATTTCCAACACAGAAATCCCAAGATTCGCTTAAAGTCGCTTAAAAGTCATTGCACTGGGTTTTTATCCCATATGGCTCAGTCTCTTTCCACAGTGCAGAAAGCGTCGCACAAAACACGAGCTCCGTAGCTCCAGCGACAACCCCCAGGAGTCTCCGAAATAGTGCATTCGTGAACCAAAGAATGTGGTAGTAGTTGTAGGATTAGATCTTTTCATTTTTCTGCCTTGTATCTCTCAATGAAGACTAAACCCTCAACCTGTGGGATCTACGGCTAGCGTAGGGATACTTCTGGTGATCCTTTGCTATCTCTTATCATTTCTTCCATGTCCTTTCCATGCCGGCGCTGTGGTGAAGAGTTTGTGAACTTAGTTCGCAATCCCGCATTCGGAACACAGCTGCGGCCGATTTGGAAGCACACCTCCTGATGCTGATTTTCATACAAAGGTATGAGTGCTGGTTATTCAAAAAGCAATGACAAATTACTGAATGTAAACTAGTCAAGAAATCACAAATAGCCAAAAATGCTGGGGTTGACTGACGTCCTGTAAAGGATATGCACTTATTTTCCCTTCATTAGTCTCTAATGCACATCTGTATGTGCGTTTAGGTCTCCCAATATTTCTTTTGCTTTGTGGATTCCCGGGAAGAGATTGTCTAGTTATGTTACTAAGTGTATACCATTAAGGTCTGGGGTTGATCTAGCATTGTAATGTGTAGGACGGGTCATTTTCAGAATAATTTACGAAGCAAAAATGGCGGGGAAAGAATTTGGTCACTGTATGACTGTATACTGCCATAACCTAGCATGTGTTGTCTAATACCTCCACCCTTTCAGCCACTTTCAGCCACCTATCTGCCACTTTAGCTTTATCATTCTCTATTTATAATTTCTTGTTTAGCAGTATCTGCCACTTTAGCTTGATCATTCTCTATTTATAATTTCTTGTTCAGCAGTATCTGCCACTTTAGCTTGATCATTCTCTATTTATAATTTCTTGTTCAGCAGTATCTGCCACTTTAGCTTGATCATTCTCTATTCATAATTTCTTGTTCAGCAGTATCTGCCACTTTAGCTTTATCATTCTCTGTTTATAATTTCTTGTTCAGCAGTATCTGCCACTTTAGCTTGATCATTCTCTATTTATAATTTCTTGTTCAGCAGTATCTGCTACTTTAGCTTTATCATTCTCTATTTATAATTTCTTGTTCAGCAATATCTGCCACTTTAGCTTTATCATTCTCTATTTATAATTTCTTGTTCAGCAGTATCTGCCACTTTAGCTTGATCATTCTCTATTTATAATTTCTTGTTCAGCAGTATCTGCCACTTTAGCTTTATCATTCTCTATTTATAATTTCTTGTTCAGCAATATCTGCCACTTTAGCTTGATCATTCTCTATTTATAATTTCTTGTTCAGCAGTATCTGCCACTTTAGCTTGATCATTCTCTATTTATAATTTCTTGTTCAGCAATATCTGCCACTTTAGCTTGATCATTCTCTATTTATAATTTCTTGTTCAGCAGTATCTGCCACTTTAGCTTTATCATTCTCTATTTATAATTTCTTGTTCAGCAATATCTGCCACTTTAGCTTGATCATTCTCTATTTATAATTTCTTGTTCAGCAGTATCTGCCACTTTAGCTTGATCATTCTCTATTTATAATTTCTTGTTCAGCAATATCTGCCACTTTAGCTTGATCATTCTCTATTTATAATTTCTTGTTCAGCAGTATCTGCCACTTTAGCTTTATCATTCTCTATTTATAATTTCTTGTTCAGCAATATCTGCCACTTTAGCTTGATCATTCTCTATTTATAATTTCTTGTTCAGCAATATCTGCCACTTTAGCTTTATCATTCTCTATTTATAATTTGTTGTTCAGCAGTATCTGCCACTTTAGCTTTATCATTCTCTATTTATAATTTCTTGTTCAGCAGTATCTGCCACTTTAGCTTTATCATTTTCTATTTATAATTTCTTGTTCAGCAATATCTGCCACTTTAGCTTGATCATTCTCTGCTTATAATTTCTTGTTCAGCAGTATCTGCCACTTTAGCTTTATCATTTTCTATTTATAATTTCTTGTTCAGCAATATCTGCCACTTTAGCTTGATCATTCTCTGTTTATAATTTCTTGTTCAGCAATATCTGCCACTTTAGCTTGATCATTCTCTATTTATAATTTCTTGTTCAGCAGTATATGCCACTTTAGCTTGATCATTCTCTATTTATAATTTCTTGTTCAGCAGTATCTGCCACTTTAGCTTGATCATTCTCTATTTATAATTTCTTGTTCAGCAGTATCTGCCACTTTAGCTTTATCATTTTCTATTTATAATTTCTTGTTCAGCAATATCTGCCACTTTAGCTTGATCATTCTCTGTTTATAATTTCTTGTTCAGCAGTTTCTGCCACTTTAGCTTATCATTCTCTGTTTATAATTTCTTGTTCAGCAGTATCTGCCACTTTAGCTTGATCATTCTCTGTTTATAATTTCTTGTTCAGCAATATCTGCCACTTTAGCTTTATCATTCTCTATTTATAATTTCTTGTTCAGCAGTATCTGCCACTTTAGCTTGATCATTCTCTGTTTATAATTTCTTGTTCAGCAATATCTGCCACTTTAGCTTTATCATTCTCTATTCATAATTTCTTGTTCAGCAATATCTGCCACTTTAGCTTTATCATTCTCTGTTTATAATTTCTTGTTCAGCAATATCTGCCACTTTAGCTTGATCATTCTCTGTTTATAATTTCTTGTTCAGCAATATCTGCCACTTTAGCTTGATCATTCTCTATTTATAATTTCTTGTTCAGCAGTATCTGCCACTTTAGCTTGATCATTCTCTATTTATAATTTCTTGTTCAGCAGTATCTGCCACTTTAGCTTTATCATTCTCTATTTATAATTTCTTGTTCAGCAGTATCTGCCACTTTAGCTTTATCATTTTCTATTTATAATTTCTTGTTCAGCAATATCTGCCACTTTAGCTTGATCATTCTCTGTTTATAATTTCTTGTTCAGCAGTATCTGCCACTTTAGCTTTATCATTCTCTGTTTATAATTTCTTGTTCAGCAGTATCTGCCACTTTAGCTTGATCATTCTCTGTTTATAATTTCTTGTTCAGCAATATCTTCCACTTTAGCTTGATCATTCTCTGTTTATAATTTCTTGTTCAGCAATATCTGCCACTTTAGCTTTATCATTCTCTGTTTATAATTTCTTGTTCAGCAGTATCTGCCACTTTAGCTTGATCATTCTCTGTTTATAATTTCTTGTTCAGCAATATCTGCCACTTTAGCTTTATCATTCTCTATTCATAATTTCTTGTTCAGCAGTATCTGCCACTTTAGCTTTATAATTTTCAATTCATAATTTCTTGTTGTGTTTGTTTGGTTGTTGTGCGTTTACTCGCTTTGAACTCAAGGATAGTCCGTACACGTGCTGCAGTGCACTGGACTGATTTTTGTGTGTGGATTAGCTTTCCCTATTGCATGTATACCTCATCATGAGGCAAACCCATTCAGACTTCAGAAATACTTGTAATTTATGTTCCCAAGTCAAGAACAAGAAGTAACATTTTAGTTCAACTGACCAGTGTAGGGCTTGAACCCGCTACCTCGGCATCAGCACACCGGAAGTTTAAAAACATGAGCTTTTATCCAATCGGCCATGCTGATCTCCCATTAATCATTTCAATGTCTTCACATGTGATATTGGGAGCCAGTGTGGTTCAGCAGCCAGCATACTTGCCTGGTGGCCTCGTGATCATCAGTTTGAAGTTGCATTGAGGCAGATTTGTCACCTTGACCTGATTCCCCCAGGTTGACCTAGCCTAGAAGGACATCAGAAAATGTCTTCAGAAGTAAAGGCAGGATATTGCCCATATAGAACCTGTACTTTAGTATGGATGTGAAGCGTAGACAATGAGCAGCCAAGCTGAAAAACATCTCATGGCTGTGTAAATGTGGTTTCTGAGGAAAATGCAAAGAATACTATGGACAGACAGAAAAACTAATGACAAAGTCCTACAAGAAACAAATGAAAACTATTTTTTTTTAGTCTTTTAGTCGTTGGATCAACATCATGGCATACGGTTTAACCCATAAGTGCTCCGTTTTCCTCCTAACTCAAACCTGAGTTTGGAAAAACTCAGCTCAATGCACAAACTCCGTAGCACCGGCGAGGATCCTGAAATGCTTGGGTAGATTTTTAACTTGAAATTTTGCCCGGGCAGCGCCGTTAGGCTACTCTTTTTCGATTTCAAACTGCCAAGGGATTTTTTACGTGCGCAACAATACACACGGGCGTCCGATCTCACTACCCAGAGACGGGGGGAAATTACTGGAAGTCCAGGTGGATTTTTTAAATAAATCCTGGTCTCCACCAGGGCCTGAACCCGGGACCTCCAGCACTCGAGGCGGACACCATACCTCGAGACCACTCAGCCCCCCCCCCCCAAATGAAAACTATAAAAGGATTAGAGAAATTAGACGTGGACAGCCAAATTTTTTTAACATGTTATAAGAAAAAATAAACTGGAGAACTTGATGACAAGATCGAGAGGAGAAAGACAAGGGGGAAGGCAGAGAGGTAAATATCTTGATGGCTTGACCACGTGGCATAATTGAGATTGAGACAAAAACCCAGAGCTGATCCACGAATTTGGTGATCGTGTGAGATGGCAGAACATGACTATCCCTGATTATTGTTTTGTAGAAAAATAAAATTTTAGCGGTATCTTTACCTTCTTAGTGATCTGGGTTGCTTAACAGAAGTCTTATGATTGTTTCCAACTGAATACATTGTTCACTCGAGGTGAGGAACAGAGTTCTTAAGAGCTATATTGAAGTAATCCTGATGTATGGAAGTGAATCATGGACAATTAGCAGACAAGTGAGGAATTATGTAGGAACTGCTGAAATGTGGTGTCTTTAGAAGAATGAGGAAAACACCATTGATGGATAGAAGGAGCAATGAAGATATTTTGAAAGAAGTTATCTCACAAAAAGAACTGGTCTGTCATGAAAAGAGGAAAGCAGGATACTGTTGTCACGGCGGGAAAGTTACAAAGGGAAGAGAGGTAATGGGAGACCAATAAAGAAGATGCTGGACAGTTTGAGGTCATGGTATGGAAGAACATCAGTATCAGAAATGATTTGACAGTACACGGGACAGAGGGCTGTGGACAGACATGATTACCAATGCCACACGGCATTGACTATAAGAAGAAGAATAAGATATACACTGACACCAACTTAAATTTAGCATTAAAGTTCCCTTTCTATGTCATAATAGAACATGCATGATTACATTTTAATTTCAGAGCAAAGGAGGCATATTATCAAAAGCATGTGAATATATTCAAGAACTTAGAGCAACCAATAACCGTTTAGCAGAGAGCCTTAAGGATGTTGAGCGACTTAACGTGGACAATGAATTGTTACGGCAGCAGTGTGAAGAACTGAAGAATGAAAATGCCATTTTGAGGTCACATCTGCAGCAGCATGGTATTGCAATAGACATGGGCTCAGGGACCATCATAACATCAGGAACTAGGTAGTGTTTGTTAGTTTAGTAGTTCACGAATGTTTGCATGGATAAGAGTACAGAGAGTTCATGACTTTGCTGATTGATATTGGTGCAATGAATTTTAACTCTTTAGTTGATAATGGTGCAACAAATTTTGAGCATTTTATAACAACTCATAATTTACCCCCACTTTTTTAAGTGGGGGTAAATTATGAGTTGTTATAAAATGCTCGATTTGATTGGGGGGGGGAGGAGGAGAGAGAATTATGCTTTTGTTATAAACTGCTTGATTGAGTGTGTAAAAAGTTTTAATTTTATTAACAAAATGTGAACGTGTGAGGGGAAGTAAGTCACTTCTTCTTTTTGGCACTCATTTTAGGCTGTGTGCGGGAAGGGTTAAAGAATGTAAGCGAACACCGCTGAGGGGAAATATTGGTGCTAATGTCAAACTGTGTTGGCGGAAAAGCGTCAAGAGTGTGTGTGTGGTTTGATGTGTATCAAAATGATGCCACGTTTGATGTTGAAAACATTTACTGGGTGTGTGATACTGATGTGTATCAGAATAATGTCATGTTTAATGTTGAAAATATTTACTTAGCGTGTGAGTTTGCAGTGTATTAAAGAGATGTCATATTTGATGTTGAAAACATATACTGAGTGTGTGAGACTTGAAGTGTATTCAAGCAATGTCATATTTGATGTTGAAAACAGTTACTGAGTATTTGAGATTTGTGGTGTGCCCAAATGATGTTATACTTGATGTTGAAACATTGACAGAGTGTGTGAGGATTGAAGCTTGTTAAAACGATGTCATCTTTAACATGATATTTGATTTTGAAAACACCGAACGTATGAAACTGAAGTGCACCAAAGTAATATCATATTTTACGTTGAAAATTCTTTGAGTGTATGATACTTGAATTGCATTCAAGAGATATCTTATTTGACGTTGAAAACACTCACTGAGGGTGTGAGATTTGTGGTGTGCCCAAACGATGTCATATTTGATGTTGAAAACTAGTGCATATTCCTGTCTTTCTTGAGGGCACCAGTCATGGTAAACTTAACTGATATAGTGATTTTACTATCAATTCCATATGTTTGAAATTGCATGTTTTGTTTACATAGTAATATTTGTTTGAAACTGTTGCCATTTGAATATGATTGTCTTTATAAAAGAAACAATTGGAGTTTGCCTTCACTGGCTATAACCATAGAATCTAAATTAAATAGAACAGGTAATAGTTTAGTCAACGGATCAACATCACGGCATACGGATGTAGTCCGTAAGTGCTCTCTTCTACTCCTAACTCAAGCCTGAGTCTAGAGAATCTCAGCTCAGTGCACGAACTCCATAGCACTAGTGAGAATACTGAAATACTTTGGGTAGATTTTTAGCTCAAAATTTTGCCCAGGGAGCACCGGTAGGCTACTCTTTTTCAATTTCCAACTGTCAAGGGATTTTTTTACATGTGCAACAATGCACATGGGTGTTCGATCTCACTACCCAGAGACTAGGGGACATTTTTGTTACTAGAAGTCCACATGAAAAAATCCTGGTCCTCACCAGGGCTTGAACCTGAGACCTCCAGCACTCGAGGCAGACACCATACCTCGAGACCACTCAGTCCCCCTGTAATAAGGTAATAAGTCTTTCTAAACTGGGCAGGGAAGGGACTATGAGAAAGTGAATATGTCACCTCACTTCATACACACAATGCAGTTTCCTGTTATGGGTCTGTGATAGCACCATCACATCGTGTAGGTCTGAGAGCCAGGGGGAAGGGGTGGCCAATCTTTCCCTCACTTTGGCCAGCAACGAGCCCTGGTGTTGAACCTGCATCTGACCATGCTCGCGACATTACCAGAACTGTTTGGTATCAGCTTCGCTAGCCTGCCCGCCTCACTTCGTGAAGTTTTGTACCAGTGTTACATTCTGTCCATGCCCATACAATCCTTGTGCAGTTGTAAACTTTGATGACTTTAAGATGTATTCTGTGGTATAAACGTTTGGAAGTTGAATTACCGGAATTCTGTACAGGCTCTCTTCTTGTAATGGAAAATATGGAAAATAATCTTTCTTCTGTTTTCAGTTTCTAATAAAATGATTTTATTGTGTAGTTGTATTAGATACATAGCCTTATCAGATAAATTCACACTGTAAAAATCCCACTGGAGTTGGATATTACATCTGTTAACTTGGCAAAATTCTTGAGGGTGGGGGGGGGGGGCGCTTAAACTTACCCACTTACCCATAAGTAGATGGGAACCCAGTACCTTGGTTGGATCTGTGTACAAGGAGGCAATCTGATGGAAGTTAGACACTCTGACCTCCAGGTGTTTTGTCTTCAGCATCATCATGTGCCTTGTCAGATGGCTACAGTATGAATGTGTCTCCACAGATCTGAGCCCTTGATGTTCTGGATGAGTTCTGTTGATGCTGTTCCTCCAAGGCACCCATATTTTGTTTGTTCTGCTGCACTTTCCACTCAATCCCAGAGAGCCTTCACCTGCCTCATTCTTGTGACAATTCTAAAGAAGCGGCACTAGCCAATCTATCAGTCTGTTTATGTTCTCGCAGAACATCCATGATATGCTCTTGACCTTCATTTATTCCACCAATGCAGCCACTCCACACGGAACATCTTTGGCCATCCTGTCAAAGACACATCTTGTTTTGTGCTATTTTCCAGCAATCAAAGCGCCGCCACTACAGCCTCCTTTTTCATTTTCATGCTGAAAATGGTGATATCATACACCAGACTCTCCATTTTTACGTAGCATCACTTAAAAATTGCAATGAAGTTAATGGGCGCTGTGTAAATATTTCAGAGTGGTAATTTATAGTGATAAATAATCACTGTATGTGGTATATGTTATGTAGGTTAACCATATCAGCATGCATGCTTCTCTCTCCATACTTTATGTGTTAAATAATTTGTAGGTAATTTCTGTGTCATTTGTTTAAAATGGATCTGTTAATGACATTTAATGTATATTTTATGCTTGCTCTAATATTTGGTCATCGTTTCAGATGATCACTATTATATAAATTTACTGTTTAGATTGTATAACTGCCTATCAAGGTGGATTAGAATTTGATGTGTTGAAAAGATTTATATAAATTAAAATGAATATCATCGATCTGCAAGTAAAGATAGCCACATGGCGAATGCTGTCATTGATGTTGGGCCTTCACATATTGTGGGCCATGGCACAGTAAGGTGGGCTGGCCAGTTTTTTTCCACCTTTTCCCAGACATTTCCAGGACAATTCTTCCCAGACATTTCTTCCTGGACAATTCTTCCCAGACAGTTCCTGGACAATTCTTCCCAGACAGTTCCTGGACAGTTCTTCCTGGATAATTCTTCTCAGACAGTTCCTGGACAATTCTTCTCAGACAGTTGCTGGACAATTCTTCTCAGACAGTTGCTGGACAATTCTTCTCAGACAATTCCAAGACAATTCTTCCCGGACAGTTCCTAGACAATTCTTCCCAGACAGTTTGCGGACAATTCAGAAAATTTTTTCGGTATCCATGTGATAGGATAGGATCAACCCTAGAGCCATGTTTGTCTGAAAAAAATAATCCTACCAATGTTGGGAATTGAATCCAACTGTCTTGGTTAGCAAGCACTCTCATAGAAGTAGGTCATGGATAGACAGCCTGTGTTCTTGGTTATCAAGCACTGTCATAGAAGTAGGTCATGGATAGACACAGTCCATGACCTTGGATAGAATCTGTCTACATGAGACACCCCCCCCCCCCCCCCCCCCCCCCCCCCATGCGCACGCACACGTCTATACATGTGTCTTTATATGTCTTTTATACTGAAATCTTTATTAAAGTAAATGTTCGGTAGTGGGCTGAGTGGTATCAGGGTATGGTGTCCGGCTCGAGTGCTGGAGGTCCCGAGTTCAAGCCCCGGTGAGGCCCAGGATTTTTTCACGTGGGCGTCTAGTAAAAAATTTCCCCTGGTCTCTGGGTAGTGAGATCGGATGCCCGTGTGTATTGTTGCGCACATAAAAAATCCCTTGGCAGTCGGAAATCTAAAATGAATAGCCTAACAGCGCTGCCCCGGCAAAATTTCGAGTTTAAAATCTACCTAAAGTATTTAAAGAGCCTCGCTGGTGCTACAGAGTTTGTGCACTGAGCTGAGATTCTCCGGACTCAGGCTTGAGTTAGGAGTAGAACGGAGCACTTATGGGTTACGCCTGTGTGCCGTGATGTGGATCCATCGACTAAACTAAACTAAATGTTTGTGGTAAATAAAGCAGAAACCGTCATGAATATTTGAGATGTACAAGGCTCAGGCAGTCCCATGCTGTTGGGATGTTAAATCTTAGCTCTTCATATATTCTAGGCCAAGGCATATTGAAGTGGGGTGGCTAGTTCCATTCCTCAACACCCCTCCTCCCTAGACAACTCTGAGAATCTATCTGTTGTCCATTTCATCAGGTTTAGCTGACCCCAGTGCTGTATTGGTCAGAAGAAATGCTGGACACTGGGTTGGAGTACTTCAAACCTGTAGAGGCACTCGTCCACCCAGGCTAGACCTTAACCAGTGCATGTGTGCTGTACTGAAGCATGTCACATGGTACGGCTGATCATGCCTCAGCATGGTCTCTTAAGCTGCACTGATATTAACATATACAACAATTTAACGAAAGAAGTTTCCTTCAAACACGCACATTGTTTAGTTTTGACTTTAATGTGGTGGGAAAGATCATCATGTCTGTTACATTAAAGCTAATCATGACATTGTTTATTTATAGAGGAGCTGATGGGTCTTGCAAGATGGAGGGCAGTTTCTAAATGTTAGTTTTACTTGATTTAATTTTACAGGGATCAGAAACCAAGTCTCCAGGGGCCTCAGTGGCATAGTGGTCTTTCTATCCAAAACTAGCTATGTTCAGTTCCCCAGAGATGACATAGTGATCTCTCTGTCCATGTTGAGTCCCCCAGCAGTGACATAGTGATCTCTCTGTCCATATTGAATTCCCCCAATGTTACACAGTGGTCTTTCTGTCCATGTTGTCCCCAGCGGTGACATAATAATGTCTCTGTCCATGTTGAGTCCCCCAACTGTGATGTCCATGTTGAGTCCCCCAACTGTGATGTCTATGTTGAGTCCCCCAATGGTGATATAGTGATCCCAATGTCCATGTTGGGTCCCCCAGCGGTGACATAGTGATATCTCTGTCCATGTTGAGTCCCCCAACGGTGACGTCCATGCTGAGTCCCCCAACGGTGACATAGTGATCTGTCTGTCCATGTTGAGTCCCCCAACGGTGATACAGTGATCCCTCTGTCCATGTTGAGTCCCCCAATGGTGTCATAGTGGTTTTTATGTGCATGGTGAGTCCCCCAACAGTGACATAGTGATCTCTTTTGTCCATGTTGAGTCCCCCAACGTAACATAGTGGTCTTTCTGTCCATGTTGTTCCCCAGTGGTGACATAATGATCCCTCTGTCCATGTTGAGTCCCCCAATAGTGACATAGTGATCCTTCTGTCCATGTTCAGTCCCCAGCGGTGACGTCCATGTTCAGTCCCCCAATGGTGACGTCCATGTTGAGTCCCCCAATGGTGACGTCCATGTTGAGTCCACCAACGATGACATCATTATGTATTCTCTGACCAGTATAGCTCTGGGGGTTGCCCCACAGTACCGGATAATTTTCACAATGTTCTGGATATTGAGAAGGAAAAGCATTGTGGTAGGGCACTGACCAACTCACTTCAATTTGTCACAGCTTAGTATATGTGTAGGCATAACTCTTCACAGCCCACCACCAGTATCTGCCATGGGGAATACCCACTTGACCTACAGATTTCAGATGAATGAAACCCCAGAAACTGTCAAAGATTGGTGCCCAACCTTAGGCCCAGTTACTCCTCATTCCCAGAATATATGTAATGACGTATGTGTTATTAGCTTGGTTTTATGAGCAATGTTATCCCTATTTTAACATTGTTTAAAGATTTTAGAGATTGGTGTCTAACCTTAGGCCCAGTTACTAATCACTCTCACAATACACGTAATGATGTTTTCGTTATTAGCATTGTTCCAATACCAGTGTCAGCCTCATGTTAACATTGTTTCAAGCATCTGTATACATATGACTCCTGTTGTTTGTAAATATTGATGAAGAACATTAATGTATGTACAGATGAAACATGCTTTATTAAAATAATAATTATTTCTTGTTGTTTTGTTTAGTTTGTGTGTGTTGAAAATACTTAGCTTGTTTGATAAATTTATGTGGACTGATTGCACTGGTATAAGACAGGGAGAAAGCAGGAGAGCTCAGAGAACACTAGATAACTTAAAATTGGAAGGTGTACGGATTTGAATGTGACACATATGTATAATGCTAGCTTACTGAAGGAATATGATTACTTAGACACCCTACCAACTTACCACTCTTTATACTTAGACACCCAACCAACTTACCACTCTTTAATACTTAACACACTCTTACCAACTTACCACTCTTTATACTTAAGACATCCTACCAACTTACCACTCTTTATACTTAACACACCCTACCAACTTACCACTCTTTATACTTAACACACCCTACCAACTTACCACTCTTTATACGTAAGACACCAAAACAACTTACCACTCTCACACCCTACCAACTTAGCACTCTTTATACTTAGACATACTACCAATTTATCACTCTTTATAATTAGACACCCTATCAATTTACCATTCTTTATACTTAGACACCCAACCAATTTACCACTCTTTATACTTAGACACTCTACCAACTTACCACACTTTCAAATACGCTATCAAATAAGCAGGCTTACAAAATAGCAAAACTGGAGCTATTAAAGACAGCTCATGAAAAAAAAAAACACACACTACAGCTAATAAAGATGTTGGAGAAAAAAAGCAGATATGGCTAGATAAAAGACAATGTTTAGATGGTCCTAGCAAGAGAAGTAGCACAACAAAAGAAAACCTCGAATTTTTACAACACAAGAAGGAAAATGGCAGAACAATATATTTAACCAATTGACTAGTAGTGGAAAAGGTTGCACCAACTTAAAGCTCAAATGAATAATAGATGGGTCTAATACTTTGATGTGGAGCTGAATGTCAACTGTAAGAAACCATCTGAAGAAGAAATTAGAAAAGCTCTCACATTTCTGAAAGATGGAAAAGCTGCAGGTCCAGAGACAACCAACCAACTTACCACTCTTTATACTTATACACCCATTCAACTTAAAACTCTTTATACTTATACACCCATCAATCTAGCAGAAGCTATTAAAGCCAATAAAACACTTCAACTAAATTACTGCACAAACGATTGTGTAAAGTCTGGGAGGATGAAGAAATACCAGCAGACTGGAGAAGAAGATATTTTCTGAAGTTGCCAAAGAGAAGAGACCAGCAGGAGGATATAAATTATAGAGGCATAATGTTATTGTCAGCTCCTGGGAAAATATTATTAAATTTAGTTGGATCATTCTGGACAGATTGCTATACAACTAAGGGATGAGCAATCGGAGTTCTGACCTAAATTCTGCACTGACCAGATAGCTATAGCACATAATAATAGAGAAAGCATTGGCATAACTTCACTACCTTATATTGCATTTATTGACTACAAAAAGTCTTTTTACAGTATCGAAAGGGAATCAGAAACCTGATAAAATATTATTAGAGCCCATCGAAGATCATTAACTCAATAAAGGCAACATTTGAGGGCATGAAATGCTCATTTCTTCATGAGGATAAACTGACAGACGTGTCTGAAATAAGAACCAACATGCCGGTTGCCATCTTTATTATATTCTTAGTGACTATATAAAAGGACAGGGATGTCTTTTGTCATCTTTATTATGTTTAGTGACTATATACTATATAAAAGGACAGGGATGTCTTTTGTCATCTTTATTATGTTTAGTGACTATATCTTATATATAAAGAAGGATCGTCTGTCTGTCTGTCTGTATTTATGTCTGTCCGTATGTCCTTTATGTGCTCGCGAACGGCCCATCCGATTGAGATGAAATTTTCTACACGCCTTTCTTTCATTCCAGAGCTGCCAACTGTGATATTTTTTTAGTGTGAAATCGCCTGCTTACTCAGTATTATTTCATTTTTCATTATAATTTCATATATTTCAGGGGACCTAACTCCGTAAAAGTTATTTCAAGGGGCATAACTTTTCTGTATAACTTATAGTCATATTGTGGCATCGTTTTCAAAGATTTATAAACTCTGTGTCCATAGTTATGTACCGGCATATGAGTTATAATAAATAATGATACAAACTGTAAGGCATTTTCAAAGTTTTCATAAAAATAATGCACAATGCATAACATTGTAACTCACCTTTATTTGCTTAAGAAGTTACTGTAGTCATGCAGGTGATTAGCAAGCGTTTTCATTAAAAATAATGGATGGTGTGTGGAAGGACATTCTTTTAAGTTACTTTTTTTGTTGTATGAATTTAATGAGAACTTATATGACTACTTATATGAATTAAATGAGATGCTCCCCACCAGGGACTGGGCGAAGCCGGACAGGGTCAGACAGACAGACAGACAGACAGACAGACAGACAGACAGATAGTCCGTAACGGGAACGGGAACTTATATGACTACTTATATGAATTAAATGAGATGCTCCCCACCAGGGTCTGGGCGAAGCCGGGCAGGGTCAGCTAGTACTATATAAAAGGACAGGGATGTCTTTTGTCATCTTTATTGTTTTTAGTAAAAATATGAATAAAATTGGGTGGAACTGCGGTAAAACTGTGAAAATGTAAACAATATATAATGACACAAAGTAGAGCAGCTTTACATAACAGATTTACGACACATACAGGACGTTTCGGTGATTAGCCTTCATCAGCAAACAAACACATTCACAAACACAACAACATATAGTCAGGGAGATCTCCTGTGACTACTTCAAAAGGTGACGACAGGACGAGAAGAACAAAAGGATGAAAAAATGAAAGCAATGAAGAGAAAATGAGAATTGGAAAAAATGTTCATACTTACCTCACAATTCCGATCTGTGTTCTGTCAACATCAGCATCGTATCTTTTAGCTGATTGTTGATTTCTTGGCAGGATTGCGCTCAGTAGTTTGCCATTGCTTTCTGAGCGACCGGCTCACACCCCTAAGTTACCGACGCGGAGAGAACCGCTACCAATTCTCGCGCACGTCATGTCACGTTACGAGAGTATGTGGGATTACGGAGAAAGTCGTGTAACACCTAGACCAGGGATGCCGGCCCTGTAAAGGATATGCAACTAATTTTATTTTAGTTACTACAAGGGAAATAATTGCATCTACGGCTTCAGCAATCAAGGGGAACAATGATAGATTTCACTATATTTGTACTGACAGCTATTTTGCAAGAGAAGTATACGTTTATTCCTGTAACAATTTTATTCATATTCTAGAAAGTATAAATTGAATGTTACCATCATAAAAGCTATATACAGTTTTGAATATTATTTAAAATTTTAGGCACCAAGTTGTTGTATAATAAATAATGTTTAGTAAATTATTTAATTCTTTATCTGCTAGTCCGCGTCTAACTAGAAATTACGCATACACTGGTTTCTCTTCACAACGTATAAAACTTTCAACATTGCCGTTATAACAATTGCAGCTTCGATGGATACGTTAAGGAAGACGGCATTTCTCGCATTGGCATGAGGATGACAGAATGTCTTCGCTTAGTATCTCCGTAATCAATATTTTTGTCAGGCCTGAAAAAAAATAAAAAAATTGCCGTTCTACAACAGGCCATTAACACGACAATAAGAACAAATGCAAACAATAGCACAATACAATACGCCAGACGACCAGCTAGGGCACAGCCAGACGCGAGAGATACATCGGGAAAACAAAGCGCCTCGTCAACCAACACAGAACTGGCACTATTAGCCACCGGACGCTGATGCATATGCTGGGGGAGGATCTGAGCACCTATAGACATGTCCGGAGTGCAACGAAGACACCCCAACTGATAACTAACTAACTAACTAATACGCCATAAACACGATGACAAGTTCCATGAATAGTTAAGGAGTTGCTCTTGGAACAGTTGCAATCTGCAGTCAAAAAATTAATAATGTATGAATAGAGTCTACATACTGCCACTTTCTAGTGATTACAAAGAGGATGTGGTATAACTTTACAGATCGTAGGCTGCCCTTCAGACTAATTCAATTGAAAACTTTGTTGATGAAATACCCCGAAAGGCCAAAGTCGTGCTTGACTGGGACAACACTCTGAAGGTGACGAGTAGAGACAGAAAACATTTCACATGTGGTTTGCAGAAAGAATCCTTAAACATTCTGGCTCTGGAGAAGCGGTGTAGGCTATATATCATCAGTGCTATCAGACAACAAGGTAGAGTTTCAGGATGTTGTTAAACCTTGTGCAAGCTTGAAAATAATATTCATTAAATAATTAATTCAGAATGAACTTGGACACGTTGTTGCTGGAGGTTGACAGGTTGGGACTGCGACGATATTTCTGTCCAGAGTGTCGGCACGAACATTTCAGTAGTGACAGCTGTTCACATGACATCTAGCCACAACTTGTGAAGGCACACCACACATATGCACACTGGGGCAACGTGATCATCTGCGAATATGACAAAGCAGAGGTATTTCTGAAGCTGACAGAAATGGACACAGATATGTTCGATGAGCCTGTTGAGACTGATCTCAGTGACCTTGATGAAACAGATCTAAGTGACCTTGATGAAACAGACAGCATGACCACAAGGAAACCAAAACGTGATGTGGTTTACTTTTTTCATGATGAAGATGTTAACATTGAAAACTTTCATCATATTGTCAATGACAGTAAATGTGTGTTGGTTAAAAAGTAGCGCATAAAAGATTAAGATTCTACGGGGGAATGACACTTAAATAATAGCACAACTCTTGCAAATATAAGACAGATGGTTATTCCATACCTCTGACACTTTTGTAAAGTATTTTAGTAATGTGAGAGTGGTTAATGCACTTACTTGCCAAGAGAGTATAAGTTCAATCAATAAATTATCAAACAACATTACAAAAAAAAAAAAAAAACGTATAAATTATTATGGCAAGACCGTAATCTGTTTTTGGTACTTCTTCCACGGCGTAGTTTCAAGTGGAGTCTACGTGACATCCTCTTTATGACTGGATCTGACAGCAAAGTCTTGATTTTTCTAAAACTCAAAGTCAACTATTCAAAGTGATAAAAACTTGTGTAATTTTTCCGGATTTTGTGGTGATATTCGTTGGAGTTGATATTCTAGATATTTCCCCGGAATTATTACCTGAAACAACAAATTTCAATATGTATTCGAATATCACTGAAGTCGGGATCTCGATAAATGACTACGATGTCCAGCTACTTCACCAGTCCGGAACGATAGTGTGTTCCATAATTGGTCCCGGGGCGGCTGCTAAAGCAACACCTGCATTTATTATGAGTGCCCTAACTGGTCCAGGAGGTGTACCTTTTGGGGGAGTCGTCGACCTGCATAGGTTCGGAGTTCCCACTAGGTGGTACTTTCACCTGTCAGCAGAGGCTCGGAAAGCTGTGTATGAGAAATTACACGGCAAAAAGTTTTCTCTACCAAACCTAGGAGTAGACATATCACTATAACATCTAGACAAAGAAAGGGACAGGCTGACCATCCACTGGCTACCTGTCACAATTGCGCCTCAAGGAGTTAAAAAACCGGTGCACAGTATTACAGGAGACGACAAGGCTGAGATCTTTGGGATAAATAATGGGGCTGGCAAGTGGGGAGCGCTCTGCAACTCAACAAAGGAAGTTCCCCCATTATATACGGATCTACACTCCTGGCATTACGAACAATAATCACAGATTGTTGATCACGATGCCAGGGAGAAAGACCAATTGTCCAGCGTGTGGCCAAAACAACCACAGGGAAAATAAATGCCTAAGTCGACGACAACCGATGACACCAACAGCAGCAGCAGTCAGTGTACAAAGCCAAGAAGATTTCCCACCAC
The DNA here is from genome assembly GCA_014155875.1 of Cepaea nemoralis. Lineage (NCBI taxonomy): Eukaryota > Metazoa > Mollusca > Gastropoda > Stylommatophora > Helicidae > Cepaea > Cepaea nemoralis. Next base: position 12,907 of record JACEFZ010016563.1, on the reverse strand, counting down.
TCGAAAGAGAAAATTCTCCACAGGGAGAGATTAACTGACGCAAACTTTCAGTTGTCAAATCAACACACAAGAAGACAGGAACACACAAGAAAATAACATACAAGAAATCAACCCAAAGAATGAAGACTCTGGCGGTTTTCAAATCTTCAACAAACCAACGAAGAGAAAATGGGCTAACAGAAGACTACTGCAGTCAAATCACAGCGATGATACAGAAACAGACGACTTACCACTGCCAAAGAAAGAAAAAGTCAACGCGACTATAGGCAAGACAAAGGAAACTGTACAAGAACAACAAGAGGAGACACAAGTACAAGACGAAGACGACATATACAGCATACCGGACACTCTCTTCGTAGACACAGACACAAGTGATAAGAACGAGGATCAAGATGATCCTCTCACACAAACTTTTGCTACTACAGACTTGTTCGCCTAAATGTACCCATCATGGATAAAAACTTTACGGGTGAATCGATATACTTATTATATCTCAGTTATTTGTTTTTACTTAAATTATAATGACTAGTGATTTAGTTATTATTACTTTAAACATTTGTGGTATACGTACAAAATTACAACACATTATCACACTAATAAACAAACACAAACCAGACTTTATACTACTACAAGAAACAAACAAATGTTCAAAAACATTCGCACAACATATCACCACACAGCTAGGCCTCAAACATTCATGCTTTAGTTTAGATACACACAAATTTGGGTCAGGAACAGCTATTCTGCAGCCATCAGACAGGTGGGACATAACTAAAACACACACGGATAACCAGGGACGAATCTTCATAAATGTCGTGTGATCTACAGCCGTATAAGAAAACCCTATGGGTAAGGATGTAGATAGAAAAGCTGACCCTTGGTTAGGTCAGTCCACTGTAGGAGAAGAAGACAAAAAGGCTCGTAGTGGGTCTAGATAGTATGAATCCTGGTCCCAGATGAGTCTACCTTCCTATCAGTGGCACAGGGAAATGCAAGTAAAGTTGGACACTATACACCGATAGATGATAGCTGACTTAGTTAGCAGTGACACGCTACCCTGTGATGAAGAAAAGCCCCCAGTGCCCTCAAGTATAACATACAGGAGAGACACAACTAGTTCACTCAACTTCTATCCTTACACACTACACTACTATTAAGTATTATGAGGTGAAAAAGGCAGTAGGTAAAGTTGTGTGTGATGGTCTATAAATCAGACCGCACAGTTTAATTATAAATGAAAGAAAAGAAAAAAAAATGTCTCCACTTGGGAGATAAAAGTAAAATGGATTAATGTTAATTTCTGGCTAATACAGCAAACAAAGCTGTTTCATGTGCTCTTTGAATCATAGAAGCACAGCAAAGCATTCGGTGGTGGGTTGAAGCCAGATTGATGGTTTGTAACTCAGCTCATATCCATAGCTCCCACGATAGTTGTCTGCAGCTTTCCTCTCCGGTCCATCAGCTCTCACGTGATGATGACGGCAAGTGAACTGTACTACTTTGACTCAGGCAACAAATAGTTATGTGTGAACTCGCTGATGCTGGTTGATGATGAGGGTGCCGCTCGAGGGTGCACCCCAACAACTCTGCAAATAAAGTCAAACAGGACATCTGGTAAGCTATGGTCTGGAATCACTCTTCCATCTTTATTCAACCATTTTGCTATAGCTATAATCTTCTCATAAGGCAAAGGCAGCTGGAATTATTAGGACATATTCCTAACTGTTATTCTGACTGGACCTACCGATAAGGTAGAAAGGAAAGGATTGATTTACACTCGTACGTGACAGTGCCTATCTCTATTCATGAGGAGAGTACGGTCTGATCCTGAATTATATCTATGAGTGAATGGATCCAATTCCCTTCAGCGAAAAGAAATATTCAAGACAAGTACTGATTCTGTAAATAGCAGTGACTACTCCACATCTTCATTCTGGATCTAGCTATCGAACAAATCCTTAAATGTGACTGTACTGTTGATGTGATAAGAAAGGACATGGATCACAAACCTAACAATCACAACTGATGCTCCTAAATGTGCAAGAGACACAAGGGTGTATTGTAAAGTAAGGAAATTGTTCCAGATACTAAAGTGTCTGAATATGCTCTCCACTGATATTCATTCCGAGAGGCCTGCGAATAGTCTCCAATGAATACCGCCTAGATTGGTGATAGTCATCCACGTATCCATCTATATATAAAGAAGAGTCTTCCTCTTGAGAAGGTATTAACTAGAGAAGAGATCCTATCCATACTTAAGAACTGAGCTAATCTAGAAAAGAACAGTATGGGCGCCCAAGCTCGTGGGCATGATAACTAGGTCATGCCATGGCGTGGGGCTGGTTTTAGATATAGCGAGGCCATTTTGATGAAATACCTACTCTTTGATTTAAACCATTCCATTCAGTACTGTATATTCTAGTCTTAGCAGTAACAGTAATATTAACCTTATTTTAATATATTAACAAAGTATCTCAACCCGAGTATACTTTAAAACTAGCATGGTTTGGTACTACATTGCAGTGTCTCCTTTGTCTGCCAGCGATAATATTCTCTGAATTTATCCAAGATTTAGACGCCGGATTTATACGAATATTGTAGAATGTGACGTGTTTCGTTCTATTAAGAACGAGTTTGTACAACTGAACTCAGTTGTAAATTGAATATTCTATTAATTAATATATATTCTATGGGCAACCATGCCGTTAGTGGAATTGGCTGACCTTCATGTCGTAAACTCACATTCATTGCAAAAATGTTATGAACTTAAAAATATATATATAGGAATAATAATCGTTTGGCCTTACCTAGTTCCAGAATCAGATTCTCCGGGAAGGTTAACCCGGTCAAAAAATGCCCGCAGAAGTCGGATGTGTCGGCCTAACGGCGCAAGAATGCAGCTCTGCTGTAAACAGGCACAACCCAATCACATCCGAAAAAAAAACTCCGGATGAACGAAGAAGAAGAAGAAGAAGAATCAGATTCTCACTACGGATCGGGGCCCTTGTTCAATTTAAAATTTTCTCTTTCTTATTACTTATTTAAGTAATTTACTATTTAAAAACCGTTGTTTTTTGAACACCATAAATGGGCCCCGACCGCTGTCTGCAATGGCTAGCAGAAGAGTGAGACCGGATATGGAACTAGGATACGCAAGTGGTCATTTCCTGGCCCAGTTGTCGGTTGGTTTGAAGTTGGCCAGGATAAGTCGGCCAAACTAAATTACTCTATAAACCGTAAATATAATGTGATCGTAACATTTATATAACATTTCTAATAATTCTTTAACTTACACTGAATAATAAGCAAGAGGAGAGGGTGCAGCCAGGCTTTCGCCACAGATGTCCCCCATAGGAAAAAAAGTACGTGACACGGCCTTTTACAATCTGGCTAAGCCTTCTCGTTTGCTAGCTTTCCCGCTAGTGTATGGGAACACTGAGTAGCGTAGCCACAACCTCGTCTTCTGTAGAGCAGTGTCTACTTAGGAAATCTGCTCCAACATTATATTTGCCAGGAATATATTCCACGGTGAAGGTATAAGGTTGCAGTAATAGTGACCACCTCATCAATCTTGTGTTTAATTGTTTGGATGAGGCTAAGAACATCAAAGGCTGGTGGTCACTTTGTACAATAAACTTGGTTCCATATAGATATGGTTGGAACATCTGTATAGCCCATACCAGAGCCAAACATTCTTTCTCGATCGTGGAGTAGTTCTTTTCCGCTGTATTTAACTTGCGGCTAGCGTAAGCTACTGGAAACAGCATCTCTCCATCATCTCGACCCTTTTGTAAAAGAGTTGCTCCAATTCCCACATTGCTCGCGTCTGTCCTTAAGGTGAATGGGCACGACAAGTCGGGTAATTGTAAAATAGGCTTCGCTGTTAGTCTGTCCTTCAGCGTAGTATAAGCCTCTTCACACGCTGGCGTCCACTTAACTTGCTCAGGTGCTCCTTTCCTGGTGGCATCTGTTAATGGCGCCCCTAGAACGTTGAAGTTTTTGATAAACTTCTGATAAAATCCACACAGGGATACGAAGGATCTGACGTCTTTCTTGGTCCTGGGCCTGGTAGCCTTGAGTAGTTTATCTACGTTCTTTTGTTCTGGGCGCATGTGTCCTTGAACCACTGTATGCCCCAAAAATTCCAGCTGCCGGAAAGCGAGCTGGCATTTTGCTGGTCTGGCGGTGAGCCCTGTCTCTGCCAGCCTCCTTAACAGTCTGTCGATGGACTGCAGGTGTTCCTCGTAAGTGTCCGAGGCGATGAGGATGTCATCCATAAAGTTACTGATACTCGGGTCCTTTAATGGATCTAATAACAATCTCATCATTCGGGTGAATACACCAGGAGCGTTGCTCAGCCCGAATAGGAGCACATTGAATTCGTAATGGCCGTCAGCTGTGCTGAAAGCCAAATACGGTCGGACTTCTTTCTTTACTGGAATCTGGTAGTCCCCTTACTGAGGTCTATCTTGGAAAAATACTTCGCTTTACTCAGTTTCGCGAACAGTAATCCTTGATCTGGTAAAGGTTCCGCTTGAAATTCTGTGACTCCGTTTAGCTGACGATAGTCGATGCACAATCGATGCTCGCCGCTGGGTTTTCTCAAAAGTACCACACTTGCACTATAGGGTGACTCCGAGGGTGAAATTATTCCTTCTTTTAAAAGGTAATTTATTTCGGCTTGTAAAGCCTCCTGTTTTACATAGGGAACAGGGTAATACTTTTGGCGGACTGGATCTGCATTTGTTAATTTCATGTCAAACTCTACAAGCTTAGTCCGACCTGGCCTATCCGTTAGCACCGGAGCGTGAGACATTAGAATTCGCTTCATTTTCTCCAACTCAGACGTCTCCAAGTCAGGGTTGATGACAACATCCTTCATGGTCTCCTGGGGTTTTAGCGGATACTCTACACCTGAGTCCTCTCCACCTTCTACCTCAGTTGCCACCGATAATGCCATCAGATGCACCGGTGGATCTGCTACCCTCTCAGCATACTTTCTAAGTAAGTTGATGTGGAATACTTTCTGTTTTCCTCGAATAGCAATCTTGTAGTTTGTATGGGATACTTTTTCTATGATGGGAAAAGGACCCTGCCATCCAATTTCAAGCTTATTACTCCCTTGGGGTAAAAGTAATAAGACCTTGTCTCCTACCTCCAGAGAACGGTCCTTGGCTTTCTTATTATAAGATGAGGCATGTTTCTTTCTGGCACGACGCAGGTTGGAATTTGCCAATTTCCAGCCTGTCTCCAGTTTTTGCTTCAACTCCTCAACATACTGGGAAGCAGTGATGACAGTTTCATCAGCTCCCTCCTCAGTCCAAGTCCTCATTAAGGCCTCCAGCGGTCCTTTTATGGGTCGACCAAATAATAGTGTAGCAGGTGGAAGTCCTGTCGAGGCATGTGGTACTTCCCTGTATGCAAATAATGCCGCAGGCAGGTACTCATCCCAACGTTCTGGCTTCTCCTGTGCTAGCTTACGTAGGATCGACATGAGGGTCCCATTGAAGCGTTCCACCGTCCCATTAGCTTGAGGGTGGTAGGGACTTGTATGGATATGGCGAGTCCGAAAGGTATTGAAGACTTCCTCCATTAACTTCCCCCGGAACTGCGAACCATTGTCTGTCAAAATCTGATTAGGAAAACCTAATCTGGTGAAGATAGTCACTAGGGCATCCGCTACTCGTTTGGAATCTATTCCAGGTAGAGCTATGGCTTCTGACCACATAGTGCATGTATCAACTAGAGTTAGAATAAATGCATTCTTCCTCTTGGAGCGTGGCAGAGGCCCAACAATGTCCACGGCAACACGCTCAAACGGCATACTCAATATTGGCATTTCGCCCAAAGTTACTGGTGCGGTCCAATGTTTAGGTGAGACCCGTTGGCATTCTGAACAGGACTTGACATACCGTTGAATATCGGCGGACATTCCTGGCCAAAAATAGTGGCATGTAATACGCTGAGTAGTGGCACCCACTCCCATATGTCCACTGAACGATATGGTGTGACCCATATGTAATATCTGATTCCGGAATTTATATGGAACAACAAGTTGCCCGTGGTCGTGATCCTTGGTTCCCGCCCGCCGGTACAGAAGCTTATCTTTCATATAAAAATAGCCTCCTTGAGGTGGATTCCGTGCTTTAGGTAGTTTACCAAAGCAGGGTTTCAGTGTTGGGTCTTCTGCTTGGGCAGCCCGAATTTCTCGAGGTAGTGGATTATTAAGACGAAGATCAGGCTCACTCGACACTTCTGCCTGACTTCTGGTCTGCACTGCTGCAACAATTATAGGTGATTTTGGTTCGCCCAAGTAGACATACCGACATCCTAACATGAATGGGTACACTGGATCCTCCATCACTGCTGCAGAAATCGTCCCAGTGACATATTTAGATTCCACATCTACCTTTGCAATCTGCACCTCTATTGTCTCAGAGCTCATGGTAGCCCCCTTTATTGTAACGGTCTGTTCTGTTAGCTGGCCGGGTTTGACTAGGTATTTTGCGATAACTGAATCATACTGGAGTCCCGTATCATATAGACATCGCACCTGACTCCCATTTACCGTAATAGTTTCAACCACAGGAGGTCTAGCATTGCCTCCAGATTTCTGTTGGGGTGGTCTCCGGTTCCCGTAGCTAGGCACGCCGCATAGTGGGTTTGGGGTTTATTCTGACAGAACCGTGTGTGATGGTCATGATTTTTGCAGTTCTTGTAATAAGGTTTGCCCCATCCGCTATGGTTTGTGGGTGGGTTTTGTGCTGATGGTTGAAACCCATGATGTTGCTGAGAACCCACATTTTTCCCCAATTGTCCTCTGCTGTCCTTACTGGAGTTATTTGAATTCTTAGAGAGTTGTGGTTTTTCAACGTGAGAACTACTCCCAGCGTTTGTGGTATTTGCTTCGCCATGGGCTGTTAGGTATCTTTCAGCCAGAGAGGTTATCTCCGCTAACCGAGTCCCCCCATTTTCTGCCACAAAAGTCTGCATCGGCTTTGGCATTGTCTCCCTCATCTGCTCTGCCAAAATCATCTCCTCTAGCCCTGCGTAGGTTGCCTCGTATTCACTCAGTCCCACCCACTTGGTGACATAAGTATGTAACCGTGAGGCAAACTGGGAGTACGATTCTCCCTGCAACTGCTTGGCGTTTCGGAACTTCATTCGGTAGGCAGATGAAGTCAATTCATACCTCTTGAGAAGAGCACTTTTCAGAGAGTCGAAATCCCGTTCCTGTCCAAGAGGTAGTTTAGAGAATATATCATACGCTGCGCCGCGGAGTCCTTGTGAAATTTTTAAATTCCATTTGTCCTTGGGTAGGAGGCTGTATGCTTCGGCCATCAAAACAAATTTGTCAATCCAGTTGTCCATCTGCTCTGTCTTTTCATCAAATGGGAGCAGAGGAAAACTCATGGATCCCAGAGAACCATTCTGTGCTGGGGGAGTATCTATACTATAGACTGGAGAACTCGCACTACTGAATTTTGAAGCATCTGGGTGTTGTAATTCCAGTCTTCTTAATTCTATCTCATGCTGTCTCGTCTATTCGGCTAGTTTTAACTCCTTGTCCTTCTCCAGTTCAGCCTCTTTCATCTGTTTTTCGGATTCTATTTCCGCCATCCGGATTCTTTCTTCCCTTTGTTCTTGCCTCCATTCTCTTTCTGCCTCTCTGATATACTTCCCCAACTCATCACCCTCATATCCCATCAATGTCCCTTTCTCCGTCAACTCCTGGGTGGTGGGTTGCTTGTCAAATGACATGATAATTGAGCACCTAGATGAGATACCTGAAAAAAACTTTTAAGCAATGCTCACCCCCTATCTATCAATCAACTTAATTAAATGCCCTAATATAGTATGTATAGCAATTAATTAGGACAAACAAACACACTTACCAATCTGTCACCAACCCACTTTGCTTTTGCTGTATATTTTCTTATTCGCGTATAAAAATTGAAATATTTACTCGCAGGCAACTAATACTAGAACCGTCTAGTCTTAGTGTGTGAAATACGTGGAAAGGAAATCCTACCAACCTACACAATTATCTAGTAGACCTATAGTGTTACAGGCAATTTATAAAGTTGACAGTGAACTTATTGAAAAAAAATTATCTCGCAGAGGAGCAGCTCAATCTATAGGATTGGGTTAAAATTAAATCCCGGAGACGAGACACCAATCTGTCGTGTGATCTACAGCCGTATAAGAAAACCCTATGGGTAAGGATGTAGATAGAAAAGCTGACCCTTGGTTAGGTCAGTCCACTGTAGGAGAAGAAGACAAAAAGGCTCGTAGTGGGTCTAGATAGTATGAATCCTGGTCCCAGATGAGTCTACCTTCCTATCAGTGGCACAGGGAAATGCAAGTAAAGTTGGACACTATACACCGATAGATGATAGCTGACTTAGTTAGCAGTGACACGCTACCCTGTGATGAAGAAAAGCCCCCAGTGCCCTCAAGTATAACATACAGGAGAGACACAACTAGTTCACTCAACTTCTATCCTTACACACTACACTACTATTAAGTATTATGAGGTGAAAAAGGCAGTAGGTAAAGTTGTGTGTGATGGTCTATAAATCAGACCGCACAGTTTAATTATAAATGAAAGAAAAAAAAATGTCTCCACTTGGGAGATAAAAGTAAAATGGATTAATGTTAATTTCTGGCTAATACAGCAAATTAAGCTGTTTCATGTGCTCTTTGAATCATAGAAGCACAGCAAAGCATTCGGTGGTGGGTTGAAGCCAGATTGATGGTTTGTAACTCAGCTCATATCCATAGCTCCCACGATAGTTGTCTGCAGCTTTCCTCTCCGGTCCATCAGCTCTCACGTGATGATGACGGCAAGTGAACTGTACTACTTTGACTCAGGCAACAAATAGTTATGTGTGAACTCGCTGATGCTGGTTGATGATGAGGGTGCCGCTCGAGGGTGCACCCCAACAACTCTGAAAATAAAGTCAAACAGGACATCTGGTAAGCTATGGTCTGGAATCACTCTTCCATCTTTATTCAACCATTTTGCTATAGCTATAATCTTCTCATAAGGCAAAGGCAGCTGGAATTATTAGGACATATTCCTAACTGTTATTCTGACTGGACCTACCGATAAGGTAGAAAGGAAAGGATTGATTTACACTCGTACGTGACAGTGCCTATCTCTATTCATGAGGAGAGTACGGTCTGATCCTGAATTATATCTATGAGTGAATGGATCCAATTCCCTTCAGCGAAAAGAAATATTCAAGACAAGTACTGATTCTGTAAATAGCAGTGACTACTCCACATCTTCATTCTGGATCTAGCTATCGAACAAATCCTTAAATGTGACTGTACTGTTGATGTGATAAGAAAGGACATGGATCACAAACCTAACAATCACAACTGATGCTCCTAAGTGTGCAAGAGACACAAGGGTGTATTGTAAAGTAAGGAAATTGTTCCAGATACTAAAGTGTCTGAATATGCTCTCCACTGATATTCATTCCGAGAGGCCTGCGAATAGTCTCCAATGAATACCGCCTAGATTGGTGATAGTCATCCACGTATCCATCTATATATAAAGAAGAGTCTTCCTCTTGAGAAGGTATTAACTAGAGAAGAGATCCTATCCATACTTAAGAACTGAGCTAATCTAGAAAAGAACAGTATGGGCGCCCAAGCTCGTGGGCATGATAACTAGGTCATGCCATGGCGTGGGGCTGGTTTTAGATATAGCGAGGCCATTTTGATGAAATACCTACTCTTTGATTTAAACCATTCCATTCAGTACTGTATATTCTAGTCTTAGCAGTAACAGTAATATTAACCTTATTTTAATATATTAACAAAGTATCTCAACCCGAGTATACTTTAAAACTAGCATGGTTTGGTACTACATTGCAGTGTCTCCTTTGTCTGCCAGCGATAATATTCTCTGAATTTATCCAAGATTTAGACGCCGGATTTATACGAATATTGTAGAATGTGACGTGTTTCGTTCTATTAAGAACGAGTTTGTACAACTGAACTCAGTTGTAAATTGAATATTCTATTAATTAATATATATTCTATGGGCAACCATGCCGTTAGTGGAATTGGCTGACCTTCATGTCGTAAACTCACATTCATTGCAAAAATGTTATGAACTTAAAAATATATATATAGGAATAATAATCGTTTGGCCTTACCTAGTTCCAGAATCAGATTCTCACTACGGATCGGGGCCCTTGTTCAATATAAAATTTTCTCTTTCTTATTACTTATTTAAGTAATTTACTATTTAAAAACCGTTGTTCTTTGAACACCATAAATGGGCCCCGACCGCTGTCTGAAATGGCTAGCAGAAGAGTGAGACCTGATATGGAACTAGGATACGCAAGTGGTCATTTCCGGGCCCAGTTGTCGGTTGGTTTCTTCTTCTTCTTCTTCGTTCATCCGGAGTTTTTTTTCGGATGTGATTGCGTTGTGCCTGTTTACAGCAGAGCTGCGTTCTTGCGCCGTTAGGCCGACACATCCGACTTCTGCGGGCATTTGTTGACCGGGTTAACCTTCCCGGGGGTCGGTTGGTTTGATGTTGGCCAGGATAAGTCGGCCAAACTAAATTACTCTATAAACCGTAAATATAATGTGATCGTAACATTTATATAACATTTCTAATAATTCTTTAACATACACTGAATAATAAGCAAGAGGAGAGGGTGCAGCCAGGCTTTCGCCACAATAATACAGGTTGAAAACACTATACATGCATACAACATAATGAAAATACATGCACCACCTAATTACAATCATCAACCAAATTGTTACCAAGAATTAGACACCTTTCGTATACAAACATACAGAGGGCAAAATGTTATCCTTGCAGGGGATTTCAATTTTGTACTCACAGGTTTGGATATCGTAGGGGGAGTCAGAGCATTAATCAAGACACATTTAAGGAGAAATGACAGGAATGGAATACATCAACTGGATATACTAAAAAAAAATACCTTAGACACACACAATTTAACAGACGTTTTCATATACAGACACCGTAATAACATTGCAACAACACACAAAAATAGGGCTTACAATAGATCAGCCAGATTAGATAGAATATACACACATTCAACACACCACATAATACACACAAAACATCTAAAAGAAACATTACAATATACAGATCACAAAGCAGAACTAGCACACATCACTACAGACATTACAAATACAAGGCCATAAAAAAACACCACATTGGAAGTTCAGTAACACATTACTCCAAAAACACAGGTTATGTACAACACATGACACACCTTATTCTAACATACACTAATAGTACACCCACCTACAACATAACACAAATTTGAGATTTACTAAAGAATACAATACGGTGTAGAACACAACAGTTAGCATCCATCATACATAAAGACAGACTACAACAAGAACATATCATACAGACAGCAATACAGCTCACAAAACAGACTGATAGGAATGAACTACACCTACACACACTAGAATCACAATTAGAACAACACCAGCAACACACATTCCGTGGTGCACTCTTTCGAACTAAGCTTACTAACATATCAGAAGAAAGTCCCAGTAAACAATACCTTGCATTAGAACAAAACGTTCAACGTATCAGACAAATAGGAGCAATAACAGACATGCAAGGAAACACACAAACAGAGGCAATACATATACTAGAAACATTCATACAGTACTACACTGACCTATATACAGCAGAACCCGCCAACACACAAACACAAAATAGGTTCTTACAATACACAAAGAAACTGTCAGACACAGATAAGGACACACTAGACACAGAGCTTACATAAGCAGACATAACACAGGCACTCAATAAAATGCAAAAAGACAAAGCACCAGGACCAGATTGACCCACAGTAGAATTCTACCAACATTTCTTTCCTATCCTAGGCAATTTCCTTATAAAAGTCTACCAAGAAGCTTTTCATAAACAAGAACTCCCAAACACTTGCAACATGTCATATATAACACTCATACCTAAAGACAACACAGACAAAACACAGCTGGAAAACTATAGACCCATCTCATTATTAAACACAGACTACAAAATTCTAGCAAAATCACTTGCAAACAAAATTTAAAAATTCATGATATCACTCATACACTGCCATACGGCGGCACGACCCACCACGAAAAGTATAAATTGGGAAATGGGAATTCCCCACTCGGACACGAAAGTGGACGTAAATAAATGAATCCAAGGAGAATGTGGACAACGTCAGTAGACAGCAACGGGAGACGCTGTGATTGTGCTGTAGAACAAGGACGTGGTTTTTCTAAGGATCTGTGTGAGGTGACCTCTGGACGCGATGATATGAGCGTGAGACAGCTATGAGTCAGGAGAGGGGGATCTGTTGATGATAATACTGCAGTGAAGTAACCGGGCGGAAAAACCTAGAGTGGAATTACAGCTTAAATGGAATCAGTGGATCAGGGCGTCAAGCAGAGCGCAGTAGACTGAACACTCATCGGTGGATTCAGTAAAGTAGGCGCCGACCCTGTCTATAGGGGTCAACCTACAGGTCTACGTGAGTTTAATGTTCACATGTCTGCCACGGAATAAACTTCTGGTAGCGCTTTGAGATCTTGACTTGTGCCGTTGATTATCATTGTATTCAAGGTAAGGACGCAAATTAATTCCTCGTCCTTCGTTGCTGTTTTGCATTATTACGAGTTGAGTCGATACCTCGACGGTTGCCGGTGTAGGCACTTCGAGGCATATGGGGGTCGTCACTGGACTCGCTGCATAAATTGTCAACACGAAATTCCTGCCAGATTCAGTCAGCTGAGCGTAGAAACATTTGCACGCCAACATCTTGAGTTGCACCGCACTACACAAATCACACACAAGTTCGACGTCACAAAATGGAGAAGAGCAGGAAAGGGTAAAATGGAC
>JACEFZ010016562.1:0-15396 GCA_014155875.1 Cepaea nemoralis | reverse complement strand
AGTTGTGTATACTGTATTCGAAACGCCTTGTGGTGTATAGAGGCCTCTTTAGAAATGTTTCGTGTTTTTTTTACTGTTACTTGGTGACCCTATGACGACTCGGACAAGAAAAGCGAGAGAATGAACCCCCTTTAAAAAACCCTCCGAGCCCTGTTGACGAGAGGGCAAAATCACTCCCGTACATGGTGGTCATCACGAGTTAGGTCCCCTGGTTCGATCACCAACAGAACACCGTTTTTTTCCTGTAGTACCCCTTTTAAACCCAGGGTGTCTCGGCTGTATCCATACGCATGTGCAGATACAACGCCCTCTTTCCCCGGATGTAGCCGTTTCCCACATGTTCATATAAGTGTGATAATATACGTCTATCTTGTGATTTATCGGTTTACTTTTTACCACACTAATGCATACGATAGAGGTATGGAGCTTAAAATGGGGAAACAGTAGCCGTGAGCCTACAAAAAAAGAAAAAAATGTCTGATAGGAGGTTTTTTTAAAGCTTGGAACAAAAATTTCGCTGTGATAAAGGGGTTGTCTTTTGAAAATTTGGAAAACATACTGACTAATTAAATTTGAAAAAACTGTAATGAAAAAAAAAAGGGAGTTTTAAGTACTACATAGAACCCGTACTTTTGTATGACTGTGAAGCGGGGTCAATGAGCAGACAAGTTGAAAAGCCTCTAATGCCAGTGGCGTTGTGGATTCTGAGACATAGTTTTTAAAAAGTTCACTAGACACCCGCATGAAACTCCCTCCAAATACTACAAGGCAGCAAAGAGACACATAGACACTATACCAGCTCTGTAAGGCAACTTACTCTGATAATATTTACATAACGGCCGCTTTCCAATAATACTGCACACATCCATAAGCAGTGGTAAACCCGTATACACAGATACACGACACTTTCCTAAAGTAGACTCTAGCCAAGCTCGCAGTGCAGCTATATAGAGGCATGTCTCAGTTGATGTGAAATATGTTTGATTATTTTCACACCCGGGTGTAATAGGCGACAGTTCACAACACAGCTACGATGCGCTGACAGGGGTGCCCTTATCAACTTCACATACTGGTCAATCTATGTACACCGCCCAATAACATAGTACACTATCCTTTTTCAAACCTCAAGCGTTTTCAATGTCACAAGAATAACGAACTACTGATATTTAAGATCAGAGTGGCACATGCTGATACTGGTTGTGATATCTCCTACTCATACCACCTGTTTTAACTAAATAAGGACACATACACCTAACCCATAATCCCCAACCGGCAAATATGAGAAAAAATCGAGGGAAGTGTTATTGATTTTTGTTGGATGGCCCGACAATAGGTGTTGATCCCTTAATCCTCTTCCAACCTTTATATGAACCTTTATTAATATCGCGAACTAATTGTAGCCATGAAGATATCAGTAATATCAATAACCTGACTTGGTCATTACGAGAATGATAATCCCATGGATTAGCCGTTATGAAGATGCGTATTGATTTTTGGCAACACCTGTTGAGGTTATGATTATATTATATTCTGATTTTTAAGTTAGGTTATATTTTGTGACTTGTGGGTACAACGGTAACATTTGCTGTCTGTGATTTTCATCAGCGGTGGGACTTGTGGCCGCAGCGACAAGACCGGACAAAGCGACTCTAACCCCTATGGTTAACTAGACACCCACACGTTGTTGACTGGCAATCTTACCAACGACAAAGTTCCGAGATTCGAACCTGTCCCTTCCACGGTGTCTGGGGTACCCCCTAAACATACTCCGCAACCAGTACACCACCTCTACTTTTCTAATTATAACCGGGTTAATAACACCAGAGCTTGAAATCACAACTAAGTAACCAAATATTATTGTACCACTAGACCGCCCCACTGGGATTCGAACCCGATGATAGTGTTCAGAAGCGATAGCTAGCTACCCATCCACTCACCCCACCCCTTAACAATGAATATCACAAAGTCATGCCAACTAAACCAGTATAATCGACCACTTTCAAGGTTTTCATTTGAAGAGCTGTAAACAGTATGATGATAGTATTTACATCCCCTTAACTACAGATAATAGTAACCACCGTTATAATAAACAGTCGACCACTTTACAATAGACATATAATGAAACTATCCTAGGTCTTCTGACTACCGACGCCGCCATTATGCGTTGAATGTGCCAGTGGTAGACCTCCATGCCTTTATTTACCCACTTATCCACTCGATCACCCTGGCTCTTACCAAGGAACGGGCGTAATTATCTAACCACTCCGTCCCTCGCCCACCTCTTAACAAGGATCAGAAGCAGTTATCTAGCTATTTTTACACCCACCTGCCCCTTAACAACGACCTGGAGTCTTTATCTAGCAACTCCTCTGTCTCTTAGCAAGGAACCGACGCATTCATTTAGCCGCTTCGCCACTCGCCCACCCCTTTGAAATGTCCAGAAGCACTTCTTTAGCTAATTCTCCGCTCATCTACTCCTTAACAACGAATAACACTAAGCCATACCCCTTACATCCGTTACTACCGGTCATCTTTACTGTTTTAAGGTTTTCATTTGAAGAGGTTTAATCTATATGATGATAGTTTATAAGCCACTACAACCCACTACAGATCCTATACACGCCATATATACCTTTTTACTTATTATAATTTTCATATAACACCCGGCGCGGCTCGAGGGTTCGACCCACCTTCACTTTCACTCGTTAATGACCGGACTAGTGGGCAGTTCTCGATGACTGGCCAAGTGGTTACTACAAGACACTGTTTTACTGGATTCGACCCGCTCCACGCGACCGAGCCGTCGCGCTTGCTCCTGCGCCTGCCGACCGCCCCCGCTCGCCTTTGGTTGTTATTTATTTTTATTTTATTTTTTAAAATTAGTTAAAATATTATACACACAGTTATCTGCCCTTAGAAAAACATGTCTTTTCTTAGATGTATCGCCCCTTACATATGACTTAGATACCCACCCTACTCAAACCGCCCTGGTCCCGAGCTGGATTTGGGGGCAATCCAGCGAAGTCAATCCAGAAAGTATAATTAGGAGAAGACAAAAAACCCTACCCCTAAACCCTAACCCTAACCCCCTAACCCTAACCCCTAACCCTAACCCCTAACCCTAACCCCTAAACCCTAACCCCTAACCCCTAACCCTAACCCTAACCCCTAATCCTAACCCCTAACCCCTAACCCCAATCCAGCTGGATTGGGGTCAATCCAGCACCACAATCCAGAAATGATAATCAGTTAGGACGTAACCCACTACTGACGTGAGGAAACTAGATTGATTTTCTAGGCGATTCTTAAAGAAAAGTCAAGGTTTAAGTCCAATCGATCGGTGTGTGGAACGAACCCAATACCCCGTGATCAGAACGCATACAATTTAAGCTTGAACGTGTTAGAGCTCCCGGCCACGCTGAACTCTGGTTTCTTCTTATGCTTAGGAAAAATGTCCAGGTTTCTCAGTTACACAATCTGGCAATACTATGCAGACGGGAGGGGAGGGGGGGGGGGTCAAGAGAAAAGATGCTGGACAGTTTGGCATGGAGGCACATCCGTATCAGAAATAGGCCCCTTCGGGGTCCTGGCTAAAGCCAGTAGGATCGCCGATTCCTCCAAAGTCGGAGAGTGTCTGCCTGCACGGCGAGGAACTACCAGTCTGCACACCAATAAGCCAGACATCATTGGCACCTTGCCGTCTTGACAGATGATAGTTTGTAAGGGATGGAGTTATTGCCTCTCCATAGCACAAAGCCTGGGCTAAAATATAGAGATCATGTGTTGCCCATGCAGCATGATCCCTCTCTCGGCCAGCCTAGTTAACTCCAGAGGAAAGGTAACACCTCTACATCTGGAACAAGACAAGCTGCAGAAGCTGCTGGATCAGCAAAGCAATGCTCTAAATGTCCGCCTGTCGGAGCTTCGATCCTAGACCAGCCGCCAACCAAGGCTTAGGGCTAGGATACTCACGAAAATATCATGTCCTGTATGACATCACACTGATGTTGGACAACAGGATGCCTTCATCCGACATATAGGACTTCGCGCTGGAGCTCAAGCCAACGAACACAAGCAAGCAAGTATCAGAAATGATTGACAGTACACTTGACAGAGGGTGTTAAATGGCGTGATCACCCCGCGGCGCCATTGTTTCCTATGGACAACAATCCCTTTGAAATCAATTTCCGAAATGTGGTTAATGTGGTCACATGATTATTAATCTGAGGCTGTGATGAGCGCTAATTATAACTTCGCTTACGAGGTTGAACGGGGTAGGGGTAATGGGAAAATGCGGCAGACTATTTAATTTTATTTCACGCCCCGTTAATAATGCTGCTGATCATTTCACTCTTGTTTGGACCAACCCCTTTATACACAAAATACGAGTGTTTTCAGCTGCATGCAAGCCACGGTTGTTACATAAATAGTAAATAGTTTAGTTTAGTCGACGGACCAACATCACGGCACACGGTTCTAACCCATAAGTGCTCGGTTTTACTCCTAACTCAAGCCAGAGTCCGGAGAACTCAGCTCAGTGCACGAACTCCGTAGCACCGGCGAGGATCTTTAAATACCTTGGGTAGAATTTTAACTGCAAATGGCAGCGCCTCGAGGCTACTCTTTTTCAATTTCCGACTGCCATGGGATTTTTTACGTGCGCAACAATACACACGGGCGTCCGATCTCACTACCCAGAGACCAGGGAGAATTTTTGTTATTAGAAGTCCACGTGAAAAAATCCCGGCCCTCACCGGGGCTTGAACCCGGGACCTCCAGCACTCGAGGTGGACACCATACCTCGAGACCACTCAATATTGAATAACACAGATGAGATCAACGATCCCTGAGGTAGGCATGTATCAGACATGATCGCCGACTCCAGTTCAGTTGCATAAATAAACACACATAGTATTGTTTGGCGCCCACAGGAGAAGAAGGAAGCAGAGACTAGAGGACGCAGTAGACAACATAAAATGTGAAAGCTATAGTTACCGACCGGGATTCGAACCTGTCACCTCCAAATGACGACAGAGCCTCGCTGCAGTGCGTCGAGGTACACTTGTTCCTGCAGCGAAGCACTGTCGTCATTTGGAGGTGATAGGTTCGAATCCCGGTCGGTAACTATAGTTTTCAAATTTTATGTTGTCTATTGCGTCCTCTAGTCTCTGCTTCCTCCTCTCCTTCTGTGAGCGCCAAACAATAGTATGTGTGTTTATTTATGTAACTGTCTTTGTGGCCTCAACGGGTTCACCAATTGATTCCTGGTGTTATACCAGTTCAGTTGCCACAACGGCGTGTGACGAACGACCTTAGCAGACGACACGAGACGAACAACAGAGTAACGTCCCCTGTACAAGCGGTCTGCTAATAGATCAAGTCGTGACCAATACCCCAACTGCCGTCCCCCCGGCCACTATTTTGAGCAACCAGGAAGTTTCCAAAGATTATTCATCGTTTTAAGGGGAATTTACGCTTTCTTTCCTAGCGTAGTAAACGGATGCTTTTGTTTGACATCCTGTTTCCGTGGACTAAAAGTAGTTGGATTTATTTTAGCGATTTATATATTGTTACTAATACTATACATCCTAAACTAAACATTACTAAGTATTTTTGTTCTCCTAGCAATAATAATAATTAATACTTAATACTATACTAGTTAGTACTACTATCTACTAACTAGTAGTAGTACTAGTACTAGTAGTACTTGTAGTCACTTAATAGAGAGAGAGGTAAGTACTACTTACTACTAAAGAACTTTCAGTCTAAAACTAAAAGTTACTATGCTATACTTAATAGTTACATTAATACTATACAGACTATACTATATTATTATTAATTAGTTTCGAAGCAAAAACAGTTTTGTACCAGTACCAGGAGATCAGGTTCATCTTATCTCATCATGTTCCTCTACTAACTACTATGGTGTCGAGGTGAAGTATAAACAGCGAGAGAATGCCCGCTTATGGACTTCATGTATCGATATATATATATATATATATATATATATATATATTATATATATATATATATATATATATATATATATATCTTCTTCTTCTTCTTCAGCGTTCCGAGCCACTGAGGTTCTTTGCTGCAATACAATCCGTCTCCATTATATATATATATATATATATATATATATATATATATATATCTTCTTCTTCTTCAGCGTTCCGAGCCACTGAGGTTCTTTGCTGCAATACAATCCCTCTCCATTCGTCTCTCTGGTTGACCTTCTGTTGCCAGTCGTTGATTCCAAGTGCTTGTAGGTCTGTATATATTATATATATATATATATATATATATCAGGTTATTAAATATTAATAATAAAATATTTATTATATGATTTGCTTGATCATTGGTTTATTCTCTTTTTCTGTCATTTCTCAGTGAATTTTTAAACCTTGTTGTTATGACATAGGCATATTCTTAAGCAAGTGAAACGATACAGTTATCTCAGAACAGTCGTAACATCTGATGGGAGATGCCTCGAAGAGATTAGAACAAGAATTGCCATTGCGAAGGTAGCCTTTTGCAAGATGAAAAACATACTGACCAATAAAATTATATCAATTGAAACGAGAACAAGAGTGTTGAGGTGCTACATAGAACCTCTACTTTTGTATGGTCGAAAAGCGCGGACAATGAGCAGCCAAGCTGAAAAACATCTGATGGCTGTAGAAATGTGGTTTCTGAGGAAAATGCAAAGAATACCATGGACAGACAGAAAAACCAATGAACAAGTCCTTCAAGAAGCAAATGTAGATCGTAAACTGATTAGAGTCATTAGACGTAGACAGTCAAAATTGTTGACATGTTATGAGAAGAAATGACTTGGAGAACTTGGTGACAACTGGCAAGATCGAAGGGAAGAGACCAAGGGGAAGACCGAGAAGTAAATACCTGGATGGCTTGGCTGCATGGCCAGGTCGAGACAGGAACACGGAGCTGATCCACGACTCTGGTGATCGAATGAGATGGCAGAACATGACTGCCCATGCTTTTCGGCATGGCACATGATGGATGGATGGTTGTTATGACCTCCTCTATAGATTATACTCTATAGTCTATACACTGTTGTTATTTTATCCTGCATCTGATTTTGAGTGTGAGACAGGAGGTCAGTGTCAACAGTCCAGTTGATCCAGCTGTTTTGTTAGAGGAGAGTCCATCGTCATTGGATTCCATTTCTAACAGTGCTTGTTGTTGTCTTCATAATCCAATTTCCAATAAAAAGCAACATTATAATGGTAGACTACAATGACATTAAGCAAAAGGTAAAAGACATTCTTAAACATTCAAGGAGAACGGTAAGATGAAAGACTTGTAGGAAACATGAAGAGACATTCTTAAACATTCAAGGAGAATGGTAAGAGGAGAGACTTGTAGGAAACATGAAGAGACATTCTTAAACATTCAAGGAGAACAGTAAGATGAGAGACTTGTAGGAAACATGAAGAGACATTCTTAAACATTCAAGGAGAACGGTAAGATGAGAGACTTGTAGGAAACATGAAGAGACATTCTTAAACATTCAAGGAGAATGGTAAGACGAGAGACTTGTAGGAAACATGAAGAGACATTCTTAAACATTCAAGGAGAATGGTAAGATGAGAGACTTGTAGGAAACATGAAGAGACATTCTTAAACATTCAAGGAGAACAGTAAGATGAGAGACTTGTAGGAAACATGAAGAGACATTCTTAAACATTCAAGGAGAACGGTAAGATGAGAGACTTGTAGGAAACATGAAGAGACATTCTTAAACATTCAAGGAGAACGGTAAGATGAGAGACTTGTAGGAAACATGAAGAGACATTCTTAAACATTCAAAGAGAACGGTAAGATGAGAGACTTGTAGGAAACATGAAAAGACATTCTTAAACATTCAAGGAGAATGGTAAGATGAGAGACTTGTAGGAAACATGAAAAGACATTCTGAAACATTCAAAGAGAACGGTAAGATGAGAGACTTGTAGGAAACATGAAAAGACATTCTTAAACATTCAAGGAGAACGGTAAGATGAGAGACTTGTAGGAAACATGAAGAGACATTCCGAAACATTCAAAGAGAATGGTAAGAGACTTGTAGGAAACATGAAAAGACATTCTTAAACATTCAAAGAGAATGGTAAGACGAGAGACTTGAAGGAAACATATACACAATTAAAATGCTTGAATAGTCTTTAACTGATTCAGTGCCAAAGGATAATATAACGCCAAATGTTACTTTCCATTTGAACAGAAGAATGATATATTGCCATACTAGGATGATTGTCATTTTTGTTTTGTTTTGTTGTATCTTCCTCAATTGCAATGCTTGGTGAATGTAAATTTTCATTAAAATACTTGGTTATTAGATTGTGTACCATGTTTGGTCCAAACCAACATTTTGTTTGGCATTGAATCGATTAATTAGCTTCCTGAAATAAATCCATAGCATTGACGTAGCATCTGTTGTATAGAGATGAAACAGCAGTTCCCATTCTGAAACCCAACTATAGACAACACTGGATGGCACACATGCACAGTTTTACATTGAACAAATCTACAATTTAACTCTCAATAGTGGTGGATCAACAAGGCTGTATGTGCCATTTTGAAAAGTGTAAAACTTCATGAAATTGATTCAAGGCAAGACCATATAACTAACTTTGTAAGGTTTAACGCTTCATGTATAAGATTCAAGACAAGACCATATAACTAACTTTGTAAAGTTTAACATTTCATGTACTAGATTCAAGGCAAGACTGTATAACTAACTTTCTAAAGTTAAACATTTCATGTACTAGATTCAAGACAAGACCGTATAACTAACTTTCTAAAGTTTAACATTTCATGTACTAGATTCAAGACAAGACCATATAACTAACTTTCTAAAGTTTAACATTTCATGTACTAGATTCAAGACAAGACCATATAACTAACTTTCTAAAGTTTAACATTTCATGTACTAGATTCAAGGCAAAATATATGATTCAAGACAAGACAGTAAAAAGGCCATCTTTTTACTTGCTGGTGTTCTGGATTACCACAGATCTCATTCTCTGGTATTCTCAATCACCACAAATCTCATTCCCTGGTATTCTCAATCACCACAGATCCCATCCCCTGGTATTCTCAGTCACCACAGATCTCATTCCCTGGTATTCTCAGTCACCACAGATCTCATTCCCTGGTATTCTCAATCACCACAGATCTCATTCCCTGGTATTTTCAATCACCAAAGATCTCACTCGCTGGTGTTCTGGATGAATTACCATGATAAAATGAATCATATTCCTCCACAGCCCTGTCCCAGTCCATCCAGCATAACTTCTCTCAGTCTCCCCCTGCCTCTTCTACCACTGGTTCTTCCAATCGTCACAATGTTTTCCAGCACCCTCTTCTCATTGCATGACTAAAGAATTCTTTTGTAAAAAAAAAGAATTCTTTAGTCATGCAATGAGAAGAGGTGCTGGAAAACATTGTGACGATTGGAAGAACCAGTGGTAGAAGAGGCAGGGGAGACTGAGAGAAGTTATGCTGGATGGACTGGGACAGGGCTGTGGAGGAATATGATTCATTTTATCATGGTAATTCATCCAGAACACCAGCGAGTGAGATCTTTGGTGATTGAAAATACCAGGGAATGAGATCTGTGGTGATTGAGAATACCAGGAATGAGATCTGTGGTGACTGAGAATACCAGGAATGAGATCTGTGGTGACTGAGAATACCAGGGATGGGATCTGTGGTGATTGAGAATACCAGGGAATGAGATATGTGGTGATTGAGAATACCAGAGAATGAGATCTGTGGTAATCCAGAACACCAGCAAGTGAAAAAGATGACCTTTTTACTGTCTTGTCTTGAATCATATATTGTGCCTTGAATCTAGTACATGAAATGTTAAACTTTAGAAAGTTAGTTATATGGTCTTGTCTTGAATCTAGTACATGAAATGCTTAAACTTTAGAAAGTTAGTTATATGGTCTTGTCTTGAATCTAGTACATGAAATGTTAAACTTAGAAAGTTAGTTATACGGTCTTGTCTTGAATCTAGTACATGAAATGGTTTAACTTTAGAAAGTTAGTTATACAGTCTTGCCTTGAATCTAGTACATGAAATGTTAAACTTTACAAAGTTAGTTATATTGTCTTGTCTTGAATCTTATACATGAAGCGTTAAACCTTACAAAGTTAGTTATATGGTCTTGCCTTGAATCAATTTCATGAAGTTTTACACTTTTCAAAATGGCACATACAGCCTTGTGATCCACCACTATTGAGAGTTAAATTGTAGATTTGTCAATGTAAAACTGTGCATGTGTGCCATCCAGTGTTGTCTATAGTTGGGTTTTAGAATGGGAACTGCTGTTTCATCTCTATACAACAGATGCTACGTCAATGCTATGGATTTATTTCAGGAAGCTAATTAATCGATTCAATGCCAAAAAAAAGTTGGTTTGGGACCAAACATGGTACACAAACTAATAACCAAGTATTTTTAAAGAAAATTTCATTCACCAAGCATTGCAAATTTAGGAAGAACAACAAAACAAAACAAAAAAGACAATCATCCTAGTATGGCAATATATCATTTTCTGTTCAAATGGAAAGTAACATTTGGCGTTATATTTCCTTTGGCACTGAATCATTAAAAATATTCAAGCATTTTAATTTTGTATATGTTTCCTTCAAGTTCTCGTTTACCATTCTCTTTGAATGTTTAAGAATGTCTTTTCATGTTTCCTACAATCTCTTACCATTCTCTTTGAAGTTTCGGGAAAGTTTTTCATGTTTCCTACAAGTCTCTCATCTTACCGTTCTCCTTGAATGTTTTAAAAATGTCTCTTCATGTTTCCTACAAGTCTCTCATCTTACCGTTCTCCTTGAAAGTTTAAAAATGTTCTTCATGTTTCCTACAAATCCTCATCTTACCATTCTCCTTGAAAGTTTTAAAAATGTCTCTTCATGTTTCCTAAAGTCTCTCATCTTACCCTTCTCCTTGAATGTTTAAGAATGTCTCTCATGTTTTCCCACAAATCTCTCATCTTACCGTTCTCCTTGAATGTTTAAGAATGTCTCTTCATGTTTCCTAAAGTCTCTCATCTTACCGTTCTCCTTGAATTTAAGAATGTCTCTTCATGTTTCCTACAAGTCTCTCATCTTACTGTTCTCCTTGAATGTTTAAGAATGTCTCTTCATGTTTCCTACAAGTCTCTCATCTTACCATTCTCCTTGAATGTTTAAGATGTCTCTTCATGTTTCCTACAAGTCTCTCGTCTTACCATTCTCCTTGAATGTTTCAGAATGTCTCTTCATGTTTCCTACAAGTCTCTCATCTTACCGTTCTCCTTGAATGTTTAAGAATGTCTCTTCATGTTTCCTACAAGTCTCTCATCTTACTGTTCTCCTTGAATGTTTAAGAATGTCTCTTCATGTTTCCTACAAGTCTCTCCTCTACCATTCTCCCTTGAATGTTTAAGAATGTCTCTTCATGTTTCCTACAAGTCTTTCATCCTTACCGTTCTCCTTGAATGTTTAAGAATGTCTTTTACCTTTTGCTTAATGTCATTGTAGTCTACCATTATAATGTTGCTTTTTACTTGGAAATTGGATTATGAAGACAACAACAAGCACTGTTAGAAATGGAATCCAATGACGATGGACTCTCCTCTAACAAAACAGCTGGATCAACTGGGACTGTTGACACTGACCTCCTGTCTCACACTCAAATCAGATGCAGGATAAAATAACAACAGTGTATAGACTATAGAGTATAATCTATAGAGGAGGTCATAACAAACCATCCATCCATCATGTGCCATGCCGATAAGCGTGGGCGGTCATGTTCTGCCATCTCAATCGATCACCAGAGTCGTGGATCAGCTCCGTGTTCCTGTCTCGACCTGGCCATGCAGCCAAGCCATCCAGGTATTTACTTCTCGGTCTTCCCCTTGGTCTGTTCCCTTCGATCTTGCCAGTTGTCACCAAGTTCTCCAAGTCATTTCTTCTCATAACATGTCCAAAAAATTTTGACTGTCTACGTCTAATGACTCTAATCAGTTTACGATCTTCATTTGTTTCTTGAAGGACTTGTTCATTGGTTTTTCTGTCTGTCCATGGTATTCTTTGCATTTTCCTCAGAAACCACATTTCTACAGCCATCAGATGTTTTTCAGCTTGGCTGCTCATTGTCCACGCTTCACGATCCATACAAAAGTAGAGGTTCTATGTAGCACTTCAACACTCTTTTCTCGTTTCAATTGATATAATTTTTATTGGTCAGTATGTTTTCATCTTGCAAAAGGCTACCTTCGCAATGGCAATTCTTGTTCTAATCTCTTCGAGGCATCTCCCATCAGATGTTATGACTGTTAGAGATAAACTGTATCGTTTTCACTTGCTTAAGAATATGCCTATGTCATAACAACAAGGGTTTTAAAAAATTTACTGAGAAATGACAGAAAAAGAGAATAAACCAATGACAAGCAAATCATAAATAAATTTTTATTATTAATATTTAATAACCTGATATATATATATATATATTATATAATTATACAGACCTACAAGCACTTTGGGAAACAACGATGGCAACAGAAGGTCAACCAGAGAGACGAATGGAGAGGGGTTGTATTGCAGCAAAGAACCTCAGTGGCTCGGAACGCTGAAGAAGAAGAAGATATATATATATATATATATATAATTTTATATATATTATATAATGGAGACGGGTTGTATTGCAGCAAAGAACCTCAGTGGCTCGGAACGCTGAAAAAGAAGAAGAAGATATATATATATATATATATATATATATATATTATATTATATATAATATATAAATATATATATATCGATACATGAAGCCCATAAGCGGGCATCCTCCTGCTGTTTATACTTCACCTGGACACTGTAGTAGTTAGTTAGTAGAGGCAGAGGAATTTGATGAGATGAGATGAACCTGATTCCTGGTATGGTACAAAACTGTTTGCTTCGAAACTAATTAATAATAATATAGTATAGTCGTATAGTATTAATGTAACTATTAAGTATAGCATAGTAATTTTTAGTTTTAGACTAAAAGTTCTTTAGTAGTAAGTAGTACTTACCTCTCTCTCTATTAAGTGACTACAAGTACTACTAGTACTAGTACTACTACTAGTTAGTAGATAGTAGTAAATAGTATAGTATTAAGTTTTAAATTATTATTATTGCTAGGAGAACAAAAATACTTAGTAATTTTTAGTTTAGGATGTATAGTATTAGTAACAATATATAAATCGCTAAAATAAATCCAACTACTTTTAGTCCAGGGAAACAGGATGTCAAAAAAAAGCATCCGTTTACTACGCTAGGAAAGAAAGCGAAATTCCCCCTTTAAAAAGATGAATAATCTTTGGAAACTTCCTGGTTGCTCAAAATAGGGCCGGGGGGACGGCAGTTGGGGTATTGGTCACGACTTGATCTATTAGCAGACCGCTTGTACAGGGGACGTTACTCTGTTGTTCGTCTCGTGTCGTCTGCTAAGGTCGTTCGTCACACGCCGTTGTGGGAACTGAACTGGTATAACACCAGGAATCAATTGGTGAACCGTTGAGGCCCCAAAGACAGTTACATAAATAAAAACACATACTATGTTTGGCGCTCACAGAAGGAGAGGAGAAGCAGAGACTAGAGGACGCAATAGACAACATAAAATTTGAAACTATAGTTTACCGACCGGGATTCGAACCTATCACCTCCAAATGACGACAGTGCCTTCGCTGCAGGAACAAGTGTACCTCGACGCACTGCAGCGAGGCTCTGCTCTCATTTGGAGGTGACAGGTTCGAATCCCGGTCGGTAACGATAGCTTTCACATTTTATGTTGTCTACATGCGTCCTCTAGTCTCCTGCTTCCTTCTTCTCCTGTGGGCGCCAAACAATACTATGTGTGTTTATTTATGCAACTGAACTGGAGTCGGCGATCATGTCTGATACATGCCTACCTCGGGGATCGTTGATCTCATCTGTGTTATTCAAATTGAGTGGTCTCGAGGTATGGTGTCCACCTCGAGTGCTGGAGGCCCCGGGGTTCAACCCCCGGTGAGGGCCGGGTTTTTTTCACGTGGACTTCTAATAACAAAAATTCTCCCTGGTCTCGGGGTAGTGAGATCGGACGCCCGTGTGTATGTTGCGCACTTTAAAAAACCCCATGGCAGTCGGAAATTGAAAAAGAGTAGCCTCGAGGCGCTGCCATTTGCAGTTAAAATTCTACCCAAGGTATTTAAAGATCCTCGCCGGTGCTACGGAGTTCGTGCACTGAGCTGAGTTCTCCGGACTTGGCTTGAGTTAGGAGTAAAACCGAGCACTTATGGGTTAAAACCCGTTGCCGTGATTTTGGTCCGTCGACTAAACTAAACTATTTACTATTTATGTAACAACCGTGGCTTGCATGCAGCTGAAAAAACTCGTTTTTTTGTGTATAAAGGGGGTTTGGCCCAAAAAAGAGTGAAATGATCAGCAGCATTATTAACGGGGCGTGAAATAAAATTAAATAGTCTGCCGCATTTTCCCATTACCCCTACCCCGTTCAAACCCCGTAAGCGAAGTTATAATTAGCGCTCATCACAGCCTCAGATTAATAATCATGTGACCACATTAACCACATTTCGGAAATTGATTTCAAAGGGATTGTTGTCCATAGGAAACAAAGGGGCCGCGGGGTGATCACGCATTTAACACCCCTGTCAAGTGTACTGTCAATCATTTTTGATACTTTCTTGCTTGTGTTCGTTGGCTTGAGCTCCACGCGAAGTCCTATATGTCGGATGAAGGCATCCTGTTGTCCCATCAGTGTGATGTCATACAGGACATGATATTTTCGTGAGTATCCTAGCCCTAAGCCTTGGTTGGCGGCTGGTCTAGGATCGAAGCTCCGACAGGCGGACATTTAGAGCATTGCTTTGCTGATCCAGCAGCTTCTGCAGCTTGTCTTGTTCCAGATGTAGAGGTGTTACCTTTCCTCTGGAGTTAACTAGGCTGGCCGATGAGAGGGATCATGCTGCATGGGCAAACACATGATCTCTATATTTTAGCCCAGGCTTTGTGCTATGGAGAGGCAATAACTCCATCCCTTACAAACTATCATCTGTCAAGACGGCAAGGTGCCAATGATGTCTGGCTTTTTGGTGTGCAGACTGGAGTTCCTCGCCGTGCAGGAGAAATCTCCGACTTTGGAGGAATCGGCGATCCTACGGCTTTAGCCAGGACCCCCAAGGGGGCCCATTTCTGATACGGATGTGCCTCCATGCCAAACTGTCCAGCATCTTTTTTCTTGACCCCCCCCCCCCTCCCTCCCGTCTGCATAGTATTGCCAGATTGTGTAATGAGAAACCTGGACATTTTTCCTAAGATAAGAAGAAA
>JACEFZ010016561.1:0-15337 GCA_014155875.1 Cepaea nemoralis | reverse complement strand
AATTTCCCCGTAAAAAAAACACAAATTCAGCTGTTTTTCGAACGCGGGTATACGGGATTACAAAATGCGTCCGTAACACGTTTGCCACGGAGGAGGTGTGGTACGTGATCACTATGACAGTCAGCACCGGGCATTGTCTTAGTGTCCTGGCATTTATGAAAGCGTTTCTGAATCTTTTATTGCGACGCACTTCCACAGTCCTGACCACTGTGGCGAGGCTGACATCGCGATCAAATCGTGCGTATCCCACGAACCGGATCGTCAAACATTGGAAAACCGTCTCATCTTCCAGTTGGGTACACTTTCCTCTCACGACCTCAATGTCCAACACAGTTTCATTTAGCATCCACACCCCACCCCTCCGACCACTCCTCCAGTTGTATAGTCCACCATAAAGGTAGGTGTATGTCCTTAGCAGGATGTCGAAGTCAGCCCCAGCTGTTCGGGATTTCTTGGCAGGTTTGCGTTTGGTGGCTGGCAATCATTTCCCGAGCGACCGCCACTCATGCCCCTCTGTGAGGACCCATGCAATGATACCTTCGGCCACTGTTTTTGAGCGCAGAGCGAGAAATGGCCTATTGCGAAGTGCGTCTGTGACATCTTCGCATATTCTAATTTTTAACTTTTGCCCTCTTGGGCCCCTCTCCACCCCACCCCTTCTCGCCGAGTTGTTTACCCAATACCTGAGTTTCTGAAGGTATTGATCTTTGATCCGTTGACCAAACTTCCGGTCCATACAATCAACTGATAGCCGTCGAAAACGTGTCAGTTGTCAGTCACTCCAAGCTAGGATACAGATTCAGATAAGTACCCTTAATATTGTCATGTAGTGTGTTTCATGTAGCTTTGTGTCGGTTCGTGTTTGTTGTTCTGTGCTGACGAAGGCTTAGGCCGCAACGTCCATTTAGTTTCTTGTGATCGTGTTTTATTAAAATTCATAATCTACTTCTCGTTTTTTGTTGATTCATTCATTGCCTTTATTGCTAAGTATGCAGTTAAGTCGGTTGAGTATTTTCTCATCGGGGCTTTTCCATGTATAAAGTTGTTTTTAACAAAGTGTTTCCAATTATCATTTCATTTATATTTGTTAATTATATTTGTTTCTCTCCCCATTCATTTCTTGTACCTATATATATTTTTTTTATATTTTTTTTATAATTCCAAACTGCATCATTCGCTTTTTCGGCTTCTATTTTCGCATTAAAATCTCCTAGTATTATTTTTATTTCTTGTTATCTAATTTGAGATATCGCCATTTTTACTTCGTAATAAAAGTGTTGCATTTTTCCATCACTACAGCTTATTGTTGGTGCATATTCTTATATAATATTTATATCTATTGGTTTGCCTTTGATGTTGATCATAATAACTCTATCTGACATGCGCCAATAACCAAAAATTGACATATATTTTTT
The DNA here is from genome assembly GCA_014155875.1 of Cepaea nemoralis. Classification (NCBI taxonomy): domain Eukaryota; kingdom Metazoa; phylum Mollusca; class Gastropoda; order Stylommatophora; family Helicidae; genus Cepaea; species Cepaea nemoralis. The sequence goes on along the minus strand of JACEFZ010016561.1, from coordinate 13,922 downwards.
TTTAAAATCAGCTAGTATTCATATGCCTACATTCTATGTTCCTATTTAAAATGTATTTGGTTTAGTTTTGGTGTTGCCATCAGTAGCTTGATTACGGTATTGTGTCACCTGTGGCTCATGACTGTCTCCATCGGACGAGGATGTCCTAAGACAGTCATTAACGTCGATCGCCCACTCTAAAATGTGGATGCTTATGAACTCTAGGGAAGTTACTGTGGTGGTTTCCCCTTGCCTTCCACATCAACGTGGGGGGTCTTATAAGTCTGCCTTTGGCAGCCATTTCTGACTATCAGTACAAGTGAGTGCCATGCTCTGTTCAGTTACAGAGTTGTTCACTTATCGCTGTGGATACTCGATCACGAATAGTTTACATAATAATATTTGAAATGTTAAATACAAATACAGTGAAATACTAATAAACACTAATTACATCAATTCATTCATTTGTCTAAATAAAATGTTTATAAGCATGTCACAGTTGAACTTCCGAAGAAATCATGTTGAAGTTATTTTGTAATCCAAATGTTATATCACCTAAGGCGTCCACTGATTTACACTTCCTGTCTGTCTTCTATGAAGTAATGTGAATCATTTCACAGCATTTTAATTAAAAGAGACACGTCCCCTTAATCTATATTCCATTTGAACCTTGATATTCTTAAATTACATTTCCTTACTTTTAGTCTTCGTCCGAGCTTAACATGTCGGGTGTTGAAGTAGCCAATGACTGTAGTCACATGCGCCAGAAGGTAATGCAGGCGCGTTCTCATCCCCAGCAGAAAGCTATACAAATACCGCAGAGGAGAGTGGCGCACTTGTAACAGCAGCTCTTGCAAGCATTCAAGCAAACATAGAAGACCTTCCACGCCGTCCTGTTACTCGACTACATATTTTGATGTTGATTTCTTGTAACTGCTACTGCCTATTGTTGAAACATTCGTTCACGTTGTAGGTTCTATAATGAAGAATGGTTAAACCCTCTAACGCAGGGGTGGGCAAACTACGGCCCGCGGGCCGCATGCGGCCCGCCAAGTGTTTTTATGCGGCCCGCGAGGGCATTTAAAAATAAAAAAATTTTAATTCGTTTTTAAGTTATTTTGTTGAACTTTACAGAATTTCATATACCGTAATGATGAGTGTTAATAACAAACGTAAGATTGAAGATGTATGTCGTGTTTTTAATGATGAATGGACAACTAAGTACTGTTTTGTAAAAGTTGGTAGCAAATCAGTTTGCTTGTTGTGCCGTGAGTCAGTCGCTGTCTTCAAGGAGTACAATTTAAAAAGACATTAACAAACAAACATTCCGATTTCGGATACAATTTAACAACCGAAGAGAAGGAAAGGAAATGCTTTGAGTTGGTGAAAAATTTGGAGAAACAGAAAAACTATTTTCATTAAACAATCTTCAATTCAAGATGCTGCAACTGAAGCTAGTCTTGTGCTGTCACACAGAATTGTAAAACAGAACAAGCCATTTTCTGATGGCGAGTTCATCAAGGAATGTTTGCTAGATGCAGCAAACATTATGTGTCCAGAACAAAAAACAAACACATTTGACATTACTTTATCAAGGAGAACTGTTTTCAGACGTGTTGACAAGATCAGTGACAATTTGATACATAAACTTCAAGATGCAAGTAAACAATTTTTGTGGTACTCTCTTGCATTGGATGAGAGTACCGATGTACATGATACTGCCCAATTACTGATATGCATACGTGGAATAAACACTTCTTTCAAAATCACTGAAGAGTTACTGAGTGTTGAGTCACTCAAAGACACAACCACAGGCCATGATATATTCAATACTGTTACTAACTGTATTGAAAGAACTGGGTTGGTTTGGAACAAGATGGCAAGTGTTACAACTGACTGAGCTCGTGCTTTGACTAAAAAAAATGTAGGTCTGGTAAAGATGATAAGATTAAAGCAGAATATCCAGACCACACATAATTACCAGTTCACTGTGTGATTCATCAAGAAAGTCTGTGTAAAACTGTTTTGAATATCAAGCATGTTATTGACCCAGTTGTCAGTGTCATCGACCTCATCAGATCAAGAGGACTTAACCACAGGCAGTTCAAGTCATTACTTGACGATTTGGAAACTGAACATTCCGATGTCCTGAACCACACCAATGATCGATGGCTGAGTCTCGGCAAGGTGTTGAGGCTAGTGTGGGAACTCAGAGAAGAAATAGTGATGTTCCTAGAGATGAAGTGCATTGCATGTAACTTTAATACTAACATTGTCAATAAAGAGTGGCAGTTAGACTTTATGTTTGCCATTGAAAATATGGAAAAGTTAAATGTCAAACTTCAGGGCAATGGTGTGTTTGCACATGAATTGTATGCATAAGTAAAATCATTTCAGGCAACACTCTCACTTTTCTCCAGACAAGCAAGCGAAAAAATATTTTTTCACTTCCCTTTGCTGAAACAAGAAACCATTTCTGGTGAAATGACTGAAAAATACAAAGCCCAATAAGATGCATTGATTGAAGAATTTGGATGGAGATTCCAAGATTTCAAGAAATTAGAGGCATAGTTCAATATTCTTAGTTCCCGGTTTAGTGCAGAAGCTGATACATCCACAGAGGACATACAGTTGGAGCTGCTTGACTTACAAGCAGATCATGACCTGAAAGAGAAATTCAAGACAGATGGTTTACTGGATTTCTATGAATCTTTATCACAATAATCATTTCCCAAATTGAAAAACTTTGCAGCTAAACTTCTATCATTATTTGGATCAACAATCATTTGCGAACAAGCAATCTCTTGCTTGAAGATCAACAAACCTAAGAATAGGTCTTTATTGTCGGACTGCAACTTGCATGCTGTCATGCGAATTTCAACAAGTAAACTTGCTCCACATTTCAAGAATATTGTCAAAAATTGCAAGTAGTTACACACATCTCATTAGAAATCAACAACTGTAGTGACAATATAGTCGCGGTGTGTTTAAATTAAAGCCATTGATAGATAATAAAGAATATTTGTTATAATAACAAGTAGTTTTAAAATCGTGTTAACAAATTAGTAAAAGTGTTTGTCCATATTTGTCAAATATAATGTATAAGTGTATAAGTAAAATAAAATTGCAATAATTAGTTATTTATACTGCTTAATAACCTATAAATAATAAGTAATCACTTATTGTGATAGGTTGCTGTAAACAAAATGGATATATATATATATATATATATATATATATATATATATATATATATATATATATATATATATATATATATATATATATATATATATATGTATATATATATATATATATATATATATATTGTATATATATATATATATATATATATTATATTTATATATATTTATATATATTATATATGCGGCCGCCAATAGCTTTACATTTTTCAATGCGGCCCTTCGCACGAAAGTTTGCCCACCCCTGCTCTAATGTGTTGAGTATACCGGGGAGTTGAGTGATATCGAGGTATGGTGTCCACCTCGAGTGCTGGAGGTTCCGGGTTCAAGCCCCGGTGAGGGCCGGGACATTTTCACGTGGACTTCTAGTAATAAACTTTCCCCTGGTCTCTGGGTAGTGAGATCGGATGCCCCGTGTGTATTGTTGCGCAAGTAAAAATTCCCTTGGGAGTTGAAAATCGAAAAAGAGTAGCCTACGGCGCTGCCCGGGCAACATTTCGAGTTAAATATCCACCCAAAGTATTTCAGGATCCTCGCCGGTGCTACGGAGTTCGAGCATTGAGCTGAGTTTCTCCGGACTCAGGCTTGAGTTAGGAGTAGAAACGGAGCACTTATGGGTTACACCAGTGTGCCGTGATGTTGATCCGTCCACTAGACTATACTAAAACTAAACATACGCACCAAAGTCTTTCAAGTCAAGAAGATCAACTTTATTGCCCAGGGTTTTGTCCCATAGGGCTCGGTCTCGTTCAGAAGGGCGACCTGCCGAACGCGTCGCACAAAGCACGAATTCCGTAGCTACAGCGACGACCACCAGGAGTCTCCGAGAAAAATACACTCGTTCACCGAAAGACGTAGCCCGGAATAGAACCCACAACCTTCGGAGCGCGAGGAGACGGCTTGACCACTTGGCCACGGAGAGGTAATAATATCAGTGGACTGGCATATATTGAAACATAACATCCCAGAAGAGTAACTGATTGGTGCGGCCTGTTAATATCCTGCATATTTTGATGTTGATTTTGTTGTAACTGCTACGGCCATTGTTGAAGTAATAGTTCATTTTGTAGGTTCTGTAATCTATGTGTACTGAAGCAACGAGATAGTCCGAATCTGTGTTTAATTACGGGTGGAGTCAATCAACATTGTATAGTTCAATTCCGTTGCTGTAAACAAAAGTCAGTATTGATGCATATATATTTGCATCTGATGGCTGTGGAAATGTTGTTTCTGAGGAAAATGCAAAGAATACCATGGACAGAAAAAAAAAAACAATGACATAAGTCCCACAAGAAACAAATGAAAATTACTGAGAAATTAGATGTAGACATACAACATTGGTTGTCTCCCTGGCATAGGCGTTAGCGACTTTCTCCGTAAACCCGTATACTCTCGTGAGTAACGTGAAGACGGCGAGAATCGGTAGCGGTTCTACCCGCTTCAGTAACGTACGGGATATGCGAGTAGGTCGCTCAGAAAGCAATGGCAAACTACTGAGCGTACTCTTGCCACGAAATCAACAATCAGCGGGGTCTTTGAGCGTGAGGAATTAAGGCGGCCTGGCTAGTGCAGTCGCCGCGAACTGTGCAGGTTAGGATTTCCTTTTTTCCCCCGACAGAAAAAAATCCTACACCTTACCGAAGGATCGAACCCGGGTCTCCCGAAGGAGAGTTCGGCGTCCTAGCCACTCGGCCCAAACGATTGCTTAAATACAGTGAGGCGTTAGCGATCATGCAGTTACAGGTTTGTGCAAACAGAAAGAGTTCGTCGTAAATTTGAAATTGCCGTGGCGATAACAGATGTTCCACGTTTTGAATACAATCACACTCTGGTGATCGTGTGATATGGAGACAGATGACTGCCACGTTTACTGACACGGTACATGATGAATAAACACACACACACACACACACACACACCACACACACATATATATATATATATATATATATATATATATATATATATATATATATATATATATATAATATCCACACAATCATGTGCCATACTGGTAAGCGTGAGCGGTCATGTTCTGCCATCTCACTCGATCACCAGAGTCGTGGATCAGCTCCGTGTTCCTGTCTCGACTATGCCACGTGCCAAGCCATCCAGGTATTTGCTTCTAGGTCTTCCCCTTGGTCTCTTCCCTTCGATCTTGCCAGTGTCACCAAGTTCTCCAATTCATTTCTTCTCAAAACATGCCCAGAAAAAAATAATATACTATATATTATATATATATATATATATATATATATATATATTATATATATATATATATATATATATATATATATATATATATATATATAACAACTACAACCCGTGGCGGTAGCGAATGAGACTGATCAGACCAATTCGCGCGGTGGATGTTTATCGTTCACAGTGAATGCATGCTAATACATGGCCAATTTCCATGTGACGTGTTGCACCATCTGACGTTTTACACGCTCAGTTTGTGACGTATACGCAATCATTTTCCCTTTGTACTTATTCCATTCCTGATCTTTCCCCTCCAAGTAACGCTATCACCAGCGATTTGCTCTCAGTGTGCACTATGGATTGCTGTAATCTACACACAGAAGCCACAATGAATATGTTTGCGCAATTTATTGCCTGGCATATTTCGCTGCATCTCGTCAGGTGCATACTGCACATTTATATATCGTGTGAGTATATGAATAATACACCTAGAAGAAACAGTGACGATCAGCTGTGATCGCATAAAAGAGAAGAAACTGAAGTTAGGCCAGCCGAGATCCAAACTATAACGGTGTGCACATCTATATTAAATTCAATTTGCGTAAAACGTCCTACCGCCAAATTGATGTAGTGGTCATGGGGAGTTATCTAGTCCCCTTTCTAACGGACGTCTTTATGGCACACTTAGAACCACAAAAACTTCGAATATTAATGGTCTGTTTCTATGCCGTCGTTATGTGAATGATATATTATTCATCACAGAGACCAGACGACATGCTGAATCGTTGAACTCCACCATGAACAAAGCCCACAAGAATATATCTTTGTCTATTGGCACGAACAAAATAGCACCTTATAGTTCCTGGACATCCTAATACGACATCGTGATTATAGTACCATCCTAAGAGCAGTCTATCCAAAAGAATCATTGACGGATCAATACATTAATTTCAACAGATTTGCATCTATCCAGTATAAGCGTGACCTCGTAAGGTTCCTGTTTAATCGAGTTAGGAAAATTTGCTCCGATGGCACTCTCCACGAGGAACTGTACACACTTTACCAGACTACAATCTAATGGATATCCAGTCGACAACAAGCATCACTGCCAGCCACCCAAACCCACCCACACAGAATCATCCGTCCCTAAAATTCATGTGACCTTTCCAGGGGGCGAATACACGATCGTCTTAAAATATCAGTATGCCAAACATTCTTTGCTGCTAAACCAATGATCAGATATAAAACCACCCCGATACCTACTTCTTCTGTAACAGAACCATTGTCTCCACCAGATCAAACTGCATTTATCAATTCCAGTGAGAGTGCCAAGAAACTTACATAGGTAGAATGGAAAGACGATTAGCAAATCGAGTGGGTGAACGTATACCAGTGTGGGTGGAAAACAGAGTTCATCAGTCTCCATGTATCCCTGTGCAGTCGAAAGGCTATAAAACGCCGTCGTCGTCGATTTCTCCACCCCTAATAAAATACGGTCATAACGTGAACAAAGGAAAAGCGTTTCATGTGCTCTGTTCGACGAACAATAAACTGTCAGCTGTCATTTACTGCCATTATGGTATCTTGCGATGTATGGCAGAGGGGTCTTTGAGCGTGAGGAATTAAGGCGGCCTGGCTAGTGCAGTCGCCGCGAACTGTGCAGGTTAGGATTTCCTTTTTTCCCCCGACAGAAAAAAATCCTACACCTTACCGAAGGATCGAACCCGGGTCTCCCGAAGGAGAGTTCGGCGTCCTAGCCACTCGGCCCAAACGATTGCTTAAATACAGTGAGGCGTTAGCGATCATGCAGTTACAGGTTTGTGCAAACAGAAAGAGTTCGTCGTAAATTTGAAATTGCCGTGGCGATAACAGATGTTCCACGTTTTGAATACCTGTGACTATGTGTTTTAATTGTTTCAGCTTAAGTCATTCATTGGCACCCTGCCGTCTTGACAGACGATAATTTATTACATTGTTCTTCAAAAAGGCATAATAACTACAACACTTGGCGGTAGCAAATATGGCTGATCAGACCGATTCGCGCTGTAAATGTTCGTCCACAATGGATGCTTATGAACACATGGTTATTTCCACCATCACGCTCCATCGTACATGTACACGCCCAGTGTGTAACCGATCTGCAATAATTTCCCCTTTCAAAACAATGTTTTCCCGTGATGAATTTGAATAACGAAGACACAAACAATAGATGCTGATGTTGACATGAAGATGCTGATGTTGACAGGGATGTCCTGTAAAGGATATGCAAACATTTAGTGAACATTGTTTGGTCACGTCATGAGAAGAAATAAATTGGAGAACTTGGTGACAACTGGCAAGATCCGGGGAAAGGGAAGGGGAAGACAGAGAAGTAAATATGGTCACGTGGTATATTCGAGACAAGAACATCGAGCTGATCCACAACTCTGGTGATCGTGTGATATGGAGACAGATGACCGCCCACGTTTACTGACACGGTACATGATGAATAAACACACACACACATACACACACACACACACATATATATATATATAATATATATATATATATAATATATTATATATATATATATATATATATATATATATATATTATCCACACATCATGTGCCATACTGGTAAGCGTGGGCGGTCATGTTCTGCCATCTCACTCGATCACCAGAGTCGTGGATCAGCTCCGTGTTTCCTGTCTCGACTATGCCCACGTGGCCAAGCCATCCAGGTATTTGCTTCTAGGTCTTCCCCTTGGTCTCTTCCCTTCGATCTTGCCAGTTGTCACCAATTTCTCCAATTCATTTCTTCTCAAAACATGCCCAGAAAAAAATAAAATATATATATATATATATATAACAACTACAACCCGTGGCGGTAGCGAATGAGACTGATCAGACCAATTCGCGCGGTGGATGTTTATCGTTCACAGTGAATGCATGCTAATACATGGCCATTTCCATGTGACGTGTTGCACCATCTGACGTTTTACACGCTCAGTTTGTGACGTATACGCAATCATTTTCCCTTTGTACTTATTCCATTCCTGATCTTTCCCCTCCAAGTAACGCTATCACCAGCGATTTGCTCTCAGTGTGCACTATGGATTGCTGTATCTACACACAGAAGCCACAATGAATATGTTGCGCAATTTATTGCCTGGCATATTTCGCTGCATCTCGTCAGGTGCATACTGCACATTTATATATCGTGTGAGTATATGAATAATACACCTAGAAGAAACAGTGACGATCAGCTGTGATCGCATAAAAGAGAAGAAACTGAAGTTAGGCCAGCCGAGATCCAAACTATAACGGTGTGCACATCTATATTAAATTCAATTTGCGTAAAACGTCCTACCGCCAAATTGATGTAGTGGTCATGGGGAGTTATCTAGTCCCCTTTCTAACGGACGTCTTTATGGCACACTTAGAACCACAAAAACTTCGAATATTAATGGTCTGTTTCTATGCCGTCGTTATGTGAATGATATATTATTCATCACAGAGACCAGACGACATGCTGAATCGTTGAACTCCACCATGAACAAAGCCCACAAGAATATATCTTTGTCTATTGGCACGAACAAAATGGCACCTTATAGTTCCTGGACATCCTAATACGACATCGTGATTATAGTACCATCCTAAGAGCAGTCTATCCAAAAGAATCATTGACGGATCAATACATTAATTTCAACAGATTGCATCTATCCAGTATAAGCGTGACCTCGTAAGGTTCCTGTTTAATCGAGTTAGGGAAAATTGCTCCGATGGCACTCTCCACGAGGAACTGTACACACTTTACCAGACTACAATCTAATGGATATCCAGTCGACAACAAGCATCACTGCCAGCCACCCAAACCCACCCACACAGAATCATCCGTCCCTAAAATTCATGTGACCTTTCCAGGGGGCGAATACACGATCGTCTTAAAATATCAGTATGCCAAACATTCTTTGCTGCTAAACCAATGATCAGATATAAAACCACCCCGATACCTACTTCTTCTGTAACAGAACATTGTCTCCACCAGATCAAACTGCATTTATCAATTCCAGTGAGAGTGCCAAGAAACTTACATAGGTAGAATGGAAAGACGATTAGCAAATCGAGTGGGTGAACGTATACCAGTGTGGGTGGAAAACAGAGTTAATCAGGTCTCCATGTATCCCTGTGCAGTCGAAAGGCTATAAAACGCCGTCGTCGTCGATTTCTCCACCCCTAATAAAATACGGTCATAACGTGAACAAGGAAAAGCGTTCATGTGCTCTGTTCGACGAACAATAAACTGTCAGCTGTCATTTACTGCCATTATGGTATCTTGCGATGTATGGCAGAGGGGTCTTTGAGCGTGAGGAATTAAGGCGGCCTGGCTAGTGCAGTCGCCGCGAACTGTGCAGGTTAGGATTCCTTTTTTCCCCCGACAGAAAAAAATCCTACACCTTACCGAAGGATCGAACCCGGGTCTCCCGAAGGAGAGTTCGGCGTCCTAGCCACTCGGCCCAAACGATTGCTTAAATACAGTGAGGCGTTAGCGATCATGCAGTTACAGGTTTGTGCAAACAGAAAGAGTTCGTCGTAAATTTGAAATTGCCGTGGCGATAACAGATGTTCCACGTTTTGAATACCTGTGACTATGTGTTTTAATTGTTTCAGCTTAAGTCATTCATTGGCACCCTGCCGTCTTGACAGACGATAATTTATTACATTGTTCTTCAAAAGGCATAATAACTACAACACTTGGCGGTAGCAAATATGGCTGATCAGACCGATTCGCGCTGTAAATGTTCGTCCACAATGGATGCTTATGAACACATGGTTATTTCCACCATCACGCTCCATCTTACATGTACACGCCCAGTGTGTAACCGATCTGCAATAATTTCCCCTTTCAAAACAATGTTTTCCCGTGATGAATTTGAATAACGAAGACACAAACAATAGATTGCTGATGTTGACATGAAGATGCTGATGTTGACAGGGATGTCCTGTAAAGGATATGCAAACATTTAGTGAACATTGTTTGGTCACGTCATGAGAAGAAATAAATTGGAGAACTTGGTGACAACTGGCAAGATCCGGGGAAAGGGAAGGGGAAGACAGAGAAGTAAATATGGTCACGTGGTATATTCGAGACAAGAACATCGAGCTGATCCACAACTCTGGTGATCGTGTGATATGGAGACAGATGACCGCCACGTTTACTGACACGGTACATGATGAATAAACACACACACACATACACACACACACACACACACACATATATATATATATATATATAATATATATATATATATATATATATATATATATATATATATATATATCCACACATCATGTGCCATACTGGTAAGCGTGAGCGGTCATGTTCTGCCATCTCACTCGATCACCAGAGTCGTGGATCAGCTCCGTGTTCCTGTCTCGACTATGCCACGTGGCCAAGCCATCCAGGTATTTGCTTCTAGGTCTTCCCCTTGGTCTCTTCCCTTCGATCTTGCCAGTTGTCACCAATTTCTCCAATTCATTTCTTCTCAAAACATGCCCAGAAAAAAATAAAAAAAATATATATATATATACATATATAACCAACTACAACCCGTGGCGGTAGCGAATGAGACTGATCAGACCAATTCGCGCGGTGGATGTTTATCGTTCACAGTGAATGCATGCTAATACATGGCCATTTCCATGTGACGTGTTGCACCATCTGACGTTTTACACGCTCAGTTTGTGACGTATACGCAATCATTTTCCCTTTGTACTTATTCCATTCCTGATCTTTCCCCTCCAAGTAACGCTATCACCAGCGATTTGCTCTCAGTGTGCACTATGGATTGCTGTATCTACACACAGAAGCCACAATGAATATGTTGCGCAATTTATTGCCTGGCATATTTCGCTGCATCTCGTCAGGTGCATACTGCACATTTATATATCGTGTGAGTATATGAATAATACACCTAGAAGAAACAGTGACGATCAGCTGTGATCGCATAAAAGAGAAGAAACTAAAGTTAGGCCAGCCGAGATCCAAACTATAACGGTGTGCACATCTATATTAAATTCAATTTGCGTAAAACGTCCTACCGCCAAATTGATGTAGTGGTCATGGGGAGTTATCTAGTCCCCTTTCTAACGGACGTCTTTATGGCACACTTAGAACCACAAAACTTCGAATATTAATGGTCTGTTTCTATGCCGTCGTTATGTGAATGATATATTATTCATCACAGAGACCAGACGACATGCTGAATCGTTGAACTCACCATGAACAAAGCCCACAAGAATATATCTTTGTCTATTGGCACGAACAAAATGGCACCTTATAGTTCCTGGACATCCTATACGACATCGTGATTATAGTACCATCCTAAGAGCAGTCTATCCAAAAGAATCATTGACGGATCAACACATTAATTTCAACAGATTTGCATCTATCCAGTATAAGCGTGACCTCGTAAGGTTCCTGTTTAATCGAGTTAGGAAAATTTGCTCCGATGGCACTCTCCACGAGGAAACTGTTACACACTTTACCAGACTACAATCTAATGGATACCAGTCGACAACAAGCATCACTGCCAGCCACCCAAACCCACCCACACAGAATCATCCGTCCCTAAAATTCATGTGACCTTTCCAGGGGGCGAATACACGATCGTCTTAAATATCAGTATGCCAAACATTCTTTGCTGCTAAACCAATGATCAGATATAAAACCACCCCGATACCTACTTCTTCTGTAACAGAACCATTGTCTCACCAGATCAAACTGCATTTATCAATTCCAGTGAGAGTGCCAAGAAACTTACATAGGTAGAATGGAAAGACGATTAGCAAATCGAGTGGGTGAACGTATACCAGTGTGGGTGGAAAACAGAGTTAATCAGTCTCCATGTATCCCTGTGCAGTCGAAAGGCTATAAAACGCCGTCGTCGTCGATTTCTCCACCCCTAATAAAATACGGTCATAACGTGAACAAAGGAAAAGCGTTTCATGTGCTCTGTTCGACGAACAATAAACTGTCAACTGTCATTTACTGCCATTATGGTACCTTGCGATGTATGGCAGAGGGGTCTTTGAGCGTGAGGAATTAAGGCGGCCTGGCTAGTGCAGTCGCCGCGAACTGTGCAGGTTAGGATTTTCTTTTTTCCCCCGACAGAAAAAAATCCCACATCTTACCGAAGAATCGAACCCGGGTCTCCCGAAGGAGAGTTCGGCGTCCTAGCCACTCGGCCCAAACGATTGCTTAAATACAGTGAGGCGTTAGCAATCATGAAGTTACAGGCGGTTTGTGCAAACAGAAAGAGTTCGTCGTAAATTTGAAATTGCCGTCGGGATAACAGATGTTCCACATTTTGAATACCTGTGACTATGTGTTTTAATTGTTTCAGCTTAAGTCATTCATTGGCACCTTGCCGTCTTGACAGACGATAATTTATTACATTGTTCTTCAAAAAGGCATAATAACTACAACCCGTGGCGGTAGCAAATATGGCTGATCAGACCGATTCGCGCTGTAAATGTTCGTCCACAATGGATGCTTATGAACACATGGTTATTTCCACCATCACGCTCCATCTTACATATACACGCCCAGTGTGTAACCGATCTGCAATAATTTCCCCATTTCAAAACGATGTTTTCCCGTGATGAATTTGAATAACGAAGACACAAACAATAGATTGCACGATTTATTGCCTGGCATATTTCGCTGCATCTCGTCAGGTACATACTGCAGAAATCACACAACTTACGTGAATTAATTAGATAAATCCTTCAAACTGAAATATAAACATGTTCGCACAGTAATGTCGATTGTCTACCACGGTAATTTTAAACTGACTAACATGTCTTTCTGCTTACACAAGGACGGCTTACGAAGGTTGATTAGTATAGCTTCAGAAAACTTTAACAATCGACTACTTTGTGTGTTGAACAACACACGGAAGGCACTGTCTCTTTCAACCACGTGACCACTCTCGAGCACATGTCTCCCGACCGATGAAGCCAGACTTTTCCGGTGTGTCGGCCTGCCTAGGCTATGGACCCATGGACAGCCAGAAAGACCAGTGAACAAGTCCTTCAAGAAACACATGAAGTTCATAAACTGATTACATTAGACGCAGACAGTCAAAATTTTGTGGGCATGTTATGAGAAGAATTGAATTGGAGAACTTGGTGACAGCTGGTAAGATCGACGGGAACAGACCAAGAGGAAGCCCTAGAAGCAAATATCTGGATGACTTGGCCACGAGGCATGGTCGAGACAGGAACACGGAGCTGATCCACGACTCTGGCAATCGAGTGAGATGGCAGAACATGACCGCTCACGCTTAACGGCATGGCACATGATGGTTGGATAATCTCCCAAAGAATCAGACTTTCATCAAACCCCCACTCACAATAATATCCTCAATGTCATGGGATACTCAACACACACACACACACACACACACACACACACACACACACACACACACACATGTATGTATGTATGTATGTATGTGTATGCATGTATGTATGTTTTTGTATGTATG
>JACEFZ010016560.1:0-209734 GCA_014155875.1 Cepaea nemoralis | reverse complement strand
TTCAAGAGACAAATGAGACAGTCCTTCAACAGACAAATGAGACAGTCTTTCAACAGACAAATGAAAAACGGAGACTGGTTGGAGAAATTAGACGTAGACAGTCAAGATATTTTGGACATGTTATGTGGAGAAATGGGCTTGAAAATTTAGTGACAACTGGCAAGCTTGATGGGAAGAGAGCAAGAGGTAGACAAAAGGATAAATACCTTGTTGGTTTGGCAGCATGGCATGATTGAGACTTCTTCTTCTTCTTCGTTTATCCAGAGTTTTTTTTTCGGGCGTGACTGCGTTGTGCCTGTTTACAGCAGAGCTGCGTTCTTGTGCCGTTAGGCCAACACATCCGACTTCTGCGGGCATTTGTTGACTGGGTTAACCTTCCTGGGACATGGTTGAGACAAGAACACAGTCCTGATTCGAAACTTTGGTGACTGTGTGAGATGGCGAACCATGACCACGCACACCTTTCGGCAAGGCACTTGATGATGATGATTGGTAGTGAGAGTTAATTAGTGATCACCCTAGTGGTGTCCTGATCGTGCTTGGGAAGGGACCAGGGACACATCTATCAAACAGCCTTTATTATTAGCTGGGCATCCCACAGCCACACTGTTCTTTGGTATGAAGGATGCACCACCAAAAGCCCTCGTTAACACACAGGCCAATTCACAGCTTAGTTATTTATATATGAGAAGCTGTTTCATATTGTTGAATGTTACCTTGGCCATGCATATTCTCTTTTCTTATTTCTGCCTCACCGCATTGACTCTGTTGATATATTCATGTTTTAACTGTTGAATCTTCTGCAGTGGGTGATGCGTATCAGACAATCAATGTGAAAATCAATGGCACCGTTAACTGTCTGAACAAAAGAATATACATGCTTCGCACTGGGGTTGTAGATGTTAGCTGCGACAATATCGTACTGATGTCGTCTCTGGTTCTCAGTGGCACAATCACAACGATGTTGTGCAATATATACGTTAGTGGGGGTAAGTATAAGGGGCGTTCATTTGAGATCTGTTCATGCCGCACCGTGCGTAATTGCGTACTTTGAACATGATCATGTCATAGTCATGTGATAAGTATTGTCCAATGAATAAAAGAGCACGTGATTATCTCCCATGATGCATAAGTTCTGTTTCTGACCGTTGAGAAAATGGCCGGGTTGATCCAAAATCCGTCCAAAGAAGCTCAAAGAGCGGTGATTCAGTTTCTTTCATTTGAAGATGTCGACCAGTAGACATTCATCGAAGAATTCAGGCAGCGTACGGTAACAAATGTGTCTCGAAGACAACAGTAACAGACAGCACAAATATGTAGGAAAGGACGTCAGTTCACAACAGATCTTCAACGGCCGGGCCAAGTGCATATTGTTGCAATAGAAAAAACCATCGCCAAAATTAATTCAGCAGTACAGATGAACCATTGTTGAAGCATACGTTCACTAGTGAAAGAATTTGATATGTCAATTGGGACAATTCAAAAGGTCGTTCGTAAGAAACTGCAATATCGGAAGGTCCGTGTGTACCACGAATGTTGACCGACCACCAAAAAGAGAAACGCATGGGATGGAGTTTGAACTGCTTGCTGCGTTACAGAGTGGAGGATGATGTATTTCTCTTCCGCATAGTGGCAGGTGATGAATCATGGTGTCACCACTTTGAGCCGAGCAGCGAAAGAGAGAGCATGCAATGGAAGCATGCTGGATCAACTAAAGCCAAAAAATTCAAGTTAAAGGTTTCCACTGGTACGGTTATGCTGAGCGCATTTTTTGACCATGAAGGGGTATAGTTGACCGACTTTAAAGAACCTGGTGTCAACATCATCTCTACCAAATGTTTGCAAATACTAGACAAGCTGCAAAAAGTAGTCAAGAATAAACGACCCGGCATGCTTTCTCGCAGTGTAATTTTGTTGCATGATAATGCTCTCCCACATACCGCAAAGATTGTGCAGGAAGCATTAGCAAGGAAGAAGATGGGAAATTCTGCAACATCCAGCCTTTAGTCCTCATTTGTCACCATGTGATTTTCATTTGTTCGGACTGCTAAAAAAAGCTCTCAAGGGGCAATGATTTCACACAGATGCAGAAATAATGAACGCGGTAAACACTTTGTTCAGTGAGCAGCAAGAATCCTTTTTTACGGACGGCATTCACCGCCTACCTAAGCAATGGGATGTTTGCCTGAATGCCTTTGGCGACTTCTTCTGACCAACCCATGGTGCATAATTCATTCACAATGAATGCTTTGTTTAATTCTACCCCAAATGTTTAAAGTTTCTTTCATGCTTTTGTAATAAAGCCACTGGAGTGGGTTTCAAATGAACATCCCTAATATGTTTTTGCCTTTCATTATTAAGTAGACCAAGTACAAAAGGCATTTGAAGGTAGCATTATTTTTTATCTAGTGAAAGCATCTCTACATGATGTAACGGTTTATAAAGGCATAGAACTCGATTCAAATCAATATCTGCAGATATGCAAAGTTCAGTTGAAACTCGGGAGATAACATAACAACTCATATGTACGGAAATCAGTACAGTGTAGGATATCTCAGAAATCAAGAAAGAAGAAAGGTATGGTCATTGTTTCCAATAAGCAGCGGCTAAGAATGCCAGGTTTTCTTTCAGGAGACCCGATTTCAAATCCTTTGTAAGTTGTGGATTTTTGTCTGTCCGGGTCAAAACATTTGCACAGTTCATGGTGACTGCACTGGCCAGGTGGCTTTAATTCTTCAGGCTCAAGACACCCCCTGTCCAACACCACATGGTCTGTAGGGATTAAATGACAGACAGTCTCTAATAAACACCAGGTTCTGCAACAGTTGGTAGAAAAGATGAATACGGAAAACTGCTGGCAGCAGTTAAAAGCATTTGGAATCAGTCATGTATGGCAATTATAAACACCTCAACTGCATTACTGCATTAATTGTTTAGCAGAGTTGAGGATATAGAAGAAATACCAACAGACTGGAAGGAAGGTATTGGAGGAAGCTGTTTAAGAAAGCAGTCTTCCAGTAGTACTACAATTATAGAGGATATAGAAGAAATACCAACAGACTGGAAGGAAGGTATTGGAGGAAGCTGTTTAAGAAAGCAGTCTTCCAGTAGTACTACAATTATAGAGGATATAGAAGAAATACCAGCAGACTGGAAGGAAGGTATAGGAGGAAGCTGTTTAAGAAAGCAGTCTTCCAGTAGTACTACAATTATAGAGGATATAGAAGAAATACCAACAGACTGGAAGGAAGGTATTGGAGGAAGCTGTTTAGAAAGGCAGTCTTCCAGTAGTACTACAATTATAGAGGATATAGAAGAAATACCAGCAGACTGGAAGGAAGGTATAGGAGGAAGCTGTTTAAGAAAGCAGTCTTCCAGTAGTACTACAATTATAGAGGATATAGAAGAAATACCAGCAGACTGGAAGGAAGGTATTGGAGGAAGCTGTTTAAGAAAGCAGTCTTCCAGTAGTACTACAATTATAGAGGGTATAGAAGAAATACCAGCAGACTGGAAGGAAGGTATTGGAGGAAGCTGTTTAAGAAAGCAGTCTCCAGTAGTACTACAATATAGAGGATATAGAAGAAATACCAACAGACTGGAAGGAAGGTATTGGAGGAAGCTGTTTAAGAAAGCAGTCTTCCAGTAGTACTACAATTATAGAGGATATAGAAGAAATACCAGCAGACTGGAAGGAAGGTATTGGAGGAAGCTGTTTAAGAAAGCAGTCTTCCAGTAGTACTACAATTATAGAGGATATAGAAGAAATACCAGCAGACTGGAAGGAAGGTATTGGAGGAAGCTGTTTAAGAAAGCAGTCTTCCAGTAGTACTACAATTATAGAGGATATAGAAGAAATACCAGCAGACTGGAAGGAAGGTATAGGAGGAAGCTGTTTAAGAAAGGCGTCTTCCAGTAGTACTACAATTATACAGGATAAAGAAGAAATACCAGCAGACTGGAAGGAAGGTATTGGAGGAAGCTGTTTAAGAAAGCAGTCTTCCAGTAGTACTACAATATAGAGGATATAGAAGAAATACCAGCAGACTGGAAGGAAGGTATTGGAGGAAGCTGTTTAAGAAAGCAGTCTTCCAGTAGTACTACAATTATAGAGGATATAGAAGAAATATCAGCAGACTGGACGGAAGGTATTGGGGGGAAGCTGTTTTAAGGAAAGCAGTCTTCCAGTAGTACTACAATTATAGAGGGATATAGAACGAAATACCAGCAGACTGGAAGGAAGGTATTGGAGGAAGCTGTTTAAGAAAGCGTCTTCCAGTAGTACTACAATTATACAGGATAAAGAAGAAATACAGCAGACTGGAAGGAAGTATTGGAGGAAGCTGTTTAAGAAAGCAGTCTTCCAGTAGTACTACAATTATAGAGGAATATAGAAGAAATACCAGCAGACTGGAAGGAAGGTATGGAGGAAGCTGTTTAAGAAAGCAGTCTTCCAGTAGTTACTACAATTATAGAGGCTATAGAAGAAATACAGCAGATGGAAGGAAGGTATTGGAGGAGAAGCTGTTTAAGAAAGCAGTCTTCCAGTAGTACTACACTTATAGAGGATTATAGAAGAAATACAGCAGACTGGAAGAAGTTATTGGAGGAAGCTGTTTAAGAAAGCAGTCTTCCAGTAGTACTACAATTATTAGAGGATATAGAAGAAATACCAGCAGACTGGAAGGAAGGTATTGGAGGAAGCTGTTTAAGAAAGCAGTCTTCCAGTAGTACTACAATTATAGAGGATATAGAAGAAATACCAGCAGACTGGAAGGAAGGTATTGGAGGAAGCTGTTTAAGAAAGGCGTCTTCCAGTAGTACTACAATTATAGAGGATATAGAAGAAATACCACCAGACTGGAAGGAAGGTATTGGAGGAAGCTGTTTAAGAAAGGCATCTTCCAGTAGTACTACAATTATAGAGGATATAGAAGAAATACCAGCAGACTGGAAGGAAGGTATTGGAGGAAGCTGTTTATGAAAGGAGTCTTCCAGTAGTACTACAATTATAGAGGATATAGAAGAAATACCAGCAGACTGGAAGGAAGGTATTGGGGAAGCTGTTTAAGAAAGCAGTCTTCTAGTAGTACTACAATTATACAGGAAGCTGTTTAAGAAAGCCGTCTTCTAGTAGTACTACAATTATACAGGAAGCTGTTTAAGAAAGCAGTCTTCTAGTAGTGCTACAATTATACAGGAAGCTGTTTAAGAAAGCAGTCTTCTAGTAGTACTACAATTATACAGGAAGCTGTTTAAGAAAGCCGTCTTCTAGTAGTACTACAATTATAGAGGATATAGAAGAAATACCAGCAGACTGGAAGGAAGGTATTGGAGGAAGCTGTTTAAGAAAGCAGTCTTCTAGTAGTACTACAATTATACAGGAAGCTGTTTAAGAAAGCAGTCTTCTAGTAGTACTATAATTATACAGGAATATTTTTTGTGTTGTATTTTGTTTTTGCTGCGTTCAATCACTTTGAACTCAAGAGTAGTCCACACACGTGTTAATACTTCTAGTGCACTGGACTCATTTTGACTAGATTGCGTGTCGATTAGCTTTCCCTGTTATTAGTGTCCCTCGCCATCAGGGGAATCTATTCTGACTTCTGTGATACTTGTAATTTATGTCCCCAAGTCAAGGACGAGAAGTCAACATTTTAGTCCAATTGACCGGTGTAGGTGTTGAACACGCTACCTCAGCATCAGAACACCGAAAGTTTAAGAGTGAGAGCTTTTACCCATTCAGCCACACTGATCTCCAGGAATATTGTTATTGTCATTTCCCGAGAAAGTTTTAAGAAGGATTGTTTTGGAGAGATTAAGCGCTGCCATTGTAAACCTCTCTTTCCCACTCCTTTGGGGATGCCAAAACTAGCTACCTTTACTTTTATACAAGCCATTTCCAACAGTGCAGTTTTGTATTCAGGGACTTTTGTCTTTATTCAAACCAAAAGAGACATTTGTCCTGAGTTTGCTTGCTTGGATTGGGAGCACCGGGGGTTTAAACCTCCACCCACTACAACGCCAGTGTGAGCACTAACTTAATTTTTTATGACAAAGTTATTATAGGTAAAGGCTTATATAGGCTTATAGGTAAAGAATCCAGGCCAAACTCAATTACTGACAAGAAGAGATGAGGAATAGGAATAAAGCAATGAACTGGCAGACTTCTGACCATAAAGATGTAACATTGACCAAGACAGCCACACTACGAAGAATAATAAAGGAAAGCACTGAACAGAACTAGCCACTCTATATTGGATTTGTTGACCATGAAAATGCATTTGACTGCATTCATAGGAACCATCTCTGGAAATTGTTGAGGTGCTGTTGTATCCCACAGAAAAGATTACCTTCTTATAGGCAACATATGAAGATATGGCATGTAGAGTTGTTTGTGAGGGAAAATTATCAAATCATCAAAATTATCTTTGTCAGTCATCATCATCATCATCATCATCATCATCATCTATCCATCCATCATGTGCTATTTCAGTAAGTTCGGGCGGTCATGATTTGCCATTTCATCATAATCACCATCATCATAAACTTCATCATCATCAAGATTCTTGTCAACTAGGATGGGTAATCACATCTTCACATCTTGCAATTTCCAACAGAATGTGCAAGGGGGATTCATTAAGTAACAGGAATTTTATGAATAACGCTTTTACAATAGTGCGATCCATAAATTTTGTGTGTGTTATTTCTTTACATAGTCTCCCATGCCTGTAACACGCTTGGTCCACCTGTCCACTAGCTTGTTGATACCTTCTAGAAAAAAAGTTTTTGAGGAGCGTGGCCTTAAACCAATTTTGCACCGCCTCCATTACCTAGCATCTGCAAACCTCTCACCCCACAAATGTTCTTTCAAGGATCCACACAAGAGATTATCTGATGGCATCAAGTCTGGATTGTATGCTGAATGTTTCAAGACTTCACATTTCAGAGCAAGTAGTTTATCCACTGTATGCACCGCCGTTTGAGGGCAGGCATCGTCGGGCAGCAACAGTACTCCTTTTAAGAGAAATCCCAGATATTTTGATCATATTGCAGGCTTCAGTTTGTTCACTAGCATATCACTGTGTCACAGTTTCACCCCTTTCCTGGAAAAACCAATATAGGGTCCTTAATATCTCAAACATCTGATGGCTGCAGAAATGTGGTTTCTGAGGAAAATGCAAAGAATACGATGGACAGACAGAAAAACCAATGAACAAGTACTACAGGAGACAAATAAAAATCGTAAATTTATTAGAGACATTAGATGTAGACAGTCAACATTTTTTGGACATGTTATGAGAAGAATTGGATTGGAGAACTTAGTGACAACTGGCAGGATCGAAGGGAACAGACCAAGAGGAAAATACCTGGATGGCTTGGCCACATGGCATGAACGAGACAGGAACACTGAGCTGATCCACGACACTGGTGATCGAGTGAAATGGCGAGTCATGACCGCCCAAGCTTTCCAGCATGGCACATGATTGATTGATTGAATATCTCAAAAGATAGTCATCATGGCTTTCCCAGCAGATTCCTGTGTCTTGAATTTTCTCCCATTTTGAAATCTATCCACCCAGTCATACACTCATGTGACTCAAACAACTGTGTCCATACTGAAGCATCATTCTTCTGTAGATCTCACAAGGTTTTACACCCTTAAAAAATGAATAACACCTTGTTGTTCTGACAAGGTGCAAGTTGATCATGGGGCAGCCATCTTGTAATCACTAATTTAGATGTGCAGACTTCTTGTCCCTCAAAACTCCTATATGGGTATTGCTAAAGAGCCAGTTTGTGTCCTAAAATAAGATTTTTCGCTGTCCATTCTCTCCCATGCACTTTATAATAACATTCCTGTTACTTAATGACTTTTTTTTGTATCAGTTAATGTGCTAATTGTCCATGCAGTGATGGAAGGCTGTTAAGAATCATCTCTTGCTGTTGTTCAGAAAGCAGTGGCAAACTACTAAACGTAAACTTGCCAAGAAATCACAAACAGCCAAATATGCTGAAGGTGAGTGCAACATCCTGTAAAAGATATGCAACTAACTTTAACTTACTGTCTTCCCCTATCTGTTTTTCCATTCATCACCCCACTTTGTTACAGCATTTTTTTTACTGTTCTCTTGTCTAAGATACATTTTTATTTGATTCCATTGCCCTGATAGTTCTCAACAGTGTTTCAATTTCAGGTAGAAATGTGGTTTACAGGCAGAATGCGACCATCATTGGTGCCAGTACACACTTTACCACGGAGTTGGCTGTGGATGACAACACCTATTGCCAGGTTGCTAACCAGAAGTGGCCAAAAAGATTATCATTGATGTTCCAAACCCTCATCTGTTATACAGAATACTCATCTATTTGCCTTACGGTATAATATACAATTACAATAATTGTTGTGTCATGACTTTTATAAGATAAACATGTTGCTTTTGTGGCTGGGGAGATCAGTGCTAGGGGCAGATCGCAAGAGTGTGGGAGTCCCTGGGGCATGTTTGCATGTATAGCTTATAGCTGAATGACATGCCCCATGTAGTGTTCACCTCACGTTGAGTGCTGCATGTATAGCTTATAGCTGAATGACATGCCCCATGTAGTGTTTTTCATGTATAGCTTATAGCTGAATGACATGCCCCATGTAGTGTTCACCTCATGTTGAGTGCTGATGTATAGCTTATAGCTGAATGACATGCCCCCATGTAGTGTTTGCATGTATAGCTTATAGCTGAATGACATGCCCCATGTAGTGTTTGCATGTATAGCTTTTAGCTGAATGACATGCCCCATGTAGTGTTTGCATGTATATAGCTTATAGCTGAATGACATGCCCCATGTAGTGTTTGCATGTAAAGCTTTTAGCTGAATGACATGCCCCATGTAGTGTTTGCATGTATAGCTTTTAGCTGAATGACATGCCCCATGTAGTGTTTGCATGTATAGCTTTTAGCTGAATGACATGCCCCATGTAGTGTTTGCATGTAAAGCTTTTAGCTGAATGACATGCCCATGTAGTGTTTGCATGTAAAGCTTTTAGCTGAATGACATGCCCCATGTAGTGTTTGCATGTAAAGCTTTTAGCTGAATGACATGCCCCATGTAGTGTTTGCATGTAAAGCTTTTAGCTGAATGACATGCCCCATGTAGTGTTCACCTCACGTTGAGTGCTGCATGTATAGCTTTTAGCTGAATGACATGCCCCATGTAGTGTTCACCTCACGTTGAGTGCTGCATGTATAGCTTTTAGCTGAATGACATGCCCCATGTAGTGTTCACCTGACCTTGAGTGCTGCATGTAAAGCTTTTAGCTGAATGACATGCCCCATGTAGTGTTCACCTGACGTTGAGTGCTGCATGTAAAGCTTTTAGCTGAATGACATGCCCCATGTAGTGTTCACCTCACGTTGAGTGCTGCATGTAAAGCTTTTAGCTGAATGACATGCCCCATGTAGTGTTCACCTCACGTTGAGTGCTGCATGTATAGCTTTTAGCTGAATGACATGCCCCATGTAGTGTTCACCTGACGTTGAGTGCTGCATGTACAGCTTTTAGCTGAATGACATGCCCCATGTAGTGTTCACCTGACGTTGAGTGCTGCATGTAAAGCTTTTAGCTGAATGACATGCCCCATGTAGTGTTCACCTGATGTTGAGTGCTGCATGTAAAGCTTTTAGCTGAATGACATGCCCCATGTAGTGTTCACCTGACGTTCAGTGCTGCATGTAAAGCTTTTAGCTGAATGACATGCCCCATGTAGTGTTCACCTGACGTTGAGTGCTGCATGTAAGGCTTTTAGCTGAATGACATGCCCCATGTAGTGTTCACCTGACGTTGAGTGCTGCATGTAAAGCTTTTAGCTGAATGACATGCCCCATGTAGTGTTCACCTCACGTTGAGTGCTGCATGGATAGCTTATAGCTGAATGACATGCCCCATGTAGTGTTGTTTTCATGTAAAGCTTTTAGCTGAATGACATGCCCCATGTAGTGTTCACCTGCCGTTGAGTGCTGCATGTAAAGCTTTTAGCTGAATGACATGCCCCATGTAGTTTTCACCTGACGTTGAGTGCTGCATGTAAAGCTTTTAGCTGAATGACATGCCCCATGTAGTGTTCACCTCATGTTGAGTGCTGCATGGATAGCTTATAGCTGAATGACATGCCCCATGTAGTGTTGTTTTCATGTATAGCTTATAGCTGAATGACATGCCCGGTGTAGTGTTCACCTCACGTTGAGTGCTGCATGTATAGCTTATAGCTGGATGACATGCCCCATGTAGTGTTGTTTTGATGTATAGCTTATAGTTGGATGACATGCCCCATGTAGTGTTCACCTCACGTTGAGTGCTGTATGGATAGCTTATAGCTGGATGACATGCCCCATGTAGTGATCACCTCACGTTGAGTGCTGCATGTATAGCTTATAGCTGAATGACATGCCCCATGTAGTGTTCACCTCACGTTGAGTGCTGCATGTATAGCTTATAGCTGGATGGCATGCCCCATGTAGTGTTCACCTCACGTTGAGTGCTGCATGTATAGCTTATAGCTGGATGACATGCCCCATGTAGTGTTCACCTCACGTTGAGTGCTGTATGGATAGCTTATAGCTGGATAACATGCCCCATGTAGTGTTTGCATGTATAGCTTATAGCTGGATGACATGCCCCATGTAGTGTTCACCTCACGTTGAGTGCTGCATGTATAGCTTATAGCTGGATGACATGCCCCATGTAGTGTTCACCTCACGTTGAGTGCTGTATGGATAGCTTATAGCTGGATGACATGCCCCATGTAGTGTTTGCATGTATAGCTTATAGCTGAATGACATACCCCATGTAGTGTTCACCTCAGGTTGAGTGCTGCATGTATAGCTTATAGCTGGATGACATGCCCCATGTAGTGTTGTTTGCATGTATAGCTTATAGCTGAATGACATGCCCCATGTAGTGTTCACCTCACGTTGAGTGCTGAATGTATAGCTTATAGCTGGATGACATGCCCCATGTAGTGTTGTTTGCATGTATAGCTTATAGCTGAATGACATGCCCCATGTAGTGTTGTTTTCATTTATAGCTTATAGCTGAATGACATGCCCCTTGTAGTGTTGTTTTCATGTATAGCTTATAGCTGAATGACATGCCCCGTGTAGTGTTCACCTCACGTTGAGTGCTGCATGTATAGCTTATAGCTGGATGACATGCCCCATGTAGTGTTCACCTCACGTTGAGTGCTGAATGTATAGCTTTTAGCTGGATGACATGCCCCATGTAGTGTTGTTTTCATGTATAGCTTATAGCTGAATGACATGCCCCGTGTAGTGTTCACCTCACTTTGAGTGCTGCATGTATAGCTTATAGCTGGATGACATGCCCCATGTAGTGTTGTTTTCATGTATAGCTTATAGCTGGATGACATGCCCCATGTAGTGTTCACCTCACGTTGAGTGCTGCATGTATAGCTTATAGCTGGATGACATGCCCCATGTAGTGTTCACCTCACGTTGAGTGCTGCATGCATAGCTTATAGCTGGATGACATGCCCCATGTAGTGTTCACCTCATGTTGAGTGCTGCATGTATAGCTTATAGCTGGATGACATGCCCCATGTAGTGTTCACCTCATGTTGAGTGCTGTATGGATAGATTATAGCTGGATGACATGCCCCATGTAGTGTTCACCTCACGTTGAGTGCTGCATGTATAGCTTATAGCTGGATGACATGCCCCATGTAGTGTTCACCTCACGTTGAGTACTGCATGTATAGCTTATAGCTGGATGACATGCCCCATGTAGTTTTGTTTGCATGTATAGCTTATAGCTGAATGACATGCCCCATATAGTGTTCACCTCACATTGAGTGCTGCATGTATAGCTTATAGCTGGATGACATGCCCCATGTAGTGTTGTTTGCATGTATAGCTTACAGCTGAATGACATGCCCCATGTAGTGTTCACCTCACGTTGAGTGCTGCATGTATAGCTTATAGCTGGATGACATGCCCCATGTAGTGTTGTTTGCATGTATAGCTTACAGCTGAATGACATGCCCCATGTAGTGTTCACCTCACGTTGAGTGCTGCATGTATAGCTTATAGCTGGATGACATGCCCCATGTAGTGTTGTTTGCATGTATAGCTTACAGCTGAATGACATGCCCCTTGTAGTGTTCACCTCACGTTGAGTGTTGCATGTATAGCTTATATCACAGTGTGGACATGGCCTGGCTGTGAATCGTTAGTGGCTGACATCAACATAGATGACAAACTCCGTGTTGTAGTGTATAAAGGTTTATTGAGTCTTCAAATACATTTTCCTGCTGCCGATGTAAATACAGACATCTTTGTTGTTTCTTCAATGGCCGAATCCCAAGTGACGCGTGAGCAACCCCTGGATACCTAAACCCATTCGTGCTCACGCGTTCACTAACTTTATTTCCCCATTAGTTAATGAATGCGCAGCATTCATTAACTCTCTAACTACTAACCTAAATCCCTTACTGTTATATACCTCCCTTTCTTCAACCAAGACTTTTCCCTGAAAAGTCTTAATCCCACACCTCATTTCCCACATCTATGACCCAAGACAACACAATAATTCCACACAATCAAAGTTACTTCTTCTTCGTTTTATAGAGTCATAAGCAATCCGCTTACCACCTGAACTTACTCAACTCCCAACTACAGAAATCATATACCCCTTACTCATTACACTTCTCTCTATCCCCACTATTTATCGTAGTGCCAGCCGCCATGACCTACAACCCATACTTCTTCTTCGTAATAAAATCTACATATATCATATCACACAAGCTCATTCTTGTATATGTATCTATCGTACATCATAATATTTCTGCATTACAAGATCTTAGTTTTATTACAACACATGACAACATATTTTCGGAATACTTTTTCTACTCTTCATAAGCAATCCGCTTAAACCTTCTTATCACGACTCAAAAAAATTCAAAACGCCGTACTCTTCTGATACTACCTCAACTCTCTATTGTCATCACTAACCGTATTACCTCCACACTACTACTTCTCCACTTTCAACCAACCTGAAATCACTTGCACACGATAGAAAGACAAAGAATCGGTGCGCACCGGAGATTCAAAGAAGTAGAACTCTTCCTCACAAAACCCACACTCACCTAAACCACACACCTTTACCCCCCCTATGTCATTTGAGACTTTATGTAATAAAGTCTAAAACAATTATATCTCCTCCACAGTTCACTTATACCACTTATTATGGCAACAGTTTACGCTGCTATCTACAGCATCAAGTACCAACCATCAAAAATATTATTCACTCCCAAATGTCTATATATTACAGACAGTACACAATTAAAAAGGTCCATCATCCCTCAAGACCTCTTCCAACATTATACACATCACCTCACATAACTAATCTTCTCTATACCTCACTCAGAAGTTCTCTCCTAATCTCGCCGAAAATTTCAGCAACCCACTAACTGTCCATTTATTATGGGCATATCTACTAAAACCTCTACTTGTCAATTTATGCCGTTATCAACAGCAACAATATACTTGCCCCTGAACTCATGTCTGTGACCTTCTAACCCCTCACTGCTTTGCAATTAACGTTATTCTATCTCAGTCCATATATTCACGGACCTCCAAAAACCCCATGTCATTTGTCTCCACAGTGACAATTGTTTCATTTCTCACTTAACACTACTTATCACCCCTTTTACTATTGTACTGATATCCACAGTATATAGTTATTCTTCGAAGTAAACATGGATTCAATTCCATGTTTTACTATCTATCTTCACGCTGTTTGGCATAGCACGTTACCCACTTCTTCTTCTACAAGCCAGCCATCTCGTGTCTCTTATGAAAGTACATCATGGCTCTAAATCCATGTTCACTTGCGACCCCCATGGAAACCATGTTTTATACTTTCCCCCACATTTACCCCACTGCTATAGACGTTAGTCACGTCAATCTTTTCTTCCCCAATATGGCATATGTTTCTAACACCTCATAGCCACCCTATTATCAACCTCTCCATCCTAAAACACCAACGCTGATTAACACAGTGGCCCTCTTACTCATGAACTTATTATTCATAAAGAGAATGTGTCTCTCTTCTAGTCCTCACTATTTTCTGAACGTAATTCTGCATCCAAAACTCCCTTTTTAATATGGACCTGTTTAAATTTTCTAACTCCCCATTACTGAACGTCAAACGAAAACTAATTTAAACATAGTCAGGGTAACTCAATAATAACATTATTTTGTAAACGAAAAACTGGCAAACAAAGTAACATGCTAATATTTAACCACAATAAACTAATTAAAGTCACAATTCACTAATAACAAGAGTCAAGACAAATCAAGAATAGAACAACAATATCACACACCCCCCCCCCCCCCCCCCTTTGATATTCAAATATGTTTTCATATATCCCCACAAAATGAATCACGCATCAATTAAAAGAAAAATATCCAATGTTATCTAACACTACTGGTCTCTTTTACGGACCAGTAGTTTATACGCAGAAGACTAAAAACACAACAATCTTATTCTAAAATCAAATGGTGATAATCATTTTACAAAACCAAGTCAATCAAAAAAATAATATAACCTACTACACATAATCAATCAACATTGGTCTCTTATACTAACCAATGAAATATATATCTATTCACACAAGTCATGCTTATTCCGTTATTCTCATAACAGAGAAAAAACAACTCAATGCTAAGTATTAACCCCAAAATATATATATATATCTGTCACAGACTATTCTCATAGAACAATATCTGTTCTCTCAACAAAAGTCATTAATTGACAAATGACTGTACTTTTTCTGGAAATCAAGCATTGATTATTTCCCCTCTCAACATTCTATCTTTTGCAAACTAAGTCCTAACACATCCCAATATTTGGAATATAAATCTAAACAACCACTGTAAATTACAGGTCAAATCATTTTATCTATTACCAGTGTGACGGTTATCCCAATGTCACCTACCAGTTATCTATCTACTAATAGAACCTGTGGGTCGGCACACTAGTTGTTTCCCCTAGATTTGTAACAAGAATTACCACCACTTCTTAAACAATTCTAATTTTAAGTCTCTCGTCTACCCGACGCAACTAACTAACGTATCATTACTTTCCAACATCTCACCACAACTACCCTAAGCTATCCTCAAGTCTCTCCTAGCGTTCTTGCACCGCGATGATAGTTAGACTAGTCACACTTATCGGAACACGTTCTCTAGTACTCTATTTGTAATACTCTGACATTCATTTAGCTAATCATTTTCTCTTGCTTGTCTCACTCATCTTTCACTGCTATTCCTATTTGTCGGGACTCTATCAAAAACAATAAACAACACCACACATGACTGACAACAGACCTCACTTTTCTCAGTATCAGGCATTCATGCTTCGACTTGTCTCTGACAACGATACTAAATCTGTTTTATGCAACGTCATTCAAAATGTTAACTCTCTTTCTGTCAGCCTGTCATACAATTTTCATTAATTCTGTCTAACTTCAGACATTCTAAACGAAAGACATCACAAATTTCTAATCATATTCTTTCCACCTCTCAATTTTCATATACTCAGTTACTCTATGCTCCACGTTTTATCAACGTCACTTATCAGCCACTCTTCGCATATTCACACGGTATTCGTATTTTATGTTTGCTCAGACAGTGATACACAACCTCGCTCTCATCTCACGACTACTCTCGCATCGCGACAATCTGACGTGTCCATACCATTACTTGAAAAAAAAATAATTTAGACGCCAATTCAACATTCCAGCAATCATTCACCACAGTCTAAGCGTGTCGATCTCCTCCACACACATTGACACAAGATATATCAAACGCGCAACTATTACTAATCGCTTGACAACATTTTATCCATGTACTCCACTTAGACGGCGTCTCAAAACCTCACTCTACTTCACTCAGCGCGACGAACACCTGTTTGTCTACAGTTATACTCACGTACGGACAACGCATAAGCTGACGAATTACTCAACAGGACTTTCACAATTCAACTACTTTCTTACTTCATTCTCAATCATCATAATGCCACTATTCTCCGTCCTACTTAATTCTAAACGTCAAACTATTCCTGACAGTCAACTACTCACCATTCACTTTATCTTAACCTCCTCACTCAGTTCATAATACTTCTTCGCGCTATTTTCAGGCTATGACATCCGCATTACCCAATCGTCAATCACTATTCTATGACTCCTTTATCTCTCCAAATAACCTATACAATACATCAATTCTCGACATCACACATTACTTATAGTGATTCTCCACTATTTTCCACAGCAACACCACCTTTGAGTCGAAATTTGAGCCTCATCAAACTTGAAGTTATTCCCACCCAGTACAAAATATCCAATGTCTTCACGTATTAGTTAATTCTTATTTAAATATAACCATGGTCTTATCCGACTTTCATGAGACTTCTAGCCCATTCCAGCGACGCTTCATACTTCTGCTGTTCTCGTTTTCTACTTTCTACTAGGCAAACATCTTTCTTTTTGGAAGTATCTTTCTCTCTCTCTCTCTTGGTACTCGTCTCCTAGCCTTCACTACTTTCTGTCATATATACTGGTATCTTGTTCTAAAGAGTCACCAACTAAAATTCTGTCTGTCTGTCTACTAGCAACCACACCGTATGAGGAAACATCACGCTTCGAGTTAGGATCTGCTCGTAGTGCAATCCTCTCGTTCTCTGAATCATCAGTATCTGTAGTTGTTTCAGCAGCGCAGTATTTACTACAATATGCGGCGGTAGAGGTAGAAATATCTTCTCCATAACCTGAACTCTCACACCTAATATTTCTACACCATTTAGGGATTAATTTAATGTCTATACCTGAGGAACTTGGACATAGCCAGTCGTCGTACCTCTATTAACAATCATACTATCCCTTTCCTTAATACTTTTCCTCACCTGTCTTTTAACATCTTTGGTGCTTGTCTGCCTGTCTTCTGTCTTAGGTTGTTCAACCACTGTACCAGTGTCTCTCTTTGTCACTTTATCAATCAACGCCTGAGTACTCTTTTCCACACTACTGCCTGGTTGCGTCTGTGTCTCTCTTTCTTGTCTGACACAAAAGACTGAAGATACCTCCTGACTACCCAAAATCTTATCTGTGTTTCTTTCTCTGTTGCTCAACCTCGCTACCGAATATCGCAACTGTCTGATCTGAAACCAGTTCTCTCGCAAGGCTTTTGCGTTTTCACTCTTTGAAGGCCAAGACCACTGTTTCCTTTTCTGACCATTACTAATTCCTATATGTCTCTGTGTTTCACTCTTATCTGCTTTCATATTTATATAGCTAATAACTTTAGTATTGTAGCCACACTGGTTATCATTCTTATTGACCGGCTGCCATCTATTGGGCTTGTCTACACTATATTATCTCATACCTGTCTCGTACTCTGTTCGTTCAGGCGTCTGCCTCTTTATCAATTCTATCATAGACGAAATTCTATCTACGTCCATTTTTAAGCCATCCATTAACTCTGTCACACGTCCTAACTTCCTATAAAATATTTCCATAGTAGCTCACCACGCCTTTATAATATGAAGTCCTGTTGTTTCGTGACTGTTTTAAGTTTATCTATCACTGTGCCCACTCCAGTCAAAACTTGTGAAAGATCTTGGGCTTCCATTCTAAAAAATCTGAAATGGAAAATACAGCAGTACCAAACAATCTAATATATTAATATGTCCTAAATCAAGCAGTTGGAAATCTTAACCTAAAATTTAACAATACCTGCTATACTTATAGTCCTGTCGTTTGTCCAAACGTTTTTCTTCTTTAAAACTGATGATCTGCCGTTGTAAAAAATTTAGAACAACTCCAGCGTCTCGCAGAGTATGTTTGTCGTCCAATCGAAAAAATTGAAGGAGTATGACGCCCAATCGACAAAATTGAAGGAGTATGACGCCCAATCGACAAAATTGAAGGAGTATGACGCCCAATCGAACAAAATTGAAGGAGTATGACGCCCAAGTCGACAAAATTGAAGGAGTATGACGCCCAATCGACAAAATTGAAGGAGTATGACGCCCAATCGACAATTATTGACGGTTGTCTTCTTCTCTCGCAGGAAAAGAAAAGGAAGAGCCTCTGGATTCCTCACTTCAATCGATATTCTTCATGCCGCTGATTGTATAAAAACGGAAAAACGAGCGTATTTGCTAGGTTCCTCGCTTCAATCGTAGTCGGTGGCCTTCTGACTTACTTTCACCGATAAATGGCCCTTCTAGTCGTCTTCATGCCGCTGATTGTGCTCGTCTGGATTTTAAATGACAACGATCGAGACAATAATCAATTGATTGATTGATTGATTGATTGATTGATTGATTGATTGAGCCGGCTCACTATAAGCGTTGACCAACAACTCCGGACTTATCTTCAGACAACAAGGTCACCTTCAATGTACTTCAGACGATAACGTTAAATCGACAGTTCCAGCAAGACCAGATTTCACGGCAGCATATCTGGAACATCCATACGTTTCGATAAGAACGAGCAGGTCAACACAGGATTCAACATTGACGATGGCTGCTCTGTTTCACCACTCGGAACATTATGTGTTGTGTGGCGGTTTTAACAACCTATCAACCCCATCACAAAGACTTGAAAATACGACATAAGTTGTTCCTCCAGAGTGCAGGACTTCAACACAACCTTCCATGACTTCTGTTGACTTCTATATTCCAATTTGATTTCTTTTATGATGACCTCTGTGATCAGTAGTGGCCGCGACAGCACGATTCAGGAATCTTGGTACACTCGGCGCCAAATCAGGTCATATCACAGTGTGGACATGGCCTGGCTGTGAATCGTTAGTGGCTGACATCAATATAGATGACAAACTCCGCGTTGTAGTGTATAAAGGTTTATTGAGTCCTCAAATACATTTTCCTGCTGCCGATGTAAATACAGACATCTTTGTTGTTTCTTCAATGGCCGAATCCCAAGTGACGCGTGAGCAACCCCTGGATACCTAAACCCATTCGTGCTCACGCGTTCACTAACTTTATTTCCCCATTAGTTAATGAATGCTGCACATTCATTAACTCTCTAACTACTAACCTAAATCCCTTACTGTTATACTTATAGCTGGATGACATGCCCCATGTAGTGTTGTTTGCATGTATAGCTTACAGCTGAATGACATGCCCCATGTAGTGTTCACCTCACGTTGAGTGCTGCATGTATAGCTTACAGCTGGATGACATTCCCCATGTAGTGTTCACCTCACGTTGAGTGCTGCATGTATAGCTTATAGCTGGATGACATGCCCCATGTAGTGTTGTTTGCATGTATAGCTTACAGCTGAATGACATGCCCCATGTAGTGTTCACCTCACATTGAGTGCTGCATGTATAGCTTATAGCTGAATGACATGCCCCATGTAGTGTTCACCTCACATTGAGTGCTGCATGTATAGCTTATAGCTGAATGACATGCCCCATGTAGTGTTCACCTCACATTGAGTGCTGCATGTATAGCTTATAGCTGGATGACATGCCCCATGTAGTGTTGTTTGCATGTATAGCTTACAGCTGAATGACATGCCCCATGTAGTGTTGTTTGCATGTATAGCTTATAGCTGAATAACATGCCCCATGTAGTGTTGTTTGCATGTATAGCTTATAGCTGGATGACATGCCCCATGTAGTGTTGTTTGCATGTATAGCTTACAGCTGAATGACATGCCCCATGTAGTGTTGTTTGCATGCATAGCTTATAGCTGGATGACATGCCCCATGTAGTGTTGTTTGCATGTATAGCTTACAGCTGAATGACATGCCCCATGTAGTGTTCACCTCACGTTGAGTGCTGCATGTATGGGGTGTCCTTCCAGAATGTCCAAGTTGCCTGTGAGCAGCCACATTGTTTTTTCTTGTGTCCGCTCACTTTGAACTCAAGCGTAGTCCATACACACAACTTCTAGTGGCACAATTTTTGCTTGTAGATTAGCTTTCCCTATTACCAGTGTCCATCGCCATCAGGTGAACCCACTCCGACTTCAGAGGTAATTGTAATTGACGAGAAGTCAAGATTTTAGTCCAACGGTTCGGCCTAGGGTTGAACCTCTTACCTCTGCATCACCACACCAGATGTTTAAGATCACACGTCTTATCCATTCAGCCATGGTGATCTCTCAGCAGTAACATGAACTCTTTCCATCGTAGACTGTTGGTACTGTAACTTTTTCTGTAAAATATATTTACACATTCTTTATGGGACGTCTAGGCAAACTTACATTCAGCAGTTTGCCATTGCCTTTTGAATGAGAAGTCAACATTTAATCTCAGCTTAATGCCAGTGTAGCAAATGAACCCTCATTCTCATCATCGTTGCATTGGAAGTTTCAGAGCGAGTGCTCTTATCCTGTCGGCCACGTCAGCGTCTGACTCTTTCTGTATCAAACATGTTTTTTACCATGCATGTTGTAAGACTGTTATTGGGAGTTTTCGCTGGCTGTTGAAGATGATGGAGCATGTATGGGAATGTCATGAGTGCTGTGATGTCAGCTCTTGACTCAACTCAACTCAACGTGCATGGTTGGTTATAGTGTTTCTTTTCTTTCTATAACCATACAGCCCCAATAGTACATGGATGAATAATCATTTTGTTACAACAGATCCCTCGATCAGGAAATCAACATCAGGATTGGCAAGGCAGCAACAACAATAAACATGTTAGCAAAAAGAGTCTGGGAGAACAGGAAGCTTACTGCCAAAACAAAAGTCCTCGTCTACCAAGCCTGTGTCCTTAGTACTCTTCTTTATGGCAGTGAAACCTGGACAACTTACTCACGCCAAGAGAAACGTTTAAACAGCTTTCATATGCGGTGTCTGCAAAGAATACTTGGTATTAAGTGGCAAGACAAAATCACAAATACTGAAGTATTGGAGAATTTGGTGACAACTGGTAGGATCGAGGGGAACAGACCAAGGGGAAGACCTAGAAGCAAGTACCTGGATGGCTTAGCCTTGTGGCATGGTCGAGACAGAAACACGGAGCTGATCCACGACTCTGGTGATCGAGTGAGATGGCAGAACATGACCGCCCACGCTTACCGACATGGCACATGATGGATGGATGGAAGTATTGGAAAGATCAGGTTGTGTGACGGTGTATTCCATGCTCAGTCTTCGTAGACTTAGATGGATAGGACACGTTAGGAGGATGGATGATGGTAGAATACCAAAGGACATCTTTTTTGGTGAATTACAGACGGGTAGGAGATCTCAGGGTCGGCCTCTACTACGATACAAAGATGTGTGTAAGCGGGACATGATTGATACAGGCATTGATAATGCACAATAGGAGCACATCGCCGCTGAACGTGTTGCTTGGAGGGCAACTATCAGAAATGGAATAAAGACAAAGGAGAAAATGATTGCAGATAAAGCACACACAGAGCGTGAGAGACGTAAGATGGTGCAAAATGGTGGAAATGACCATGTTTTCACATGCACCTACTGTGGGCAAACATCTGCAGCAAGAATTGGCCTTACCAGCCACACTCGCCACCGCCATGGATCGTAGTTATTGCCATATGACAGTTATTAAGCCTTTTTGAAGCACAATGTACCAAACTATCGTCTGTCAAGACGGAAAGGTGCCAATATAATATATACAACAGATCAAAGTGTCATTTCTAACACATGTAATCTAAACTCAAGAAGGGAGGTCAGCATGGCTGAATGGGTCAGAACGCATGTTCTTAAACATCCGGGGTGCTGATGCTGAGGTAAGAGGTTCAACCCTAGACAGCGGACATTTGGACTGAAATGTTGGCCCCTCGTCTTTGACTTGGGGACGTAAATTAGAAGTACCTCTGAAGTTGGAGTAGGTTCACCTGTTGGCGAGGGACACTGTTAATAGGGAAAGCTAATCCACACACAAAATTCAGTCCAGCACTACTAGAAGTGTGTATGGACTATGGTTGAGTTCAAAGTGAGGGAGCAAAAAAAAACAAACAAGAAGTGACTAAAGAGGGTTGACGTGAGACGGATGACTTCATCTCGTGGAATACTTAACTGCAAGATCCAGTCCAACCAATCATCAGCAAGAGCCAATCCAACCAATCACCAGCAAGATCCAATCCAAGCAATCATCAGCAAGATCCAATCCAACCAATCACCAGCAAGAGCCAATCCAACCAATCACCAGCAAGAGCCAATCCAACCAATCATCAGCAAGATCCAATCCAACCAATCACCAGCAAGAGCCAATCCAACCAATCATCAGCAAAATCCAATCACCAGCAAGATCCAATGCAACCAATCACCAGCAAGATCCAATCCAACCAATCATCAGCAAGTCCATGAAGGGCTTGGCGCTAGGTGGGTTAGTGTCTGTGTTCCACTGGGAGGTGAAAGTCAGGAGGAGAAGGAGAGAAGATACTAAACATTTCTTACGGAGGTCAGCATGGCAGAATAGATAAGAGCATTTGTTCTTAAACATCAGGTGTGCTGATGCCAAGGTAACGGGTTCAACCCAGACAGCAGGTCAGTTGGACTGAAAGTGTTGACTTCTCATCCTTGACTTTGGGGATGTAAATTACATGCACCCCAGAAGTTGAAGGGTGTTCGCCTGATGACCAGGGACACTAGTAATAGGGAAAGCTAACCCACACACAAAAATCAGTCCAGTGCACTGGAAGTTGTAGCATGCTTATGGACTACGCTTGAGTTCAAAGCGAGTGCAAAAAAAAAACTGTTCTTACTGGAGAGTAATAAACATTTGCTTCTGAAGTGGTTAAAATAATTAACAATAAGCATATGTTCTAGTAACTCTTTGCTTAATCATTATCAAGTAGTATAGTTAATTTTCTGTGTTCTTCTTTAAGTTAAGTTAATGCATAACAGTAACAGCTGTTGTACATTTATATTTGCTCTTACAATGATTGGGGGTGGAGTTTGGCTTGGCTGAGAGGTCTAACATACTTGGGGGCTGCGTGATCTCGAGGTATGATGTCAGCCTCAAGTGCTAGAGGTCCTGGGTTCAAGCCCCGGTGATGACCGGGATTTTTTCTCGTGGACTTCTAGTAATAAAATTTCCCCTGGTCTCTGGGTAGTGAGACCGGACACCCGTGTGTATTGTTGCGCACGTAAAAACATCCCTAGGCAGTTGGAAATCGAAAAAGAGTAGCAAACGGCGCTGCCCGGGCAAAATTTTGAGTTAAAAATCTACCCAAAGTATTTCAGGATCCTCGCCGGTGCTACGGAGTTCATGCACTGAGCTGAGTTTCTCCAGACTCAGGTTTGATTTAGGAGGAGAACGGTGCACTTATGGGTTGCACCCATGTGCCGTGATGTTGATTCATCGACTAAACTAAACTAAACACACTTAAACTTTCTCCTCTGATGACAGGTGTGCTGGGACCAACTGCATGCACATCAGGCCATTTGAGCTTTAAATGTTGACTTTCCATTTCGGAAAGCAATGGCAAACTACTGAACGTAAAATTGCCCAGTAAATCACAAAGAACCAATGAATGGTGGATGTGACTGCAGTATTGTTTAATGGACATACAACTTTTTTAGAATGATGGTGACACATAGATATAGAATTGCTGTGATGCTAGGCTGGACTCAGAACATGCATGATCATAGTTGTGATGATCTGTGAATACGGGGTATGGTGTATGTATGTAAGGTGTTTGTATGATGGTGACACATAGATA
This sequence comes from Cepaea nemoralis, assembly GCA_014155875.1. Lineage (NCBI taxonomy): Eukaryota > Metazoa > Mollusca > Gastropoda > Stylommatophora > Helicidae > Cepaea > Cepaea nemoralis. The sequence continues at coordinate 185,990 of JACEFZ010016560.1, read as the reverse complement.
TAAAATTGCTGTGACGCTAGGCTGGACTCAGAACATGCATGATCATAGTTGTGATGATCTGTGAATATGGGGTATGGTGTATGTATGTAAGGTGTTTGTATGATGGTGACACATAGATATAGAATTGCTGTGACGCTAGGCTGGACTCAGAACATGCATGATCATAGTTGTGATGATCTGTGAATATGGGGTATGGTGTATGTATGTAAGGTGTTTGTATGATGGTGACACATAGATATAGAATTGCTGTGACACTAGGCTGGACTCAGAACATGCATGATCATAGTTGTGAAGATCTGTGAATATGGGGTAAGGTGTATGTATGTAAGGTGTTTGTATGATGGTGACACATAGATATAGAATTGCTGTGACGCTAGGCTGGACTCAGAACATGCATGATCATAGTTGTGAAGATCTGTGAATATGGGGTATGGTGTATGTATGTAAGGTGTTTGTATGATGGTGACACATAGATATAGAATTGCTGTGACGCTAGGCTGGACTCAGAACATGCATGATCATAGTTGTGAAGATCTGTGAATATGGGGTAAGGTGTATGTATGTAAGGTGTTTGTATGATGGTGACACATAAATATAGAATTGCTGTGACGCTAGGCTGGACTCAGAACATGCATGATCATAGTTGTGAAGATCTGTGAATATGGGGTATGGTGTATGTATGTAAGGTGTTTGTATGATGGTGACACATAGATATAGAATTGCTGTGATGCTAGGCTGGACTCAGAACATGCATGATCATAGTTGTGAAGATCTGTGAATATGGGGTAAGGTGTATGTATGTAAGGTGTTTGTATGATGGTGACACATAGATATAAAATTGCTGTGACGCTAGGCTGGACTCAGACATGCATGATCATAGTTGTGATGATCTGTGAATATGGGGTATGGTGTATGTATGTAAGGTGTTTGTATGATGGTGACACATAGATATAGAATTGCTGTGACGCTAGGCTGGACCTCAGAACATGCATGATATAGTGTGAAGATCTGTGAATATGGGGTAAGGTGTATGTATGTAAGGTGTTTTGTATGATGGTGACACATAGATATAGAATTGCTGTGACGCTAGGCCTGGACTCAGAACATGCATGATCATAGTTGTGATGATCTGTGAATATGGGGTATGGTGTATGTATGTAAGGTGTTTGTATGATGGTGACACATAGATATAGAATTGCTGTGACGCTAGGCTGGACTCAGAACATGCATGATCATAGTTGTGATGATCTGTGAATATGGGGTATGGTGTATGTATGTAAGGTGTTTGTATGATGGTGACACATAGATATAGAATTGCTGTGACGCTAGGCTGGACTCAGAACATGCATGATCATAGTTGTGATGATCTGTGAATACAGGGTATGGTGTATGTATGTAAGGTGTTTGTATGATGGTGACACATAGATATAGAATTGCTGTGACGCTAGGCTGGACTCAGAACATGCATGATCATAGTTGTGAAGATCTGTGAATATGGGGTATGGTGTATGTATGTAAGGTGTTTGTATGATGGTGACACATAGATATAGAATTGCTGTGACTGCTAGGCTGGACTCAGAACATGCATGATCATAGTTGTGAATGATCTGTGAATATGGGGTATGGTGTATGTATGTAAGGTGTTTGTATGATGGTGACACATAGATATAGAATTGCTGTGACGACTAGGCTGGACTCAGAACATGCATGATCATAGTTGTGATGATCTGTGAATACTGGGGTATGGTGTATGTATGTAAGGTGTTTGTATGATGGTGACACATAGATATAGAATTGCTGTGACTGCTAGGCTGGACTCAGAACATGCATGATCATAGTTGTGAAGATCTGTGAATATGGGGTATGGTGTATGTATGTAAGGTGTTTGTATGATGGTGACACATAGATATAGAATTGCTGTGATGCTAGGCTGGACTCAGAACATGCATGATCATAGTTGTGATGATCTGTGAATATGGGGTATGGTGTATGTATGTAAGGTGTTTGTATGATGGTGACACATAGATATAGAATTGCTGTGACGCTAGGCTGGACTCAGAACATGCATGATCATAGTTGTGAAGATCTGTGAATATGGGGTATGGTGTATGTATGTAAGGTGTTTGTATGATGGTGACACATAGATATAGAATTGCTGTGATGCTAGGCTGGACTCAGAACATGCATGGATCATAGTTGTGAAGATCATCTTAGAAGGCAAACACAGGCGGTCAGCATGGCCGAATTGATAAGAGCACTTGCGTTTAAAATTCTGTTGTGCTTACGTAGGGGCAGCAGGTTAAACCCCTACGCCGGTCAGTTAGGACTAAAATGTTGACGTCTCGTCTGTGGATGTAAATTACAGGTACCTCAGAAGTCAGAGTGACCTAACCAAAAATCAGTCCAGCGTGGATTATGCTAGAGTTCAAAACGAGTTGTTTAAGCTTTGCAAGATTTACTGCCTATTTACTGAGATGTCTAATTTTAGAAAGCTACTGGTAGGATCTCCCATGTCAGAGAGGTCAAAGGATAGGAACCAGATGAAGAGAGACACAAATATGCTGTCGTAGTCTGCATGGTCCGATTCTATGTAGACACATGAAGGGGGTAGTATAGGTGGGAGTACGTTGTAGTTAGACAGGTACGGTAAAAGGCTAGGCAAAGCAAACCTGAAAACATGATTTTTGAAGTCAGAGGTACTGAGTCACAGGCTTAACGAAACAGTGCAACGTAATCCACTTTTTGATGTCAGATACAGGAGAAATAAAGAAAGCTGGTTACCAAATGTTTATGTTCACGATTATTTTCAGGTATTGCGACCAACCACAATTTTTTAATACAGATGCATTCGGGACCAAACTTAACAATTTCCCGCACAGTTACATCTGTTGCGGCTTACAAAGTGAATGTATTTATGTTGGACTGGACTCCCTTCACAAGACTTAGTATCCAAATAACTCCACAGGTTGAGATATGTGAAGTGCAGGCTACTGGCGGTGAGCACGTTTAATTCTTTGTTTCTTGTTGTGTGTAGTTTTGTGTGTGTGGGTGGGTGGGTGGTTTTGTGTGTGTGTGAGATTGCTCACTTTGAACACAACCGTAGTCCAAAAGCGTGCTACTACTTCTAGTGCAGTGGACTGATTTTTGCGTGTGGAATAGCTTTCCCTATTGCCAATGTCCCTCGCCATTAGGCGAACCTTTTCCGTCTTATGAGGCAACAGAGATATCTCTGAGAGATATGTTGTGAATACCTTGGACTGCTATAACAAGGAGACAAACAATTGTCTTTGGACATATAATGAAAAGGAGGCATTGGAGAGCATCGTGATGACTGGACAGATCAAGGGCAGTAATGGCAGTAACAAGCCCAGAGAAATCATGCTGGATGGACTGTAATGTTACTTGGAGGAATGTCATTAACAGAATTGATCCCTGTCACTAGGGACTGATATGAATTACAAACAATTAGGTATATGTAGCTCCTGTGAAAGGAAGAGACATACTAAACACAGACACAATGTACATACATACCTTACAATGGACTCCATGTCAGGTATGTACACTTGTCTGTGTTTAGTATGTCTCATCTTTTGGCAGGAGCTACATATACCTAATTGTTTGTAATTCATATTGTTATATCCTGCTGCAGCCACTGCTTCTTCTGTTCACTAGAGACTGAGATCTGTATGAATGGCTATGCTAACTGGCTGGACACCAGGGTCAGATGTTTTAGTGTTGAATGTTCTGGGGCATCATTTGACTATATCTCAGCTTATGCATAAATGTTGAAGGTTTTATGGTGTGAACTTTAGTGTTTTAGGTGATGGATTTAATGTTGAAGTTAGAAAACACTACCAGCAATAATGAGGATCCCTGAGGGCTAACCCAGGACATGGAATAGAGATCACTGCAATCGCTGAAGATTTGAAGTAAGGAACAGGTGCTGGAGTCAATAAAGCAATCATAGCACCTGATTCTCAATCCGTGTTGTGTAAAGTTCAAACGGAACAGATGTGGCGTAGAGTGGGTACCAAGCATGGATAAATCTCTCTTGCAGAGTCTTGCATGGATATACTAATCATTATGGACAAGGCAGACATACTAAAGACTGTCCGAATGATTCATGAAAGGGTGCAACAACATTCAATGATGCTCGAATTAAGAGTTTTTCCCAGGTCTGATAGAGTGGGACATATTTAAGGATGAATTCCACATGTGTACATCCAGTGTGTCAGTGGAACAACTGGCATCTACAGCTTGCAACATTTGCTGCGTGAGTCCAAGCATCTATGGTTTCTCGGGAATGTTATAATGGTGATTCTTGAATTAATGTCTTACTAACACGTGGCCGGTCTCCCTGGTCCAGGGGTTTATGACATTGTTCATAATCCTGTATATCCACGTTGGGAAAACAGCAGCTGCGAGATATATGCAGCAGTTCGCGCCGCGCTGGTAACTTAGGGGGTATGTGAGCAGGTCATTCAGAAAGCAATGGCAAACTACTGAACGTAAAACTTGCCTAGTACATCAACAGCAGCTGAAAAATGCCTGGTGTTGACTGCAACGTCCTGTAAGGGATATGCAAATAAAATTTTAAAAAAAACATGTGACACATATATTGAAAGGCAGAAGATCTAATGGTTCGGCCATCTCATTAAAATGCAACACCATTAACAACCAACACTGGCACTACATCAAAGAACATCTGTTGCAAGAGGATGCCAGACATGAAAATGGATTGATGACATCAAAGATATTGTACAATCACACAGAATGACACAATCCAGTGCCACCTGTCGGGTGCCAGAATGTCTACTATTCATCCCCATGACACTTGATGGCAAAAGTGGAAAATGATGATGATGATGATGATGATTAATATGTGGCTCCATAAAACAGGCTTGGGCAGAAGAATAGGTATAGAGAAAGTGTTGCATACAGTCTGATAAACTGCTGATTTTTCTTCTGCTTCTTCTTAAACCTTCTCCTCCTATTCCTGCCACATCCTCTTCCTCCTGTACTTCTGTTTAATCTTTTTCTCCTTCTCTTCCCTCCTGTTACTTCTTCCTTCCTCTTTCCTGCCTGCCTCTCCTGACCATGTAATGCCTTTTAGCGCGAGGTAAAGATGATGTATACCATATGTGCTAAGTTGTACCTTCACCTTTTATTTGTAACCAGAAACCTGGTGTGAACTAACCCAGTATGGCTACGAGTGTGAGCATACCTGTAAGTGCCTGCCCAATGAGATATGCTTTCCTCCGACGGGGATGTGTGGCCCAGAGTGTCCTCCTGGATCCTACGGATTCCTGTGTTCACTGAGATGTGGCAATTGCCAAACTAACAAATGTGATTACAGGACTGGCAAGTGTAAATGTAACGATGGCTACAAGGACGATGGCATATGTCTTACACGTAAGGGTCTTCATCATTCAGTGTTAAAGATTGAAGATGTATAGACTCTTAGTATATTGTATATATGGGAAATCCTTAAGGTCTTCAGGTCTTAATCTTAAGGTCTTCTTTAGAGCCTGTTAACACACAAGCAATTAGGTGGTTCTAATAGGTTTTATGCAAACAGAAAGAGTTTGTGTTAAATCTGAAATTACCGTGGGAGATAACAGATGATCCACATTCAAACAATACCCGTAGCTGTGTGTTTTAATTGTTTCAGCTCAAGTATTATTCATTTATTTACTTCATATGGTATATAACTCTGCAGTATGTACCTGACGAGATGTAGCGAAACCATTCCAGGCAATAAATTGTGCAACATATTGTTTATGGCTCCTGTGTTTAAATAAGATTGTGTTTGTCCATCAAGAATGATGATGACCATTCACTTCCTCCAGTGAGGTTGAAAGTATAGAGCCAAGAGTTCTAAGATTGCTGGTAAGGCCTATTTTGGCTCAAAATGTTCTGTGACAATGTGGACAAAGAATGCTTGATGTTACAGGAGTTAACAGTGGTTTTTTTTTTGTCCAGCCTTTTTTGCATAGCTCTTACAGTCCTGTTTGTTTCACAAGTGACTACATCCTTGTGTAATGATGTACACCACGAATTTCGGTCTTTGGCAGTAGTCTCCCAAATGTCGTGACATTAAATAAGATAACTGGTGTTTTTTCAGTATTACATCAACACTGTCCAGCAATTCAGCAATCAGTCAACATCTTTTTCTTTTATTTATTACTTTTCTTCTAGGGGCAGTGTGGCTGAGGGATTTGTGTGTCGTCACCTAACTCAGAGGTTAGCTGAGTTCACTTCCATCATAGGTGTAGACATAATCGTTTACAAAACAGTTGGTGATATTAATCACCCTGATCTTATGTTATGCTGTGAGTTTGGATAGCTACTGTCATGGCGCGAAATAGTCATGTTGTGGTTTATATATATGTGCCTTGATCATATTATGTTCACTTGGCTCATTCAGAGTTTGTCACTTGAACTACTCTGAATTTAATATATATATATATATATATATATATATATATATATATATATATATATATATATATATATAGAGAGAGAGAGAGAGCTTGTTTAATTTGGGTGTTGCTGTGACATGACTGTTAACAATCTAAGGGCGTTTGAAATTGCAAAGCGTAGGCCTCGAGGTTGCTGTTCTGGCAGAATTACCAGGGAAACAAAAGGTATCCACTTTTAGAGCCTGTTACCGTGCATGAAATATGTCTGCAGGAAGCAAAGCTTACATAAATGCATGCCAAAGTATGATGCACTGACTTCTTAGATGCCCAGCAATGTGTGACACACCATCTTCAAAAGAGGAATGAAGATGTTATATGTCTTCTTAATGCCAACCCCATCATCCACGTAGTGTAGGTCAGCATAGCCAAATGGATAAGAACGTGTGTTCTTGCGCCTCCGGTGTGCTGATGCCGAGGTAAGGGGTTCAACCCCTACATCAGACAGTTGGCCTAAATTGTTGACCTATCATCCTAGACTTAGGGATGTACATTACCAAGTACCTATGAAGTCGGAGTGGGTTTGCCTAATGGCGAGGGACGCTGTTAATATGAAAAACTAATCCATATGCAAAATTCAGTCCAGCTGTACTAGAAGTAGTGTGTATAGACTGTGCTTGAGTTCAGAATGAGCAAGCGCAAAAAAAAAGAAAAAACAATTTCCCAGACATTCAGCAGAAATAAATAACTAATAACTGTATCTACATCCTTCATAATCCTAGAGTGCTCGCAAGGAACGTACGGGCGTAACTGCTCAGGCAAGTGCTCTGGACACTGTAAAGGAACAAGTGGGTGTGACCGAGTCAGCGGCAACTGTACAGATTGTGTGGACAGCTATTTCGGCTCTCGCTGCCACTTGCAGTGCCCAACACACTGCAAGAGTAAGAAGTGCAACAGAGTGACTGGGAAATGTGCCAGCTGTGAAAATGGATACTTTAATGAAAACTGCTCTCTTCAGTGCCCGAATGGATGTGCGAACTCTGTCTGTGATTTTACTAAAGGGAGCTGCCTTAGTTGTAAAGCTACCAGGTTTGGAGTTCAAGCCTGCCCTGCTTCAGGTATGTATGTTGGCTTTATATTCTACCATCTTTGAACTTTGGAGTTGCAGTTAACTATTGCAGTATGTATATTTATTAAATTTGCTCCAGTGTTGCCCAAAGAGGAAGTCAAGAAGAGTTAACACTGTAAGCCCCTGTGTTACCCAAGGAGGAAGTAAAGAAGAATAACACTGTAAGCCCCTGTGTTACCCAAGGAGGAAGTAAAGTAACACTGTAAGCCCCTGTTACCCAAGGAGGAAGTAAAGTAACACTGTAAGCCCCTGTGTTACCCAAGGAGGAAGTAAAGAAGAATAACACTGTAAGCCCCTGTGTTACCCAAGGAGGAAGTAAAGTAACACTGTAAGCCACTGTGTTACCCAAGGAGGAAGTAAAGAAGAGTTACACTGTAAGCCCCTGTGTTACCCAAGGAGGAAGTAAAGAAGAATAACACTGTAAGCCCCTGTGTTACCCAAGGAGGAAGTAAAGAAGAGTTACACTGTAAGCCCCTGTGTTACCCAGGAGGAAGTAAAGAAGAGTAACGCTGTAAGCCTCTGTGTTACCCAAGGAGGAAGTAAAGAAGAGTTACACTGTAAGCCCCTGTGTTACCCAAGGAGGAAGTAAAGAAGAGTTACACTGTAAGCCCCTGTGTTACCCAAGGAGGAAGTAAAGAAGAGTTACACTGTAAGCCCCTGTGTTACCCAAGGAGGAAGTAAAGTAACACTGTAAGCCACTGTGTTACCCAAGGAGGAAGTAAAGTAACACTGTAAGCCCCTGTGTTACCCAAGGAGGAAGTAAAGAAGAATAACACTGTAAGCCACTGTGTTACCCAAGGAGGAAGTAAAGAAGAATAACACTGTAAGCCACTGTGTTACCCAAGGAGGAAGTAAAGTAACACTGTAAGCCCCTGTGTTACCCAAGGAGGAAGTAAAGTAACACTGTAAGCCCCTGTGTTACCCAAGGAGGAAGTAAAGAAGAATAACACTGTAAGCCCCTGTGTTACCCAAGGAGGAAGTAAAGTAACACTGTAAGCCCCTGTGTTACCCAAGGAGGAAGTAAAGAAGAATAACACTGTAAGCCACTGTGTTACCCAAGGAGGAAGTAAAGAAGAATAACACTGTAAGTCCCTGTGTCACCCAAGGAGGAAGTAAAGTAACACTGTAAGCCCCTGTGTTACCCAAGGAGGAAGAAAAGTAACACTGTAAGCCCCTGTGTTACCCAAGGAGGAAGTAAAGAAGAGTAACGCTGTAAGCCCCTGTGTTACCCAAGGAGGAAGTAAAGAAGAGTAACGCTGTAAGCCCCTGTGTTACCCAAGGAGGAAGTAAAGAAGAGTTACACTGTAAGCCCCTGTGCAGGTTGTAGAGGATGAATACTTGACATCGTAGACAAATTAAGCTTTCTGGCCTAAACAGGGCTTGGTGTGCACGGTTGTGTGACTGTACTCCATTGAAAGGTGTCTTAAAGGCAGATGAATGTGTGTGTGTGTGTCTCTCTCTCTCTCTCTCTCTCTCTCTCTCTCTCTCTCTCTCTCTCTCTCTGTGTCTGTCTGTCTGTGTGTCTGTGTGTGTGGGGTTTGTTTGTTTGTTTGTTTGTTTTTTTAGTTGAGTCAGGACATTCCCATACGTGCTCTGTCCCCTCGTTCAACAGCCAGCGAAGAGTCATACTACTAATCATTCCCACCGCTATCTGATTAAAAGTTCTCCTGGTCTTCCCTCTCAGTTTTGAGATTCTTCCAGAACCCCTGCCGATCCCCCGCAATCTCATTATTTCCGCATATGGGTTCTCAATCTGTTCTTCCGCCTTCTCCACCTGGTCCCACAAACGCATGACCACCTCCCCCTTGTCCATAGGCATAATTCCACCAAGAGGTGCCTTCCCTGCTAGCCTATCAGCCTGTTAATTCCCCCGTACACCTGAATGGCCAAGGCAAAATATCCATACAATTCTCATGATCTGTGACCTCTGAAGCGACGACAGCCATTCCACACAAAACATTCCTTTCTCCACCTTGCTAAGCATACTCTTTGAATCCGTAATGAATAAAACGTGTGTTGCAGTAGTCTCCTCTAACCACCAGAATGCCGCTGTTACTGCCTCAACCTCCATTCTCATAAAGGAGGTCGCAGTCTCATATGCCAGACTCTCCTTTTTCAAGACTCGCCCATTAGCCTTTGCAATAAAGCCCCAGCCACTACAACTGTTTCTCACCACTGACCGATCAGTGTAGATGACTATGTCACCTTGATGTGTGTTGCTCTGGATCAACTGTTACACTTCAAACTCAGTATTATTACATTGTGCCGGTCCGTCATGTCTTCCGGAACTTCAACCCACTCTCTGTCACGATTGATGGTCTCTAGATCACACACCTGACTTATAGAAAGTTCTGCCTGTGCCATTCAGGACCTGCCTCGTCTTAGTCTATGACCCTTAACCATATCCATTGCTGCATGCAGCGGGTGATCCCTGTCTGCGGCAACTCTCAGGTACCATTTGGCCTGAAGGACCCTTTGCCTATCCGTCATTGTTGGTAGCACCAGGATATGCCTCATGCATATAATTGGTGTGTCCTTTGTGCACCCCAGGATTAACCCCATGGCAGCATTCTGTATGCGCTCCAACCTTTCAAGCTGGCTCTTTGATACTGTCAGCAGCCCCAAACCATACTCAATGACAGAAACTATTAACTGCTGAAAGAGCCTGTACATCATCCTCTGATCTACCCCGGTTGCTGCCATAGCCCTCAATGCATTAAGTTCCCTACCAGCCTACACCACCAAAGCCTCCACATAATCCTTAAAAGACAAGCACCTGTCAAAGGTAATACCCAAGTACTTCAATTTACTCTCTCGACTAAGAGGACATCCATTCAACATAATACCTGTGACGTCTGCCACACAACCGATGCCTTGTCTGGGTTTATAATGGCCCCTGCGTCCCTGCACCACTCCGCCACCCTGTTTACCGCACCTGTAAGTCTTTCGCCAGACTGGCCCTGTCCCTGCCTTGTCTGTACACCAGCACATCATCTGCAAATGTCAAGATTCTACCCACACCTGGTGTCTCAGTAGCTGTGATTTTGCTGGTGTAGACATTAAAGAGCATTGGGGACAAGGCAGATCCCTGCGGCAACCTAGGTGTAATAGTACAGGGGTCAGAAGCATACACCCTACTGGAGTAGTGAACTGGAACAGTTGCATAATGATGTGGAAGTGTGTAGAAAACAAGCAGAGGCCACACCCAGCCAAGAGCACCACAATAAATTCCAGCACGCAAAAGCCAAATTTCAAAGGGCCAAGCTGCAGGCTAGACGGAAAAGCTGGCAGGAAAAAAGAGTCTCTGAACTTTGAAAGAGACAAGGAAATTGTGGAAGCTAATAAAACAACTTAACGATGAGGGCACAGGGAGAAACTCAAAAATTGCACTACATAAAGATGGAAACATCTTAACAAGAAAGCAAGCAGCTGACCATTTTGCGGACTCATTTGCACAAGATAACAATATCAAAATTAGTCCAGAGAAACAACTAGAGATTCGAGAGAAACAGCAACATACAGGACAAAAGGAAATAGTACATGAGGTTCTGGTGGCACCCATCACAATCAGCACACTGGAGCTAGCCATATCAAAACTGAAAATGAGAAAGTCACCAGGAGCTGATGGTATCTCCAATGAAATGATCAGGAACCTAGGAACAGAGGCCAAAGCAAAGCTGTTGCAAATCTTCAATAACAGTTGGACCTTAGGCAATGTTCCACAAGCCTGGAGAGAAGCAATCATGATACCCCTCCTAAAATCAGGGAAAGATGGTTCCATTGCCTCTAGCTACAGACCAGTTAGCCTCACCAGCTGTCTCTGCAAAACACTGGAGTGCATCATCAATCACAGACTGCAGTGGTACATTGAAAGTAAAAACATCCTTGTGCCACAGCAAGCTGGCTTTAGGCAGTGCTACTCTACGGAAGATCAGACAACCTACCTCTCTCAAGAAATTGAGGATGCATTCCAAGAGAAGAAGCTGGTGCTTGCGGCATGGATAGATTTGAAGAAAGCCTTTGACAAAGTCTGGAAAGAAGGTCTGATGAATAAACTGAGAAACTGCAAAGTCAATGGAAGAATGTACAAATGGGTGAAAGCATACTTGCACAACAGAAGAGCCAGAGTACAGATAGACGGACTAAAGAGCAAGAAAGTACTACTGCGTCACGGTGTTCCCCAGGGCGGAGTCTTGTCTCCCACACTTTTTCTAATCTTCATCAATGATCTTGTTGCTAATCCACCGCATGGAATTAAAGCGGCAATGTACGCTGATGACCTGGTTCTATGGAGCACAAATGAACATGCATCAGTGGACACCAGATTGCTACAAAGAGCTATAGATACATTTGTTGCATGGGCAAATAGATGGTGTGTCAGCATAAACATTGACAAGTGCAGCACCACCCTATTTACCCTCTCTCCAAAACAAAAGGCAGGGACCATCCAGATAAATGGAACACCCCTAAGAGAAGATAAAGAACCAACATACCTTGGAGTAACATTTCATGGCAGGCTGACATGGAGAAAGTACATTAACAAAGCAATAGCAAAAGCCAGAAGGAAAATAGCCATCCCGAGAAAGCTAAGTGGAACCACATGGAGAGCCAGTGGGAAAATACTTAGTAAAGTTTATCAACAGAGCTGGGGGGCTGAGTGGTCTCAAAGTATGGTGTCTGCCTCGAGTGCTGGAGGTCCCGGGTTCAGACCCCGGTGAGGACCAGGATTTATTTTTTAAAAATCCACCTGAACTTCCAGTAATAAAATTTCCCCTGGTCTCTGGGTAGTGAGATTGGACGCCCATATGTATTGTTGCGCACGTTAAAAAATCCCTTGGCAGTTGGAAATCGAAAAAGAGTAGCCTAACGGCACTGCCCGGGCAAAATTTCGAGATAAAGATCTACCCAAAGTATTTCAGGATCCTCGCCGATGCAACGGAGTTCGTGCATTGAGCTGAGTTTCTCCAGGCTCAGGTTTGAGTTAGGAGGAAAACGGAGCACTTATGAGTTAAACCGTGTGCCGTGATGTTGATCCAACGACTAAACAACTAAAATCAACAGAGCATACGACCACCTGGAATACGGGTCAACTGTGTGGTGTTCGGCATCAAAAACCACACTACAAGAGCTGGACAAAGTGCAAAATCAAGCACTTAGAGTCACCACAGGAGGGATGAGATCAACCCCTATAGTGGAAATGGAGAAGATGGGGAGGACACAAGCACTGAGTGAGCGCAGAGATACGAAAACGCTAATACAAGCAGAAAAGTTCCTCAGCTTGCCAGGCCATCCTATGAAGAACAGATTTGAAAACCTAGCTATGGGGCGGTTGAAAAGAAGTAGTTTTATCCACCAGGCCAAACGACTCTGCAGAGAAACCACCGATCTGCCCACAGTTGGTATCCCCTCTAACAACTATTCCAGAGCGAACTCCATGGAAAGATGAGCATAGACTATCATTACAAATCCAGACAAAAGTGAGAGGAATATTTGACAAGGAAGAACAGAACAGTGTGCAGCGCAGAACAGCCACTCTCAGCTTCCTTGATGAAGAATACCCACAGGACCTCTGGATCCGAGTCTACACAGATGGGTCAGCACAAAATGCTGTTCAAAATGGAGGAGCGGGAGTGTACATAGAATACCCAAATAATACTAGGGACACAGCTAGAGTACCGACAGGAAAGTACTGCCATAACTACGATGCTGAAATTGAGGCAATCAAGATAGCAACAGAGAAATTACTAAATACCAGCAATGGTACACAACCTGTGGTGCTATTGACAGATGCAAAATCAGTACTCGAGGCGCTCCTGTCTGGGAAATTGCCAGTACTAAGGACACTACTTTCTGAACTTAGCAGTCAGCATAAGGTCACCATACAGTGGATACCATCCCACTGTGGAGTACCCGGAAACGACAGAGCTGATCAATTGGCTAAGGAAGGAGCCAAAGAAGAACAGCCTGATGTGCCCGTTACATACCACCAAAAGAAAAGAATGATCAAATCAGTCAGGAAGCCACCAAAACCTGCTCAAGATGACTACCACATTATGGACAGACCAGAACAAGTCATTATTCTGCGCCTCAGAACAGGGCACAATAGATTACGCAACCACATGTATACAAAATTCAAGATTGGTGAAACAGCCATATGCACATGTGGATTGGCGTCGCAGATAGCAGAGCACATACTCCAAGACTGCCCAAAATATAACATATCTAGGCAAACCTTCTGGCCTAGAGAGACGACAGGGGAAGATAAACTCTATGGACCACTGTGTGAACTGAAAAATTCATACAATAATTCAGTTCAATTCATACAAGAGACAGCATTGCAGTTATAGACATATTTCAAGCAAACGAAAGAAGAAGAAGAAGAAGAAGTGCAACCTTACGCTCATAAAGGACTGCCGCAACCCATCTAACAAGGCAAGGGCAGACCTCCATGTCCAACAGTGTGTGTATTAACTGATCATACCTAACCTTGTTATACGCATCCTCCAGGTCAAGAGCTACCGCCACTGTCTCCTGTTTATCCTGGAAGCCCTTGTAGACATCAAATGCAAAAGTTGCAGCATTGGCCGAGGTGTCCTTTCCCGGATGGTAGCTCCCGAGGCCTTGGGAAAGCAGATTCCGACTTTCCAAATGTTCCTGGAGCCTGCATGCTATTATTTTTTTCGAGGACTTTGCCATACGTGTTTTGCACGGTTATGATTCGGTATCCATTAAGTCTGGAGTGATCCTTACCTGGCTTAGGGAGGGGGGCCAGGTAGCTATGCAGCCAATCGTGGGGTATTTCTGCCGTATTGATGCTTAGGTTGAAACAAAGAGCCATCTCCTCCAAGTCCCCATCATTTATGTTCCTCATATGGGAGTACCTCACCCCATCCGGACCTGGCGCTGTGTCTTTAGCCCGCTTCAGTACCCGTCTAATGTCCTCCACTTTAATCTCACAGTCTTCCTTCCTAATGACCCGTGACAAGGCTTCTCTGACGTTATCTCTAATAGCCCTATCTTGCTGATCCGTCTGTTTTAAAAATCGCGCAAAAAAAGCCTCCCTTTTGTCCTTGTCAGTCGTCATAGGTCGGTTGTTATCATCATAAACTGTGCCATGTGTACCAGGCATCACCTGTCTCTTCATCTGCCGGTCCAGCCTCCAGAATTTTCCCAATGTCACATCCCCACCGACTTCATTGATAAACTGTTCCCACTTAATCCTCTTTGCCTCTGCTGCCTGGAGTTTAAAATCCTGCACCTTTACTTTTTTATACCTTTCAGCCTCTTCCAATTCTGTGTCAACTCAATTGGTTGCTCTCCACACCCTCTGCCAATTCCTTATGGCCGCCCTCTTTTCCCTCCATGAATTCTCAGCCTCTGGTGTCCACCATGGTGGTTGGGTAAAGATTCTTCTTGTTGGTTTAGATCTTCCCTGTGATCTAAGACTCCCCAAGAGCGAAGAGTGGTCGCGATCATAACAGATTGCCCTGCGAGCTCTTATAGTCCTAACTGTGCTGGACTTAGGTATCAGCACAGAACTGGGGAGGTGGTCACTTCCATGGTCTCCAAGGACGCTCCATTTTATATCTGATGCTGCCTCTTGGGATACAAGCGCCAGGTCGATGGCCGTGTCAGGGTCCCCCGGTCTCATTGCTAGCCTAGTGGGTGTACCGTCATTTAGACAGACAATATCCATCTCAAGCAAGGCCTCAGCAAGAGCAGTACCCTGTCTGTTCTCTCCCGACCTGCCCCATTCCTTGGTGCAGGCGTTGAAGTCACCACATATCAGATACCTGGTACCTTGAGTGTCCACTGAACCTTTCAACCAGTCCCAATTCTCTCTGCTTATGCAAGATTCCCCACTTACATATATATTTATCAGGTTCCAGCTGTATCGGCCGATTTGTATCCGCATTCCCTGCAGTGTGTGTGTGTGTATGGGTGGGTGGGTGTGGGTGGGGGGGGGGGGGAGAGAGAGAGAGAGAGAGCCTTCTCTACCTTGGTCATATCTGATTATGAGTTCATATGTTCTATGAGCAGGGAGCCACCGGCTGAGCAGCCATTCACCGAATCCTTTCCTTCTCTTATTGAAGCAGTTTCCTTTCACTGAATTCAAGTCAACACTTTACCATACAGTGGCAATGCCCCATGTTATGGTCAGAAGCCTATTCCTTCTATCTTGTGTCTATCTAACATTTTCATATATCTTTCATTCGCACCCGAGGACAACCAATTTGTCTGATATTGTTTGCCAACAACATATAGAGAATGTTTTTTGCGATGTAGTCCATCTAGCATGCAGTATTCTTGGCCACACCATAACATTTGATTCTGAGAAGTGTGTGCATTGTTCTTTCACTAGTGTGAGTGCACTTCAGCATTAGTCACACAGTCCTTTCCTAGAGATGGTTGGGATACAATTCTGACATTGAGAGTTGAGTTGAGTTGAGTCAATAACCAACAACATAGCACTTGGGACATTTCATACGTGCTCCGTCCTCATCTGCAACAGCCAACGAAGAGTCCCAATGGTACCATTAGCAGTCTGATTATGTGTCCGTCTGACCTTTCCTCTGAGTCCTGAAAGCCAAGCAGATCCTCTGGCCACTCCCTGCAGCCCATTCTCTCCAAGCCGTGATGATCTGTTCTTCTGCACTATGGATATGATTCCAAAAGGTCCCCAACCATATCTGTCTTATCTTGCACCAATATACCCCACGGGTTGCAGACCCAGCCATTGACCTTGAAATAGGAAGACGTGAAATCTTTGATCTTGCTGGAGGTAAGAGGTCCAGGTCTCCAGATCCCACTCCCTATAAGAGGGAGAGTTGTTTATATATATTGCATTACATTGGCACCTTGCCATCTTGACGGACGATAGTTTGTTAAATTGTGCTTCAAAAAGGCATAATAACTACCCATGGCGGTGGCGAATGTGACTGATAAGGCCGATTCACGCTGTAAATGTTCGTCCACAGTGGATGCATGTGAACACATGGTCATTTCCACCATCATGCACCATCTTACATCTCACACGCTCAGTGTGTGACTTATCTGCAATCATTTTCTCCTTTGTCTTTATTCCATTTCTAATATTTGCCCTCCATGCAACACGTTCAGCTGTGACTTGCTCTCAATGTGCATTATCAATGCCTGTATCAATCATGTCCCACTTACACACATCCATGTATCGTAGTAGAGGCCGACCCTGAAATCTATTACCCATTTGTAATTCACCAAAAAAATATGTCCTTTTGTATTCTACCATCACTCATCTTCCTAACGTGTCTTATCCATCTAAGTCTACAAAGGTCACACAACCTGATCTTTTCAATAAATCAGTATTTGTGATATATATATATATTCTTTTTCTAATTTCCAATGGCAGTGACTTACTGCATCAGATGTTCTTTATTTAATATGATGCAGTTTTTGTTTGTCCTATTCTATTCTTTATACAGACACACACATTAACATACGTGGGGGCATCATTTGAAAACCTCTTTTGTATGTGTGTGCGTGCGTGTGTGTGTGTGTGTGCGCGTGCATGTGTGCGTGTGTATGAGACAGATAGAGAATATATTCCGGAGGAACAAAATTTCAATGCAAGTCTCCAGTGGCAATAAAGTGCATGGATTCCTGGAGAAAATATTCTCTGGTGCCACTACTCAGTGTACCTGACCCTTCGTGAACAGTCTGTCACAAAATTCAACGCCGTTTTGAAACTTCCTACTCCACTCATACACTCGCTGGACTGACAGGCATGCATGACCATACTGGACCTTCATTCACCGATGAATTTCTATAGGTTTCACCCCCCTTCACTAATAAAAAAAAAACGGATAACAGAACGCTGCTCCTCTTTCGTGCATGTCAAAAGTGGGACAGCCATCTATAAACTGTCCTTATGACGTCACCGTGGCCATTGCTCTGTTATGTCACATGCTTACCCCTCTTGACATTCTTAACAATAATATTGACAGGTTACAAGACAATGGCTTGGTTATTGTAATTTCTATCACATTTTGAAGGTTTTTATTTGAAACCCCCTCCTAATATCATGCAGTTTTTGTTTGTCGTATTCTATTCTTCATACATGCACACATTAAGATACAGTGGTACCTCGGGTTATGAACTTAATTTGTTCCAGAACTTGGTTCGTAACCCGAAACGTTCGTAACCCGAAATGTTTGTAATCCGAAACATTGAAATCAATGAAATAAAGACAATCCTTTTCAAGATGAAAGAATCGTTCTTTTTTATTAACATCCGGTCGTTTACCTGACAAAACGCAAAGAATACATGTACTTCACATATTAAATAAATGGGAAAGAAAACAACCAAATTAATTAAATGTAAAATTTTAAAAATTTTAAAAAGAGTTAGTCTATCTTTATTACCAAGAAAACGTTCATGGGAAATTTGTCACTTTCTTTGTTATTCTGAATCATTAGTTTCAGGAGTATCTTGTTGCTGTTTCTTGGCAGCCGACTGGGAATCTTTCTGCACCAAGAAACTATCAAGGGAAATTTGTCACTTCCTTTGCTGGAGAATCTTTCTGAAGTGGGCCATCATGTTATCATTCATCAGGTTTACTGCCCTGTTAGCAACAAGTTTGTTGGATGGCGGTTCATAATGAAATCTTCGACGTCTACCCACTTGCTGCGAATTTCTTTAATCTTGGCAGTTGAAATAGTCACTGACTCCTCATCATCGGACGACAACTCCTCCTTTAATGTCTTTAGCTGTTCATTCTGAAGATCCACAAGCTCATCTGTAGTACTGTTTGTACTGTATGCGATCGTTTATCTTCAATGTTACACCTTGCTCTCTCTCTCTCTCTTTCTCTCTCTCTCTCTCTCTCTCTCTCTCATCCCCCCCCCCCCCCCCCCCCCCCCCCCCCCCCCCCCCCCCCTTCGTTCGTACGTTCGTTCGTAACCCGAGACATAAAATTTTCGAAGTTGTTGTTCGTAACCAGAATTGTTTGTGACCTGAGGCGTTCGTAACCTGAGGTACCACAGTATATCATTTTCAAGTGAAATAGCAAACGCACAATGAATTATATGTTATTGCAAACATACAGTTGTCATTCTAGTTACATACACTTCCAACTGTCCTCTCATCATTAGTGCGATTTACACATAGTTGAGGTTATAATCCAGTGTTTTACTTCATTTTTTAATCATAAATGAAGATCAGTGCATCTGATTTCCACAGCCTTTTTCTTTCAGGTTTGCCTTCATCTGAATCCTCCACCTTCTTCTACTTCTTCTCTGTCATTGTTATTTTACTAATACTTGCTCAAAATATTATGTTGGTGACTTGTTAAACTAGTTGAAACTCTCAGATATGTTTGTGGAAATTTGTCCCCTAAAGGGCTATTGGGAAAAAGTTTACTTTGCCCACGGGGTTTTTTGGGAAAGGCCTGGGTGATTTTTTCCCTTAGGGGACCCCAAAGGCCAAAGGGCTTTAATCCTGGAAATGTTGGGCCCTTGCTTAAAAATTTCAACAAAAGGGGTGCAACCAAATTAAAAAAGGGGGCCCAAAAAAAAACACACCCAAACCAAAAATTTTTCCAACCAAATTTGTTTGGCCCCCAAAAAACCCGGGGTTTTATTGGGGCCGAGAACTTTTTTGGGCCAATTTCAGTTTGGGTACTTGACTAAAAAATTAATCTTTGATTTTTTTAAAAAGCCCAAAGGAAAAATTTTTGGGGGTTTTTTTGTTCCCCCAAAGGCATGATAAATTTTTCCTTTTTGGGGTTTAGTTTTCTTAAATTCCCCTTTAAGGGGTTTCTTTTCATGGATTGTCTTTTACCCCAATTTGCACCTTTTCCTTTTCTCTCCCCTTTCCCTTTTTTCTTCCTTTTTCCCTTCCTTTTTTTTGCCCCTTCTTTTTTCAAGGTTTGCCAAATTTGTTTGTTTTGGGCTAAGTCTGTTGTTTGTTTTATAAAACCAGAGGGCAAGGGGGATATTTTTGTCCCTTTTGGTTTATTTTTTTCCCCAATACTTCCATTTGGTTTTGGTTTTTAACCTTCCCGCCCCCCTTGCCTTTTCTTCCTTTTTTCCCCTTTCCCGCCTTTTTCTTCCCTTGTTTTCCAAATTTTTAATTTGGAAAATAAAACCTTTTTTAACCCCGAGCACCATAGGTTTTTTTGGGTTTTTTTTTGGACAATTCCCCCCCCGGGGGTTCCACCTTAAAAAAATGTATTGGGTTTTCTTTTTTGTCCTTTTAAAATTCCAAGGTTTTTTTTCCCATGGATTTTTTTTTAATTTTTTCCCCCTTTTGGTATGGGAAAAAAGTTTAATATTTTTTTTTTCATTCCCTTAAGGGCTTTCTTAACTTTTTTTCCACGGCCCCCAGGGGGATAAGTTTTCAACAAATTGGTTTTTTTCCCTTTTTTCTGCCTGAAATGGCTTTAAATTCCCCCGGTTGGTTTTTTTTTAATTTATTTCTGGTTGGGCATTAATTTCTTCCCCTTTAAAACATTTAAACTTTTTTAATTTTTTTGAAAATTTTTTTTAAATAATTGAATCTCTTGACTAGTGTGTTTTTAGTATTATAAAGTGAATTATAAAGTGACCCGGGAAGGTAAACCCGGTCAACAAATGCCCACAGAAGTCGGATGTGTTGGCCTAACAGGCACAATGCAAACACATCCGAAAAAACTCTCCGGATGAACGCAGCAGAAGAAGAATTAGATGAAGTATTATAAAGTGTATAGAGTAACATAAATGATAATTTCAAGCTGTAGCTCAGTGTTGTTGTTGTCTATGCCAGTCTGTCATGGGTCAATGCTGTCCTGTCATCAGACATGCAGTAGCGGTTGCCTCAATAAAATATGTAACCAGACGACGGGCAAATGTGCCTCTTGTGCTCCTGCATACGCTGGACCTGACTGCACACCAAAAGGTGAAGGATCTGTTTGTTTAGTGCTTTCCATGTATGTACGTACACTCACCCACCTGGACACATATAAAAACATATCACAAGTTCCAGAGAAGGGGGAAATGAACATAAATAAGAAAGGGAAAGTCAAATATGTTTTCTGCATTAAAAGACATGTCCCTTTGATAAAACCTATACTGGAGGCATGATTGGAAGGCAGATGAGCAAGAGATAGACAAAGATACACTCACTCACTGGCACCTTGCCGTCTTGACAGACAATAGTTTGTTTATTGTGCATAAAATAGGCATAATAACTGCAACCCAGGGCAGGTAACCAGAGATGAAGTTATACCTCTTCATAGCTTAACACCTGAACTGATTTGTAGAGACCAGGTGTAATCCATGCTAGTATGATTCCTATCTTAGTCTGCCTAGTTTACTCCAGAGGAAAGGTAACACCAGTACATCTGGAGCAAGGTAAGCTGCAGAAGCTGCCGGATCAGAAAAGCAAAGCTCTGTCTGCCTGTCGGAGCTTTCATCCTAGACCAGTTGCTGACCAAAGCTTTGTGCCTGGTCTGCCCTGCCATGACATTTTAGTGCATTTCCTCACACTAGGATAAAGCTTGTACCCTTCCAGTTGCACTCCTCCACCCGGACCCGTTGACACAATGTGGAGTGTCGGGTTTGGTGAGCGCTGCCCTACATTCGGAGCTAACAGGCAGCAGGTAGTAGTACCATCTACTATTATATGGTAGTTCAGTCATGTCCGCCCAAGACCTGACAATGATAAAAGGTCATTGAATGAATCACTAAGAACAAGAATTAAATAGTGGGCTTTACTAGAACACCATTACAAGAAACAAACTGGACGTTGCGGCTAAAGCCATCATTAACACAGTATAAACAAACACAAACCGACACAACTACATGAAAATATAAATATACCTGTTACTTAGCTGTATCTTGTTGTGGTTGGATTCGTATTTCAAATGATCAATGCATATGATGACTTACAGAGGCATGAATCAATGATAGAAGTGGGGAGATACCCTCAAAAGGTGTCTGTCAGTGTGTACAACTCAAGCAAGAGACAAAGTGTTGGTGAACCATCACAACCAACCTTTACTGTGGAGATGGCACTTGATTAATTGATTGACATTATTTTCATTAACAATTGATAATAAATAACAATCAAAAGTTTCATCATTTCAGGTTGCCCTGCAAACTGTAAAACTAAAACTGGATGTAACAATGTTACCGACGTCTGTCATGATTGCAAAGATGGATACTTTGGACCTTCATGCCAGTCCAACTGCTCTAGTAATTGCATGAACGGCCTATGTAATAAAGCCACTGGGCATTGTTCAAGTTGTAAGACTGGATATTATGGATCTTCATGCCAGTCCAGCTGCCCTAGTAATTGCTTGAACAATGTATGTGATAAAGCCACTGGGCATTGTTCAATTTGCAAGACTGGATATTATGGATCTTCATGCCAGTCCAGCTGCTCTAGTAATTGCATGAACAATGTATGTGAATAAAGCCACTGGGCATTGTTCAAGTTGCAAGACTGGATATTTTGGACCTTCATGCCAGTCCAGCTGCCCTAGTAATTGCTTGAACGGTGTATGTGATAAAGCCACTGGGCATTGTTCAAGTTGCAAGACTGGATATTTTGGACCTTCATGCCAGTCCAGCTGCCCTAGTAATTGCTTGAACGGTGTATGTGATAAAGCCACTGGGCATTGTTCAAGTTGCAAGACTGGATATTTTGGACCTTCATGCCAGTCCAGCTGCCCTAGTAATTGCTTGAACGGTGTATGTGATAAAGCCACTGGGCATTGTTCAAGTTGCAAGACTGGATATTTTGGACCTTCATGCCAGTCCAGCTGCCCTAGTAATTGCTTGAACGGTGTATGTGATAAAGCCACTGGGCATTGTTCAAGTTGCAAGACTGGATATTTTGGACCTTCATGCCAGTCCAGCTGCCCTAGTAATTGCATGAACAGTGTATGTAATAAAGCCACGGGGCATTGTTCAAGTTGCAAGGCTGGATATTTTGGTCTAAACTGCTCCATGCGGTGCCAGGATGGGTGTTTAAATTCCCTGTGCAATTTTACCACAGGAAGCTGCCTCCAGTGTAAAACTTCGAGGTTTGGAACACAGTCCTGTGCAGCATCAGGTTTGTATGAAGATATCCTCGTGTATATTTTATCATTTCCCATTGTTAGAACTTAGAATGTTTTCTTTACAATCAAGCAGATTAGTTGTTAGGCATTAGTCGCAGTTCCAACTCCACAGCAAAAGGTCACCCCCATAATGCTCTATTCCGCTTGGCTCCTGGACGAAGAAGCAGGAGGTAACCAGCACAAAAATGGACACAAGATATTGCAGACACTTAAGGCATGGAGATGTATGAGGCAGGAAAACTGGCAACAGATAGGGCGACTTTTTGGCAGGCTTTTGTGCGTTCGATTCTGAGGTAGGTCATTCGGTTCACAAGTGCAGTTTTCTTTGAGACTCTTGAGGGGGTCGTCACTGGAGTTATGTAGTTCGTGCTTTGTGGGACACTTTCGGAGTCAAAATTGTTTGGGCATGTTATGAGAAGAAATGTATTGGAGAACTTGGTGACAGCTGGCAAGATTGAAGGGAAGAGATCAAGAGGAAGACTGAGAAGAAAATTTCTGGATGGCTTGGCCATGTGGCATGGTCAAGACAGAAACACGGAGCTGATCCACTACTCTGGTGATCGAGTGAGATGGCAAAACATGACCACCCACGCTTATCGGCATGGCACATGATGGATGGATGGATATATATATATGGATATACCACCCATCCACCACATCCCTACACCTACACATCTCCCCACCCACACACACCTCTCACCCACCACACATCCCATCCACCCACACCCCAATCACACATACATTCAATAACCCACAGAGAGAGGAAGGGTGATAGAAAGAAAGAGAGAGAGAGCCAAAATAGCACAGTGGCAAGCATGCTTGCCCACCAACTGGCTGGTCAAGTGTTGGAACTCACACTGAAGCTCCCAGGTTGAAAATGAGTACATAAATATGCCCTGGGAAGTAAAGGCACTCAGCATATTAGTGACCACATCAGCCCTTGAGTGCCAGTTGATGTGTACAAATACATGGCCTGCACCATATGCCCAATGTACTTCACGGCAAATAAAAACAAGGCCTTTTACTTATATTGACAGTCAGGATTAGTGGGCCTGTAAGGAGGAGAAATAAACTGGAAGCTTAGTGGTAACAGGAAAACTTGATGAGGTCAGATTAAGAGGAAGACAAAAGAGATTAATATCTGAATGTGTAAGCCACATAATATAATCACAGGACACAGGCCTGAGCAAAGACTACCGATCATGCGAATTTGCAAACCATGATTGTCTCTGGGCTTATCTCCTGTGGCACATGGTGCTTGCTTGCTTGCTTGTGTTCGCTGGCTGTGAACTCCAACGTGAAGTCCTGTATGTCGGATGAATACATCCTGTTGTCCAGCATCAATGTGATGCCATACAGGACCTGAGGTTTGCGTGAGTATCCGTTGTCCCATGTCTGGCTTATTGGTGTGCAGACTGGTGGTTCCTCGCCGTACAGGCAGATACTCTCCGGCTTCGGAGGACTGGCACATGGTGATAGTCATCTGTTTTTTATATCATACTGTTTCATTCATGTTAGAAAATATTACAGCTTGCTGTTTTCACATTTCCTGCTAGTGTGTCAAGGTACAATCTTGTCCTGCCATTTGACCTGCAGCGGAGGTTGCCTCAATGATGTATGTAATCAGACAGATGGGATTTGTGGTTCCTGCAAGCCCGGATTTGTTGGATCCACTTGCTCACCAAAAGGTGATGTAGTCAGTGTGTGTGATGTGTTGGTTTGGTGCTGTCAGGTGTGCAGGGTGCTTTAGTAAGTCAGCACACATTTTAGTTAAGATGTTCACAGTACCACACATGTATTCACATACATGATGTCAACAAGCTTAAGTTGACAGATGCTTTCTTTTGGTTTATTCATATTGACATCTGAAGGTGCATCAAGGTGTTCACAGTTATGTGAATTCATGATGTCAGTAAGCTTAAGTTGACAGATGCTTTCTTTTGGTTTATTCATATTGACATCCGAAGGTGCATGAAGGTGTTCACAGCTACGAGAATACATGATTTCAAGATGTTCAAGCTGACTGATGCTTTCTTGGGGTTTATTCATATTGAAATATGAAGGTGTATGAAGGTGTTCACGGTTATGTGAATACATGATGTCAAGATGTTCAAATTGACAGATGCTTTCTTTGAATTTATTCATATTGATATCTG
Organism: Cepaea nemoralis; assembly: GCA_014155875.1. Lineage (NCBI taxonomy): Eukaryota > Metazoa > Mollusca > Gastropoda > Stylommatophora > Helicidae > Cepaea > Cepaea nemoralis. The sequence goes on along the minus strand of JACEFZ010016560.1, from coordinate 161,207 downwards.
AAAGTGCATGAAGAAGAGGAAAACATCAACTGTCTGTAACCCTAAAAGAATGAGAGGAAGGGGGAAATATTGAAGTCCTATTTTTTTAATGGTTATTGACAGAAGGCCAATGATAATTTTTCCAATGGTTGTTGATGAAAGGCAACAACTTGAGCTGGATTTTCCTAATGGTTGTTGATGAGAGACAACAGTTTGAGCTGGATGTTCCTAATGGTTGTTGATGAGAGACAACAGTTTGAGCTGGATTTTCCTAAAGGTTGTTGATGAGAGGCAACAGTTTGAGCTGGATATTCCTAATGGTTGTTGATGAGAGGCAACAGTTTGAGCTGGATGTTCCTAATGGTTGTTGATGAGAGACAACAGTTTGAGCTGGATGTTCCTAATGGTTGTTGATGAGAGACAACAGTTTGAGCTGGATTTTCCTAAAGGTTGTTGATGAGAGGCAACAGTTTGAGCTGGATTTTCCTAATGGTTGTTGATGAGAGGCAGCAGTTTGAGCTGGATGTTCCAAATGGTTGTTGATGAGAGACAACAGTTTGAGCTGGATGTTCCTAATGGTTGTTGATGAGAGACAACAGTTTGAGCTGGATTTTCCTAAAGGTTGTTGATGAGAGGCAACAGTTTGAGCTGGATTTTCCTAATGGTTGTTGATGAGAGGCAACAGTTTGAGCTGGATGTTCCTAATGGTTGTTGATGAGAGACAACAGTTTGAGCTGGATGTTCCTAATGGTTGTTGATGAGAGGCAACAGTTTGAGCTGGATGTTCCTAATGGTTGTTGATGAGAGACAACAGTTTGAGCTGGATTTTCCTAATGGTTGTTGATGAGAGGCAACAGTTTGAGCTGGATGTTCCTAATGGTTGTTGATGAGAGACAACAGTTTGAGCTGGATTTTCCTAAAGGTTGTTGATGAGAGGCAACAGTTTGAGCTGGATTTTCCTAATGGTTGTTGATGAGAGACAACAATTTGAGCTGGATGTTCCTAATGGTTGTTGATGAGAGGCAACAGTTTGAGCTGGATGTTCCTAATGGTTGTTGATGAGAGGTAACAGTTTCTTCTTCTTCTTTTCGTTCATCCGGAGTGTTTTTTTTCAGATGTGATTGCGGTGTGTCTGTTATGCGCCATTGGGCCGAAACCCGTAGGCCAACACATCGACTTTAGCGTGCTTTTTTGACCAGGTAGCATTCCTGGGAGACTCTCACTTTTGTGGTGCCATCTACAACCATGCTGGCCAAGTTAGAACGGTCGAAGACAACGGTCATCCCTCAAAGGAAGGCAGGGACAGTCCATAGCATTTTCCGCCATCCAAGGTTGCTTCCATAGTTGCAGGGCCGACACATAACGCCCTGGTTCTGGGCTAGCCGAGGGAATCGTCACGTCCTGCTCATGGCTGCTTTAAATCCTCACTTCAATATATTGGTCATTTCGTTTGCCCCGGGCCATTCCCGCACAAACCAGACAGGTTTGCAGACGGTATCCACTCAGCGAGTTTTCGGACATGTGCTTGTCGTTGCGCCCGTCAGAGCTGTTCCAGGCACGACAGACATTCGGAAAACTACCTAGTCAGAGCTGTTCCGAACAAGAGCGGCATTCGGAAACTAGGTAGTCAGAGCTGTTCCTAGCACGAGAGACATTCGGACGAGACATTTCACTCGGACGTAATTGCGTAGTGTCAATTTTTAGTTTGCCACCCGTAGGACGACACTTCCGGCGGGCATTTTTTAATGAGGTTAGCCTTCCTCGGGTTTCGAGACTCTTGTTTCGGCTTCCACACAGCAAGCTTTCGCTTCGGGCTGCCACGTAATGGATTCGCAAGACAGGCGTTCCATTTCGTGTCAACGAGACAATTTTCCACCTTTGACTACACTCACTCCATGAGTGTGGTTACAGACTATCGGACGTCTGTGGCACGTGCGACCGAGGTGTTTTTCCACTTTTTGTACTCGCTCACGAGGTAGGCTGCATGTGCTGCCGGCTCAGCACCTTACCTCCGTGCGTCTGTGGGCGAGTAATGGCCAGGCCCTTTCATCCGGGGATACCTCATATCTCCCAGCTAAGAGCCATCGAACGAATCTGCGCCGAGCATGTAGCGTTCTCAGCACATCATCACAATTTTGATGTAGGTTTGTGTCGGCCAGGCTCCCACTTCCGAGAGTTTATGGCTTAGAGACGTTCAGCCATACACCTCAGATGGGAGCCTTAGAGGTTATGCCCGGACTGAGATTTAGGGATCGTTTGCCTGATTTTGACTGCTATCCTCAGTCTTACCTGCAGGGCAGCAGGTTGTGTCTCTCTTAGTCTGGTCCCTATCCCACGAGCCATCCGATATGTAGTTTTCACCCATCGGCAAGCACATGGGATCGATGGGACACGCAAGCTCCCCCACCACGGCAAGGTGGAGACACATCGGGGGAGGAGGCAACAGTTTGAGTTGGATGTTCCTAATGGTTGTTGATGAGAGGCAACAACTTGAGCTGGATGTTCCTAATGGTTGTTGATGAGAGGCAACAGTTTGAGCTGGATGTTCCTAATGGTTGTTGATGAGAGGCAACAGTTTGAGCTGGATTTTCCTAATGGTTGTTGATGAGAGGCAACAACTTGAGCTGGATTTTCCTAATGGTTGTTGATGAGAGGCAACAGCTTGAGCTGGATTTTCCTAATGGTTGTTGATGAGAGGCAACAGTTTGAGCTGGATGTTCCTAATGGTTGTTGATGAGAGGCAACAACTTGAGCTGGATGTTTCCAATGGTTGTTGATGAGAGGCAACAGTTTGAGCTGGATGTTTCCAATGGTTGTTGATGAGAGGCAACAGTTTGAGCTGGATGTTTCCAATGGTTGTTGATGAGAGGCAACAGTTTGAGCTGGATGTTTCCAACAGTTTGAGCTGGATGTTTCCAATGGTTGTTGATGAGAGGCAACAGTTTGAGCTGGATGTTTCCAATGGTTGTTGATGAGAGGCAACAGTTTGAGCTGGATGTTTCCAATGGTTCTTGATGAGAGGCAACAGTTTGAGCTGGATGTTCCTAATGGTTGTTGATGAGAGGCAACAGTTTGAGCTGGATGTTCCTAATGGTTGTTGATGAGAGGCAACAGTTTGAGCTGGATGTTCCTAATGATTGTTGATGAGAGGCAACAGTTTGAGCTGGATTTTCCTAAAGGTTGTTGATGAGAGGCAACATTTTGAGCTGGATTTTCCTAAAGGTTGTTGATGAGAGGCAACAGTTTGAGCTGGATGTTCCTAATGGTTGTTGATGAGAGGCAACAACTTGAGCTGGATGTTTCCAATGGTTGTTGATGAGAGGCAACAGTTTGAGCTGGATGTTTCCAATGGTTGTTGATGAGAGGCAACAGTTTGAGCTGGATGTTTCCAATGGTTGTTGATGAGAGGCAACAGTTTGAGCTGGATGTTTCCAATGGTTGTTGATGAGAGGCAACAGTTTTAGCTGGATGTTTCCAATGGTTGTTGATGAGAGGCAACAGTTTGAGCTGGATGTTTCCAATGGTTGTTGATGAGAGGCAACGGTTTGAGCTGGATGTTTCCAATGGTTGTTGATGAGAGGCAACAGTTTGAGCTGGATGTTTCCAATGGTTGTTGATGAGAGGCAACAGTTTGAGCTGGATGTTCCCAATGGTTGTTGATGAGAGGCAACAGTTTGAGCTGGATGTTCCCAATGGTTGTTGATGAGAGGCAACAGTTTGAGCTGGATGTTTCCAATGGTTGTTGATGAGAGGCAACAGTTTGAGCTGGATGTTTCCAATGGTTGTTGATGAGAGGCAACAGTTTGAGCTGGATGTTCCCAATGGTTGTTGATGAGAGGCAACAGTTTGAGCTGGATGTTTCCAATGGTTGTTGATGAGAGGCAACAGTTTGAGCTGGATGTTTCCAATGGTTGTTGATGAGAGGCAACAGTTTGAGCTGGATGTTCCTAATGGTTGTTGATGAGAGGCAACAGTTTGAGCTGGATGTTCCTAATGGTTGTTGATGAGAGGCAACAGTTTGAGCTGGATGTTCCTAATGGTTGTTGATGAGAGGCAACAGTTTGAGCTGGATGTTTCCAATGGTTGTTGATGAGAGGCAACAGTTTGAGCTGGATGTTTCCAATGGTTGTTGATGAGAGGCAACAGTTTGAGCTGGATGTTTCCAATGGTTGTTGATGAGAGGCAACAGTTTGAGCTGGATGTTTCCAATGGTTGTTGATGAGAGGCAACAGTTTGAGCTGGATTTTCCTAAAGGTTGTTGATGAGAGGCAACAGTTTGAGCTGGATGTTTCCAATGGTTGTTGATGAGAGGCAACAGTTTGAGCTGGATGTTTCCAATGGTTGTTGATGAGAGGCAACAGTTTGAGCTGGATGTTTCCAATGGTTGTTGATGAGAGACAACAGTTTGAGCTGGATGTTTCCAATGGTTGTTGATGAGAGACAACAGTTTGAGCTGGATGTTTCCAATGGTTGTTGATGAGAGGCAACAACTTGAGCTGGATGTTTCCAATGGTTGTTGATGAGAGGCAACAGTTTGAGCTGGATGTTCCTAATGGTTGTTGATGAGAGGCCAATATTGAAGGTGCATATTTCTGGTTGACAGAAGTCATGGTCGGTAACTATTGTCGAACTTTTCCAGTTTTATCTGGATGCTAATTTATTTGAATTATAATTAATTTATCTAGATCTCCCCTTCCACTATATCCATGTGTAAGATCAACATACATTTGAAAACAATTCTGGGATACAACGAGCTCTCAAACTATATTTGTATAAGAACACACTATAGTGATTCTTAAACCGTAACAATATACTTTATTCTTCTGTGTTACAGTCAGTAAATGTACATGCCTTGTAACAAGCCTTAATGTGTATCTGGAGGTAACTTTTGGTAGACCAATATGTTCCCCATAGTTAATAACAATTGCCACATCATTCTTTAATTTTCAGTGAGTCATGTACCAGTGAATTTTTGCATTTTCCCCATGCCTTTATACTGCATTTCTTTTATATTTTTGTTCTTAGTTAGCTTTGAATGATGTGTGGATGAAATAATGTATGAAAGAGAGTAATAGAAGGGCAGAATGTTAGACGGGCCTTGCGTGCCCAATTATTAACCCTTTAAAAATAAAGTTTGTTTCTTCGTGGTTCAGAAAGCAATGTCAAACTACTGAATGCAACACTTGCCTAGTACATCAACAGCAGCTGACAATGTAGTAATGAAGTAAGGGATACGCAACAAATTTTTTTTTTTTTTTCGTGCTGGCATACAGTGCTAGCCCATAATTTTATAAACCAACTAGCACGTGGTGGCCCCCTTTACTTCCCAAGGCATTCTGGGTACCCATGTTAAACCGGGTGGACTTGGGGGATCAGGTCAATTGTTTAACATTTGAATGTGTCCAGCTGTGGATCAAAGCATGACCACTGGGTGGGCAGGCAAGTCAGGCCACACTTCCCTCACAGTTATGTCAATACATGATGTCAACAAGTTCTTTCAAAAGTCTTAAAAGTCGAGAGGATTAACTTCATTGCACTGGGTTTTATCCCATATGGCTCGGTCTCTTTCCACAGGCAGCTGCCGAAAGCATGCACAAAGCTCCAGCGACAACCCCCAGGAGTCTCTGAGAAAAATACACTCGTGAATTGAAAGATGTAGCCCTGAATTGAACCCACAACCTTCAAAGAACGAGGAAGATGGTTTTACCACTTCTCCATGAAGAATCGGATGTCAACAAGCTCAAGCTTTCTTTGGATTTAACGAAAGCAGGTAAACTAAGCAGGCCAAGAGAGGGATCATGCTGCATGGGCAACACATCGTATCTAAATTTGATACCAAGCTTTGTGCTATGGAGAGTTATAATTCCATTTTACAAACTATCATCTGTCGAGACGACAAGGTGCCCATCAGGGAATAATAGACACAAGAAGAAAAAGAAGATAAAACTTCACATTTTGAAATAATTTATTTTTGGTCTATTTAATGTTTCAAAATACTTTCATGTAGTGAATTTGAATAACGAAGACACAAACAGTAGATTGCACATTTTATGGCCTGGCATAGTTCACTGAGCCGGAGCCGACTCTGTAGTGACGGGGTTACGGATGCAGCTGATACTCCCACATACCGCATTCGAAACACAGCTGTGGGCGATTCGGCAGCAAACTGACTTGTGTTGGTTTTTTACAAAATGGTATGGGAGCCGGCTGTTCACATACACATTAAGGCTTGTTAAAAGGCACATACATTTACTTACTTTAACACAGAAGAAGAAAGTATATTGTTACGGTTTAAGAATCACTATAAATTACTGATCGTAAATTTCCCCTCTGCTGTGTGTCCACCGTGACGAGGTAGAGGGGCTTGTGCGTCCCAATGACCCCAAGAGCTATGCCGACGGTAGCACAGCTACTGGTAGGGCCACCCATGTCGGACAGGTCAAGGGAGAGGGACCAGACGAAGAGACACACAAACCTGCTGCCTTGTAGGTAGACTGGGGACAGTCAAAGGCTAGGGAAAGCACCCCAAATACATGCTTGTCGAAATCGGATGTACTGAGCCACAGGCTTGACAAAGCAGTGCAACGTGAAACCTGCTGCCTTGTAGGTAGACTGGGGACAGTCAAAGGCTAGGGAAAGCATCCCGAATAAATGCTTGTCGAAATCGGATGTACTGAGCCACAGGCTTGACAAAGCAGTGCAACGTAACTTAATTCATGATGTCACAAATCAAAATTAATCGATATGGTGCTAATCCCGTGAAGTCCCATCAGGCGGTGATAGTGCCGGGCCCCCTGCCTCGAGGGGGTCCACCCATGACTACTGGTGGTCACCTTCCCCTGTGCTGTGGAGTCAAGGCACAGAGGAGTAGGTTAAGAGCTATTGACCAAATACCCCGGACACTCAACATACTACAGTGGAATGCCGAAGGAGTTTACAAGAAGAAAGACTCCCTAACACATCGTCTTCATAAAGATAGAATAGATGTGGCATGCATTCAAGAGACACACCTCAACGCCAATCACAAATTCTCAGTCAGAGGATATCAGGCCACACGTTTCGACCGCGAAGGACACAAAGGAGGAGTTCTAATACTTACACGAAATACAATACCTTGCAGCGAAGTATCTGTGATCTCTGACAACCAAACGGAAATTATAGGTGTTGACATAATGATAAAGGACGTGAAAATAAGAATCTACAATCTGTATAGCCCAGCAGATAAGGACCTTACACTCTCAAACATGAAAATAACTGACACAAACTGCATTATTGTCGGAGACTTTAATAGCCGTTCAGAAAGATGGGGATACCCAGATACTGACAAAAGAGGAGATGAATTGGAGGACTGGGAAATAGACTCAAATCTCCATCTACTCAACAAAGCGGATGACACACCGAGCTTCTACTCCAGAAGATGGCTTACCACTTCTACTCCAGACTTAGCTTTCTGCACAGGAGACATCCTCCACAAAATCGATCGCCATGTGCTGGACCAATTAGCAGGTAGTGACCACAGACCAATCAAGCTTGAAATGAATATGGAGTATGTTCCACAGGAGCAAAAGCCCTTGCCCCGCTGGAATTACAAACGAGCAGATTGGGACAGATTTGCCATACTAACAGACAAATATTGTGAAAACATAAATACACGATATGGCAACATAAAGCAAATGGTGGAAAGTCTAAACAGAGCGATAATACAGGCAGCCACTGAGTCCATTCCAAGAGGAGCGAGGAAAAATTACAAACCATACTGGACTGAAGAACTACAAAGTTTGGAGGACAAAGTTGAAGATGCCAGGAAGACAGCAGAGAGAGAACAAACAATTGAAGCAAACATCTCTCTCAAAGCCATCTCAGCAAAATATAAAAGAACAGTAAATCAAACAACAAGAGATTGTTGGAGGGGAAAAACAGAAAACCTGAATTTTGACAGGGATGGAAACAAACTATGGAAACTAGTGAAAGCCATGAACAATGAAGGACCTAGAAACAAACAAATAACAATTAAACAAGGAAATGCCTTGCTTACAGGCAAAAAGGCTGCAAATGCACTAATGGAACACTATGCAAATGCAAACCACATTGATATTACAACCGAACAGAAGAAAGCAATCAAAGACAAACAGACACATCATAGAAATACAGAGACAGCAGCAGAATATATGATGGCAAATCTAACAATGGAAGAAATGGAACAGGCAATGAATACCCTAAAAAAGAAGAAATCACCAGGAAAGGATGGAATCACAAATGAAATGCTAATAGGACTAGGCACCAAGGCAAAGAAGAAACTACTAGCAGTCCTAAATAACAGCTGGAAGAGAGGAATAGTCCCACAGGCATGGAAGAAAGCTATACTAATACCAGTCCCAAAGAAAGGAAAAGACCTGGAAGAACCAAATGGCTATCGACCTATCAGTCTACTGAGCTGTGTAGGAAAATTAATGGAACGCATTATCAATGGCAGGCTAACATGGCATCTGGAAGAAAACAAACTCTTAACACCACACCAAGCAGGATTCAGAAAATACAGATCCACTGAAGATCAAATAACCTATATAGCTCAGGAAATAGAGGATGCCTTCCAAGAGAAAAAGCACACACTAGCAGTCTGGATAGATTTAGAAAAAGCATTTGATAAAGTATGGAAGGAAGGACTGAAAGTAAAACTGCAAAACATGCATGTTTGTGGAAAAATGTATAAATGGATCAGCCACTACCTTGAGAACAGAACTGCCAGGACAAAAGTACAAGGACAAACAAGCAAAATGATGCTGCTGGAGCAAGGTGTCCCCCAAGGAGGAGTTCTTTCACCAACATTATTCCTAGCATATATAAATGACATCACAGAAAATTTTCCAGCCAGAGTACACACATCCTCCTTTGCAGATGACCTAGCCATATGGACATCTGAAGAATATATTAGTACAGCTAACAGCAGAATACAGCAAGCCTTATTAGCGCTAGAGGACTGGTCAAAATCATGGCTAGTGAAGATAAGTGAGGAGAAAACAACATGCACAGTGTTCTCCCTCTCAAATAAAACTCAGCAACCTAAGCTGGTATTGAATGGAAAAATATTGCGCCATGAAGTAAATCCAAACTATCTAGGAGTCACCTTTGATCGTCGCCTGACATGGAAGACACAGGTTGAGAAAAATCGAACAAGAGCAAGGCAGAGAATGGCAGTCATGAAAAAGCTTGCTGGTACAACGTGGGGAGCAGATGAGAAAGTTCTCAAGAAGTTATATACTGGACGGGTGAGGCCAGTACTGGAATATGGCATTGCAGCTTGGGCAACAGCAGCTAAGTCAAACTTTAACAAAATAAGTAGAGTCCAAAACCAAGGAATGCGAATCATAACTGGAAGCCTGAAGACAACGCCTATTAATGAACTAGAAAAGATCACTTGTTTACAACCAATGCAGGATAGAAGAGATAGCAGAGCCCAGCAACAAGCAGAAAAATTTAGAAGATTGACAGACCACCCTATGTACAACAGATTTAATGGTTTTGGAAAGGGAAGACTGAAGCGTAGCAACTTTGTAGAAACTGCAAAATGAAGGATTAGGGCAGATCCTATACTTAACATATCAACAGTCAAACCCATACACAATGCACACAACTTCCCAGCTTGGAGACAGCAGCAACTGCCTGAGATGATAGAAAACATTCCTGGTATTGAGAAAAAGAACACTCAGCATGAAACCGAAAGAAGAGAAATAACCCTAAACTACATAAAAGAACATTACCCAAGCAGGAATTGGACCCATGCATATACAGATGGATCAGCCAAAAATTCAATAGAGAATGGAGGAGGAGGAATTCTCCTAAATTTAAAAAATGGAGTGAAAAAAACACATTCAATGGCAACTGGAAAATTTTCAAGTAACTTCAAAGCGGAGGTAGAGGCTTTGAAAACTGCAGCAGAAATGCTCCTGATGGAGGAAAATAAAGAGAAGCAAATAGCTATCTTCACAGATGCAAAGTCAGCTGTCTCAATACTCAAGAGCAATAACAGCACAGAACTAACTGACCTAAGAGCAGCACTCCATGGTCTATGCCAGAAATCCAAAAAAGTTGTAATACAGTGGATCCCATCACATTGCAGTATACCTGGAAACGAAGAGGCTGACAGACTGGCAAAAGAGGGCGGACGACTACCACAGCCTGACATAGACATAACCTATAATGAGGCAAAGAGGTTGATAAAAAGCACTTATAGAACCAAATGGGAATCTGAGCATCCAGGCCATCAGAAGGATGATGCATATTACAAACTCGACCGAAGAGAACAAGTAGCAATCTTCAGACTCCGCACAGGACATAACAGGCTGAAATACCACTTGTTCAATAAACTAAAGATAGGAGATACTGATGAATGTAATTGTAGAACTGGAAAAATGACAGCAAAACATTTGCTGCAGGATTGCCCAACGTATGCAGAACAGAGAAAGATATTTTGGCCCACACCTGCTTCATTTGAGGACAAGCTCTATGGAGATATCAACAAGCTCAAGTTGACCGCAGCTTACTTTAACTACATACAGGTTGACATTTAAAGGTGCATGAAGACCCAGAGGCATGAAATGAAATATTGCTTGGATACCAAATCCATTATGTGGAAAGTCCAAATCGAAAGCTCGCTGTGTGGGCTTCATAAAAGGTGGAAAAGTGTCCTAGTGGCACGAAATGGAATATTGCTTGATAGCAAATCCATTACGTGGAAAGTCCGAATCAAAAGCCCATTGTGTGGGCTTCATAAAAGGTGGAAAAGTGTCCTAGTGGCATGAAATGGAATATTGCTTGGATAGCAAATCCATTACGTGGAAAGTCCGAATCGAAAGCTCACTGTGTGGATGTCATCTGCAGACTGCATACTTCTGGTTTCCGGAAGAACAGCCTATGGTGAACGGAAGGCCCAATATACGGAAGTGAGGCTAAGCAGCCATGTGCAGGACGTGACGATTCCTTGGGTGAGCCCAGTACCAGAGCGCTATGTATCGGCTCTGCAAGTATGGAAGCCTCCTTGGATGGCGGGGAATGCCCATGGTCTGCCCCTGCCTTCCCTTGAGGGCTGACCAGGATCTTTGGCTGTTCTATATGGACCAGCTGGGATGGGGGATAACACCACAACAGTGAGAGTCAAACGTCTTAAGAAACCCCCGGGAAGGTTAACCCGGTCAACAAATGCCCGCAGAAGTCGGATGTGTCGGCCTAACGGCGCAAGAACGCAGCTCTGCTGTAAACAGGCACAACGCAATCACATCCGAAAAAAAACTCCGGATGAACGAAGAAGAAGATCGTAAATTTGCCAAGAGATCACAGCAGCAAAAAATGCTGGTGTTGACTGCGACATCCTGTAAAGGATATGCAACTCACATAGTTTGCTGCATTTCATTTACAAAAACCAACTGTGCAAACTAAATGAAGGTATTATCTTATTGCTTTATGTTATGTGATTTCTGCAGTTTGTATCTGACGAGATGCAACTAAATATGCCAGGCAATAAATCATACAATCTAATTAAGGATTGATTGTAGAAAATCCTTGAACTGAATGAATTAACCCCTATGTCTGCTTGCCTCACAATCTTAGGTTGTCCAGTGAATTGCAATGCGACCAATGGATGCGATCAAGTAACTAGCACCTGTAGAGGCTGCAATGTTGGTTTCTTTAGCCCTTCTTGTCAGGATATCTGCCCTAAACATTGTTTGGGTAGTGCGTGTAATCAAGCCACAGGAAACTGCTCAAGCTGTGAAATTGGATATTTTGATCCAAACTGTTCCAGTGATTGTCCTACTGGGTGTTTAGATTCCTACGTGTGATTTCATCACTGGAAGGTGCCTGGAATGCCAGCGTGGCATGTTTGGAGTAGCTCCATGCCAGCCTTCAGGTATGCTTGAGAACAACTGTTCACATTCTAAATCACCCCATGACTCTTAGGAATTTATGCTGATAGATAAGTGGGTCGTTCACTCGCTTTGAACTCAAGTGTTGTCCATACAGTGCTACTACTTCTAGTGAACTTGACTGATTTTTGTGTGTGTGTGTGTTTGCTTTTCCTATTACTAGTGTCCCTTGACATCAGGCGAACCAATTCTGACTTCTGAGGTACTTGTGCTTAGGTATTTATAATGCCCATGTTAAACACTGCCTCAGTGAGTCATTTGTTATTGATTATTTTTCATGCGTTTTAATGCTATTGTTCTTTTGTTGTCAAAATTTGCCTCATAAGTGATGTTGAATGAAAGAATGTATGAGAGGAAATGGAGAAGAAGGGCAGAATGTCAGATGGGCCTGCGTGCCCAATTCTTAACCCTTTGAAAATAAAGACTTTCGTTCGTTCGTTCGTTTGTTCGTCCCAAAGTCAAGGACGAGAAGTCACATTTTAGTCCAACTGACCGGTGTAGGGGTTAAACCTACTACCTCGGCATCAGCACACCGGATGTTTAAGAATGAGTGCTCTTATCCATTCGGCCACGCTGATCTCCAGTGTCTATCTCATGATATCATCATCATCATGTGCCCTGCCAGCTAACATAGGCGTCCATGGCTCTCCACAGACCTTGGTCTTTGGTGTTCTGGATCAAGTCTGCTGATGATATTCCTCCATGCCACCGCCTCAATCCCCCTTGATCTTTCTATTTGTCACGATGTTCTCCGAATCCTCTCCTCTCATCACATGTCCTAAGAAAGCTGTTTGTCTCTTCTTATTGTTGTATATAATTTTTTAGTTTCATTAGCTTCTTTCAGGCAGATGTTAGTTACTCTGGCACTCCAACGAATTCGTAACATGCATCCTCAGGAACTACATCTCTGTTGCTTCTAAGTTGTTCCTAATTATTTCATGATATATGTGTGTGAAAATCTCAGGTATGTTCATCAAGATGAAATCAACAGGAAAGCCATTTACCTTTAAGAACAATGTTGGCAGAATATGTGATGGTCATAGACCAATGGAAGTGTTCAACTAAAAACTAACATGGCATGGATACAGCTGGATCAGCCACCAACAATAAGTTTAATCACAGAAGCCACAAACAATACATTGCACAATTTATTGTCTGGCATCTTTCGCTGCATCTGGTCAGGTGCATACTGCAGAGTGATATATCGTATGAAGTGAATAAATGAATAATACTTTGGTAGAAACACTTAAAATACATAGTCACGGATATTGGTTGAATATGGAGCTCTGTGGCTAACAGTAATATCACAAACATTTGTGACTTACAGAAATATGTTGCTGTGTATTGTTATATCTGAAGGTATGACTTTATTTCAGAACTAGCTAAGAGTTTGTTTATTTCATTGAGGCTGAAGATGTCAGAGTTGTTCCCACATATGTTATGTAGAAGTTGATGTGTTGTTTATATCCATAAAACAGTTTGTACAATGTGGCTCTGGCTCGTCAGGGGGAACGGACTTCCTTTGGTCAGAATTTTGTCCTAAACCTGCAACTGGCTAACAAGCTGGCAGGGGATTTTCATATTGCTCATAGAAAAACTGAGAAGTATAATCAGGGCACCAATACTAAAGAACAAGCATGTATCAATATTTACTAAGAAAGCACTCAACAACACAATCTTCTATCAACTCTGTGCTACCAATGCCAAACCTGGACGATGACACAAAAAAAGAGAAAACAAAAATCACAACAGAAATGAGATTCCCGAGAAAAATACTCAAAGTATCAAGAAGAGAGATAATCAGAAATGAAGAAACCAGGACTAAAGTGGGGGTTATGGCAGCACTAGATTTTATTAGAAGGCAACAAATCAAATGGTTTGGCCATGCAACTAGGTTACCAGCTAACAGTATACCACAACAAGCAATGATGTACAGACAAAATGGATGCAGAAGAGGCTGACCACATAAACGATGGACAGAGTCCATGGGAATCTTGATACATGAAAGCCATAAACAAGCACTCTCCCACTGTTTATACTTCACCTCGACACCACAAGGTACCAGAGGAACAAGATGAGATGAGACAGTTTGTATGTGTTAATAAACGCTAGACATTCTGCTGTTAAGATTTAAAAAATAAGGGAAATATTTCGATATCTTGGTGCATATTGGGAACAACTATATGGTTAATAAACAACAAGGCCCAAAGCAGGACATTGCTATGAGTCTGTGAAGGGCTAGGACCACCACATCTTGTTGGCCTAAATGCACAGAAAAACAGGTGGCCAGGACTTGCTGTTTATTGTGTGTGTGCCTTTGTGGCTATTTAGTAGAGAACTAAGACAAAGCTTGTATTTATAATTTTGTTTAAACTTATACATAGGATGTAATGGTTTTTACTTGTGTGTAGGATGTAATGGTTTTTACTTGTGTGTAGGATGTAATGGTTTTTACTTGTATATAGGATGTAATGGTTTTTACTTGTGTGTAGGATGTATTGGTTTTTGTACTTGTACATAAGATGTAATGGTTTTTCAATAAAAAGATATCAATTGAAATGAGGAAAAGAGAGTTGAAGTGCTGCATAGAACCTGTACTTTTGTATGGATGTGAAATGTGGACAACGAGCAGACAAGCTGAAAAACATCTGATGGTTGTGGAAATGTGGTTTCTGATGGAAATTGCATTTAATACCATGGACAGACAGAAAAACCAATGAACAAGTCCTTCAAGAAACAAATGAAAGTTGTAAACTGATTAGAGTCATTAGACATAGACAGCCAACATTTTTGGGCATGTTATGAGAAGAAATGAATTGGAGAACTTGGTGACAACTGGCAAGATTGAAGGGAAGAGACCAAGGGGAAGACTGATAAGTAAATACCTAGATGGCTTGGCCACATGGCATGGTCGAGACAGAAATACTGGTGATCAGCGTTACGCTGGTTTTTGATGAAATGGTATGGGTGGTCATTCAGAAAGCAATGGCAAATAGTTGAACGTAAACTTGCCAAGACATCAACAGCAAAAAATGCTGGTGTTGACCGCAAATGTCCTGTAACGGATATGCAACTAACTTAACCTGTACATGTGATATAATGGTTTTTACCTGTACATATGACATAAATGGTTTTTTACTTGTACTTAGTATACAATGGTTTTTATTTGTACATATGATATAGTGGCTTTTCCCTGTGCATATGACATGATTTTTACCTGTACATTTATATAATGGTTTTTACCTGTACATGGGGTGTAATGGTATTCAGCCTGGGCATATGACATATGACATGCTGGTCTCCATGGCGAAAAGGTTACAGACGCGATTTGTAATCCTGTATACCCAGGTTCGAAACACAGCAGTGCTGGTTTTTTCAAAACAGGTATAGGTGCCAATCGTTCAGAAAGTAATTGTAAACTACAGAACGTAAAGTAAAACTTGTCCAGGAATCACGAACAACCAACATGCTGGGGTTGACTGCTGAGTCCTGTGAAGGACATGCAGTTAAAAAAAATATGACATAACTGTTTTTTTTTACTTGTACACAGTATATAATGGTTTTTACTTGCACATTTGGCATAATGTTGTTTTTTACTTGTACATAGTATATAATGGTTTTTACTTGTACATAGTATATAATGGTTTTTACTTGTACATAGTATATAATGGTTGTTACTTGCACATTTGGCATAATGTTGTTTTTTACTTGTACATAGTATATAATGGTTTTTACTTGTACATAGTATATAATGGTTTTTACTTGTACATAGTATATAATGGTTTTTACTTGTACATAGTATATAATGGTTTTACTTGTACATAGTGTATAATGGTTTTTACTTGTACATAGTATATAATGGTTTTTACTTGTACATAGTATATAATGGTTTTTACTTGTACATAGTATATAATGGTTTTTACTTGTACATAGTATATAATTGTTTTTACTTGTACATAGTATATAATTGTTTTTACTTGTACATAGTATATAATTGTTTTTACTTGTACATATGATATAGTTAATTTTACTTTTACACAGGATATAATGGTTTTTACTTGTACACAGGATATAATGGTTTTTGTGCTTGTACATAGGATAAAATAGTTTTTGCTTATCTTCTTCTTCAACATTCCGAGCCATTGAGGTTCTTTGCTGCAGATACAAGCCGTCTCCATTCGTCTCTCTAGTGGACTTTCTCTTGCCAGTCGTTGATTCCAAGTGCTAGAAGATCTGTATGTATATTATCTCTCCACCGTCTTCTTGGTCTACCTCGGGGTCTACGGTCATTTTTGCTTGTACATAGGATAAAATGGTTTTTGCTTGATAGTGTCCGCCTTGAGTGCTGGAGATGCCGGGTTCAAGCCCCGGTGAGGACAGTGATATTTTCACGTGGACTTCTAGTAATAAAATGTTCCCCTGGTCTCTGGGTAGTGAGATCGGACGCCCGTGTGTATTGTTGCGCACGTAAAAAATCTCTTGGCAGTTGGAAATTTAAAAAAAGAGTAGTATAACAGTTTTACCCGGGCAAAATTTTGAGTTAAAAATCTTCCTAAAGTATTTACAGAATCCTCGCCGGTGCTATGGAGTTCGTGCACTGAGCTGAGATTCTCCAGGCTCAGGCTTGAGTTACGAGTAGAACCGAGCACTTATGGGTTACATCCATGTGCCGTGATGCTGATTCGTCGAATAAACTAAACTAAACTAGGTTTTTGCTTGAACATAGGATCAAATGGTTTTTGCTTGTACATAGGATAAAAATGGTTTTTGCCTGTACATAGGGTATAATGTTTTTTGTGCTTGTATATAGAATAAAATTGGTTTTGCTTGTACATAGGATAAAACGGATTATACTTGTACATAGGATAAAATAGTTTTTGCTTGTACATCGGATAAGATTAATTTTGCTTGTACATTGGATAAAGTGATTTTTGATTGTACACAGGATGTAGTGGTCAAGTCTTGGTCTGCAATGAATCCTGCAGTGTGGGTTGTGTCAACCAGACATGTGGCCAGACTTCTGGGGAGTGTGCAGCCTGCAATCCTGGTTTTGAAGGACGAACCTGCATAGCAAAAGGTTAAAGGTTAAGTGATGTGTCTTTGGTTTGTGGCTTTGATACTGTCAGGAACTAGCTTCAGGTACATTAACATATTCATATTTGGCCCGCAGAGCTATATGGCTGTGAAACATGCCCACTAGCTAAATGTGATGAAAAGAACTTGGAAGATTTGGTGCTATCTCATTGTGCACATGTTAAGATTGGCAGGGAGAAATATGAAATGAACAAGGTCTTAAAGATACAAGATCTAATAGACAAACTGTAGGTTGTCATGGCTTGAGCACCTCTGAAGTCAGAGTGGGTTCGCCTGATGGTGAGGGACACTGTTAATATGGAAAGCTAATCCACATGCAAAATTCAGTCCATCACTACTGTAAATAGTGTGTGTGGATTACGCTTGAGTTCAAAGCGAGCAAGAGCCAAAAAAAATGGCTTGAGCATGTTATGAGACATGCATATTCACTATTAGAATTACAAAAGGAAATGGGAAATGGAAATTAAATGTCCAAAAAACAAGTACATTACACAGGCATGCAGGAACATTAGGGTTCATCCATATGTCATCGTCCTGACTTTGGGACGTCAATTACAAGTACCTCTGAGGTCGGAGTGGGTTCGCCTAGTGGCGAGGGACACTGTTAATATAGAAAGCTAATCCACACGCAAAATTCAGTCCAGCACCACTGGAAGTAGTGGATGGATTACGCTTGACTTCAAAGCGAGCGAGCGCAAAAATAAATCATGTCGAGCTGAATAACCTGTTGATGATGAAGATCAGGTTAGTTTAGTCAGTTGATCAACATTACGGCACATGGGTGTAACCCTTAAGTGCTCCATTCTACTCCTAACTCAAGCCTAATTATGGTGAAAATCAGCTCAGTGCATGAACTCTGTAGCACCAGCGAGGATCCTGAAATACTTTCAATAGATTTTTAACTAGAAATTTTGCCCAGGCAGCGCCGGTAGGCTACTCTTTTTCGATTTCCAACTGCCAAGGGATTTTTTACGGGCACAACAATACACACAGGTGTCTGATCTCACTACCCAGAGACCAGGGGAAAGTTTGTTCCTAGAAGTCCAGCCCTCACTGGGGCTTGAACCCGGGACCTCCAGCACTTGAAGCAGACACCCATTACCTCAAGACCACTCAGCCCTTGATGATGATGATGATGATGATGATGATGATGATGAAGATATCTTGAGATAGTGGAATGGCATGATCAGATGACTTCAACACCACTCTTTGGACTAATTTACTGGATAACTGCAGACAGTGGAATGACACAACATCAGTCTTTGGACTAATTTACTGGATAACTGCAGATAGTGGAATGACACAACATCAGTCTTTGAACTAATTTACTGGATAACTGCAGACAGTGGAATGAAACAACATCAGTCTTTGGACTAATTTACTGGATAACTGCAGATAGTGGAATGACACAACATCAGTCTTTGGACTAGTTTACTGGATAACTGCAGACAGTGGAATGACACAACATCAGTCTTTAGACTAATTTACTGGTGAAGATAACCGGGACAGTAGAGTGATACAACATCAGTCTTTAGGCTAATTTACTGGTGAAGATAACGGGACAGTGGAATGATACAACACCACTCTGGACTAATTTACTGGTGAAGATAACTGGGTACAGTGGAATGATACAACACCGCTCTTTGGGCTAATTTACTGGTGAAGATAACTGGGGACAGTGGAATGATACAACATCAGTCTTTGGGCTAATTTACTGGTGAAGATAACAGGGGACAGTGGAATGATACAACAACCACTCTTTGGACTAATTTACTGGTGAAGATAACTGGGGACAGTGGAATGATACAACAACCACTCTTTGGGCTATTTTATGGTGAAGATAACTGGGGACAGTAGAATGATACAACATCAGTCTTTGGACTAATTTACTGGTGAAGATAACTGGGGACAGTAGAATGATACATCAGTCTTTGGGCTAATTTACTGGTGAAGATAACTGGGGACAGTGGAATGATACAACACCACTCTTTGGACTAATTTACTGGTGAAGATAACTGGGGACAGTGGAATGATACAACATCAGTCTTTGAACTATTGTACTGGTGAAGATAACTGGGGACAGTGGAATGACACATCATCACTCTTTGGACTATTGTACTGTGAAGATAACTGGGGACAGTGGAATGACACATCATCACTCTTTGGACTATTGTACTGGTGAAGATAACTGGGGACAGTGGAATGACACAATCACTTCTTTGGACTATTGTACTGGTGAAGATAACTGGCGACAGTGAATTGTACTGGTGAAGATAACTGGGGACAGTGAATGACACATCATCACTCTTTGGACTAATTGTACTGGTGAGATAACTGGGGCAGTGGAATGACACATCAGTCTTTGGACTATTGTACTGGTGAGATAACTGGGGACAGTGGAATGACACACATCAGTCTTTGGACTAATGTACTGGTGAAGATAACTGGGGACAGTGGAATGACAACATCATCACTCTTTGGAACTATTGTACTGGTGAAGATAACTGGGGACAGTGGAATGACACATCATCACTCTTTGGACTATTGTACTGGTGAAGATAACTGGGGACAGTGGAATGACACATCATCACTCTTTGGACTATTGTACTGGTGAAGATAACTGGGGACAGTGGAATGACACAACACCAGTCTTTGGACTAATGTACTGGTGAAGATAACTGGGGACAGTGGAATGACACAATCATCACTCTTTGGACTATTGTACTGGTGAAGATAAACTGGGGACAGTGGAATGACACATCATCACTCTTTGGACTATTGTACTGGTGAAGATAACTGGGGACAGTGGAATGACACACACATCAGTCTTTGGACTATTGTACATGTGAAGATAACTGGGACAGTGAATGACACATCATCACTCTTTGGACTATTGTACTGGTGAAGATAACTGGGGACAGTGGAATGACACATCATCACTCTTTGGACTATTGTACTGGTGAAGATAACTGGGGACAGTGGAATGACACAACATCACTCTTTGGACTATTGTACTGGTGAAGATAACTGGGGACAGTGGAATGACACAACATCACTCTTTGGACTATTGTACTGGTGAAGATAACTGGGGACAGTGGAATGACACAACATCACTCTTTGGACTATTGTACTGGTGAAGATAACTGGGGACAGTGGAATGACATGATCAACTCTAGATATGGACTTGTGTAGTGATGATGATGATGATGATAATTGGGGACATTAGAATGGCATGATTATATTACATCAACACAGTTCTTCAGACTAATATACTGATGATGATAACTGGGGGAAAAGGGGGGGGGGGGGAATGACATGATCAACTCTAGTTATTGGACTAATGTACTGGTGATGATGATGATGATGCTAAATGGGGACTGTGGAGTGGCATGATTATATTACATCAATACCAGTCTTTGGACTAATATACTCATGATGTGAACTGGGGACAGTGGTGTGGTGTGATCAGATTTTGACTTTTGACTGACTAATCTTAAGTTATGCAATCTTACCTTGATTTTCAGGTCTCCCTTCAGAATTGTCATATTGCTGTTTTGTGCTATTACTTATAGTACTGTAAAGTTTTATGTAAAAACATGCTCCCTGCTCTATTATTGCTTTCTCTAGCTCTTTAGATAGCATTAAACCACCTTTTCACTGAGGAGGAATTTTCTTGAGATCAGCACCGTTTCACCTGTGTTTAGATTCTTTTTGTCTGCTCACTCGCATCTTCTTTCACATAATCCTGAAATAATGATCTTATAATATTTCATTTCCCTTATTTCTTGTGCTGTGTTTTTCCCAATTCATACATAATTCTGAAAATCCTTTCATACATAATTCTAAACATCTGCATTTCTAGTGCGAGGAAGATTATCATTTGTCACTAGCACTTGCAACGTATTAGATTTGAATGCACACATAATAATGACAGCCAGGCTAATAATCATGTCTGCTGACTGCAATGTTTCTTATCTACTAAGTGTTAGCTGGAGACCATGTGACTATTGTGATCTGGCGGGTACAGCTCTGGATTGTAAGCACAAGTGTCTGAGTTCAATTCAGTCTTGAAAAAATAAAATGATTGATACAGGCATTGATATTGTACCATGGGAGCAAGTCACCGCTGATTACGTTGCATGGAGGGAAAAGATCAAGAATGGAATAAAGATAAAGGAGAAATTGATTACAGATAGGTTGCACACTGAGCGTGTGAGATGTCAGGTGGTGCGTGATTGTGAACATGTGTTTACATGCATCCATTGTGGACAAACATTTACCATGCAAATTGGCCTAATCAGTCCCATTGGCTGCCACCAGGGGTTGTAATTATTATTGCCTTTATTGAGGCACAATGCAACAAACTATAGTATGTCAAGATGGCCAGGTACCAGTAAGTAATACAAGGGTAAGTTAATAAGTAAGTCACAAATGGCTGTAGAAAAATAACTAAATATGATAACTTGAAACCAGTTTATTTGTATGCATACATTGTCCCTTTATTTTTCAACATAATTTCCACCAACATTGATGAATTTATCCCATAGTTTTATCAGTTCTCCCAAACCGGCTACATACAACTGCGTGCTCTGTTGTCTAAACCACGTTATCACTTCACATTTAACTTCGACGTCATTTGCGAAATGTCTCCCGCCAAGGTGGGTTTTCAGTGGACTAAGCCCCTAGAGATTTCCAGTAAAGTGGTGCATATTTGGGTAGAAAAAGTTATGAGGGCAAGTCAACAAGTAAGTCACACAGTTCTGTGGAATGGCAGGCAAATGAATACAGGACACGCAGATCTATGCAGTCAGTTTGGGAGAACTGATAAAACTATGGGATAAGTGTATCAATGTTGGTGGAAATTATGTTGAGAAATAAAGGGACAATGTATGTATACAAATAAACTGGTTTCAAGTTGTTATCAAGTTATTTTTCTACAACCATTTGTGACTTACTTATTAACTTACCCTCGTAGTTTTCAAGTAGTGAATTGTTAAATAAACTGGCATGAGTCAGTAATTAACCTCAGGAGTTAGTGAGGCTCATAATTGAAATAAAGAAGAGTAACATTGTAATCAGGCAAATTTGTTGGAAGAGATGTCTAAAGAGGAATGGCATGGGGTCAGCTACCTCATCCAATTTAAAAGAAAACTTAGCTGCAAAATCATTCCAACCATTCATAAACAAGGCTTGAGATAGAACATTAGGCCTGTTTGATGGTCTGTCTTTTATAGGGGAGAGTGGGTGTAAAGAAGGAGGAGGAAGAAGATGAGGGAAGGAAAGGAAGGTTGAACAAAGTAGAAGAGGAAGAAGAGTTTTAAGATGAAGGAAGAAGAAGACAGATGAATGAAGGAAAGGAAGGTTGAAAGAAGAAGATGAAGAAGAAGAATTTTAAATAGGAAGAAGAAGATGAATGAAGGAGAAGGTAGAAAGAAGAGGAATAAGAATTTTAAGAAAGATAAAGAAGTCCAAAAAAAAAAGAAACAGTTAAAGGAGAAGAAGGTATAAAGCAGAAGATGACAAAGAAGAATTTTAGGAAGAAGTAGAAGAAAGAAGACCAAAGACGAAAAACAGAACAAAAAAGAAGAAAGAAGAAGAATCAACACATATGCCAGGTTAGGTTTGCAAGAAGAACTAAAAGTCATTTGTAAAGTAATGATTGTAACAGACTTCATGTGAATTTGTTCACCTTGATGTGTCCACTTGTCATAATCATAGACTGCCCCCCACATTGCAAAAATCAGACCGGCTGTGACAAGGTTGACTATAGCTGCTTTGATTGTGCCGACGGTTACTTTGGTTCTGCTTGCCAGTTTGTCTGCTCAAAGAGTTGCAAGGGTGACATTTGTGTACAGGAATCCGGGGAATGTTTCGACTGCGAGAAAGGATATTTTGGTCCAAATTGTTCTGAAAAGTGCCCTAGAGGCTGTTTAAATTCTGAGTGCAATGCTACCACAGGGGAATGTTTTCAGTGCAAGACTGGCATGTATGGAGAAAGGAATTGCACTTCTCCAGGTAAGTTTCATGAACATCTTCATTTTTACTTCATCATTTCTGAATGGGTGAAGAGTTTTTTTAGGGAAAGCTTTTAACAATTTCAGTTCTTTCAGCGAAGGAATGTTATCATTTGGAGGCAGCAGAATCTGCCTGCTCAGAATAGTGAGTATTAAAATGGTAAGAGGTCAGCATGGCAGAATGAATAAGAGTGCATTGTCTTAAACATCTGGTGTATTGATGACGAGGTAGCGGGTTCAACCCTTACACCAGTCAATTGGACTAAAATGTTGACGTCTCATCCTTGGCTTGGGGATGTAAATTACAAGTACCTCTGAGGTCGGAGTGGGTCTACTTGATGGCGAGGGACACTTTTAATAGGGAAAACTAATCTACACGCAAAAATCAGTCTGGTGCACTAAAAGTAGTGGCATGTGTATGGACTATCGCTTGAGTTCAAAGTGAGAAAACACACACAAAATTGGTATGACAGAATCAGCAAGTGTAGAGCTCATGGAGAGAACTAGACAAATCCCAGTGAACCAAATGTAGAGCTCATGGAGAGAACTCAACAAATCCCAGTGAACCAATGGAGAGAACTAAACAAATCTCAGTGAATCAATGTAGAGCTCATGGAGAGAACTACACAAATCCCAGTGAACCAATGTAGAGCTCATGGAGAGAACTAGACAAATCCCAGTGAACCAATGTAGAGCTCATGGAGAGAACAACAAATCCCAGTGAACCAATGTAGAGCTCATGGAGAGAACTACACAAATCCCAGTGAACCAATGTAGAGCTCATGGAGAGAACTACACAAATCCCAGTGAACCAATGTAGAGCTCATGGAGAGAACCCAGACAAATCCCAGTGAACCAATGTAGAGCTCATGGAGAGAACCCCACAAATCCCAGTGAACCAATGTAGAGCTCATAGGAGAGAAGTCAACAAATCCCAGTGAACCAATGTAGAGCTCATGGAGAGAACTACACAAATCCTAGTGAACCAATGTAGAGCTCATGGAGAGAACTACACAAATCCCAGTGAACCAATGTAGAGCTCATGGAGAGAACTACACAAATCCCAGTGAACCAATGTAGAGCTCATGGAGAGAACCCACAAATCCCAGTGAACCAATGTAGAGCTCATGGAGAGAACTACACAAATCCCAGTGAACCAATGTAGAGCTCATGGAGAGAACCCCACAAATCCCAGTGAACCAATGTAGAGCTCATGGAGAGAACCCCACAAATCCCAGTGAACCAATGTAGAGCTCATGGAGAGAACTCAACAAATCCCAGTGAACCAATGTAGAGCTCATGGAGAGAACTAGACAAATCCCAGTGAACCAATGTAGAGCTCATGGAGAGAACTCAACAAATCCCAGTGAACCAATGTAGAGCTCATGGAGAGAACTAGACAAATCCCAGTGAACCAATGTAGAGCTCATGGAGAGAACTCAACAAATCCCAGTGAACCAATGTAGAGCTCATGGAGAGAACCCCACAAATCCCAGTGAACCAATGTAGAGCTCATGGAGAGAACCCCACAAATCCCAGTGAACCAATGGAGAGAACCCCACAAATCCCAGTGAACCAATGTAGAGCTCATGGAGAGAACCCCACAAATCCCAGTGAACCAATGTAGAGCTCATGGAGAGAACTACACAAATCCCAGTGAACCAAGTGTAGAGCTCATGGAGAGAACCCCACAAATCCCAGTGAACCAATGTAGAGCTCATGGAGAGAACTACACAAATCCCAGTGAACCAATGTAGAGCTCATGGAGAGAACCCCACAAATCCCAGTGAACCAATGTAGAGCTCATGGAGAGAACTACACAAATCCCAGTGAACCAATGTAGTGCTCATGGAGAGAACCCCACAAATCCCAGTGAACCAATGTAGAGCTCATGGAGAGAACCCCACAAATCCCAGTGAACCAATGTAGAGCTCATGGAGAGAACCACACAAATCCCAGTGAACCAATGTAGAAGCTCATGGAAAGAACTACACAAATCCCAGTGAACCAATGTAGAGCTCATGGAGAGAACGCCACAAATCCCAGTGAACCAATGTAGAGCTCATGGAAAGAACTACACAAATCCCAGTGAACCAATGTAGAGCTCATGGAGAGAACCCCACAAATCCCAGTGAACCAATAGGTCAGGAAAAGACAATGGTGCTGGATAGGATGCATACTGAGAGGACAATGTAACTAGACAATCTCTTGTCTGGAACCCACAAGGCAAGTGAAATAGTGGGAGACCTAACATCACATGGAGAAGAGATGACAGACAGAGATGAATAAATAGTGGGAGACCTAAGATCACATGGAGAAGAGATGACAGACAGAGATGAATAATTATTGGGAGACCTAAGATCACATGGAGAAGAGATGACAGACAGAGATGAATAAATAGTGGGAGACCTAAGATCACATGGAGAAGAGATGACAGACAGAGATGAATAATTATTGGGAGACCTAAGATCACATGGAGAAGAGATGACAGACAGAGATGAATAATTATTGGGAGACCTAAGATCACATGGAGAAGAGATGACAGACAGAGATGAATAATTATTGGGAGACCTAAGATCACATGGAGAAGAGATGACAGACAGAGATGAATAATTATTGGGAGACCTAAGATCACATGGAGAAGAGATGACAGACAGAGATGAATAATTATTGGGAGACCTAAGATCACATGGAGAAGAGATGACAGACAGAGATGAATAATTATTGGGAGACCTAAGATCACATGGAGAAGAGATGACAGACAGAGATGAATAATTATTGGGAGGACCTAAGATCACATGGGGAAAGAGATGAAGACAGAGAGGAATACTATGGAGACCTAAGATCACAGGGAGAGATGACAGACAGAGATGATAATATTGGGACCTAAGATCAAATGGAGAAGAGTGACAGACAAGAGAAGAATATTGGGTTGATCCTGGAGAAGGTTGACGAGATGAATATGGGAGATCTCGGGGACTCGTATAAAGGGTAATAAAGGGAAGAGGAAGAAGAAAAACTTCAGTTTCAGATACCTCCCTAATGGCTTCAGTTGCTGCCTCTATCTCCATTCTCACACATGGACTATTTGGGAGTCTCAAACTGGTCAAGCCATCTCCCTCGTGCGCCAACGGTTATGGGTTTGATTCCTGGTTACATCTTTCGGTTGACGAGTACATTGTTCTCGGAGACTCATGGGGGTTGTCGCTGGAGCTATGGAATTCTGCTTTGTGTGACTTCTTTGGCAGACCGCACTGCAGAAAGAGACTGAGCCATATGGGATAAAACTTGGTGGAATGAAGTCGATCCTCTCGACTTTTTTTTTTCAAGACATGGAGTATTACACGCAAGGGAATTATGAGGCTGTGTGAATAAAATAGCATTCTTGTTTGTAAAGATGATATTTTACAATATAGACAAGTGCTTTATAAAACAACACAGGTTGGGTGGAGTTGCCAACCAGGTACTTAGCTTAAATACTAAAGTCCAGAGGGTCAACTTCACTACATTGGTCATACCTCATCTGGCTCAACCTGTCTACATAATAGCAACCCAGTTGCCAAGAGCATCCCATAGCACCAGTAATGACCCCCAGGAGACTCCAGAACAACTGTACTTAAGGTTCAAATGATGCAGTCAGGGGAACAAACCCACAGCTCTTGTGTTATTGTATCTTCAGATACTTGTAATTGGACAACTTATGTTATTGTACCTTCAGATACTTGTAATTCGACAACTTGTGTTATTGTACCTTCAGATATTTGTAGTTGGATATCTTGTGTTATTGTACCTTCAGATATTTGTAGTTGGACAACTTATGTTATTGTACCCCGTGATATTTGTAGTTGGACAACTTATGTTATTGTACCTTCAGATACTTGTAGTTGGACAACTTGTGTTATTGTACCATCAGATATTTGTAGTTGGACAACTTGTGTTATTGTACCTTCAGATACTTGTAGTTGGACAACTTGTGTTATTGTACCGTCAGATATTGGTAGTTGGACAACTTGTGTTATTGTACCGTCAGATACTTGTAGTTGGACAGCTTGTGTTATTGTACTGTCAGATACTTGTAGTTGGACAACTTGTGTTATTGTACCATCAGATATAGGTAGTTGGACAACTTGTGTTATTGTACCATCAGATATTTGTAATTGGACAACTTGTGTTATTGTACTGTCAGATACTTGTAGTTGGACAACTTGTGTTATTGTACTGTCAGATACTTGTAGTTGGACAACTTGTGTTATTGTACCATCAGATACTTGTAGTTGGACAACTTGTGTTATTGTACCCCGTGATATTTGTAGTTGGACAGCTTGTGTTATTGTACCCCGTGATATTTGTAGTTGGACAGCTTGTGTTATTGTACCGACAGATACTTGTAGTTGGACAACTTGTGTTATTGTACCGTCAGATACTTGTAGTTGGACAACTTGTGTTATTGTACCATCAGATACTTGTAGTTGGACAACTTGTGTTATTGTACCGTCAGATACTTGTAGTTGGACAGCTTGTGTTATTGTACCCCGTGATATTTGTAGTTGGACAGCTTGTGTTTGTTATTGTACCATCAAATATTTGTAATTGGACAACTTGTGTTATTGTACCGTCAGATACTTGTAGTTGGACAACTTGTGTTATTGTACCTTCAGATACTTGTAGTTGGACAACTTGTGTTATTGTACCGTCAGATACTTGTAGTTGGACAACTTGTGTTATTGTACCATCAGATACTTGTAGTTGGACAACTTGTGTTATTGTACCATCAGATACTTGTAGTTGGACAACTTGTGTTATTGTACCTTCAGATACTTGTAGTTGGACAACTTGTGTTATTGTACCATCAGATATTTGTAATTGGACAACGTGTGTTATTGTACTGTCAGATACTTGTAGTTGGACAGCTTGTGTTATTGTACCGTCAGATACTTGTAGTTGGACAACTTGTGTATTGTACCTTCAGATAGTTTGGTAATTGGGACAACTTGTGGTATTGTACCGTCAGATATTTGTATTGGAGCACTTGTGTTATTGTAACCTTCAGATACTTGTAGTTGGACAACTTGTGTTATTGTACATTCAGATACTTGTTATTTGGAAAACTTGTGTTATTGTACCTTCAGATATTTGTAATTGGACAACTTGTTATTATTGTACCATTCAGATATTGTAAATTGGACAACTTGTGTTATTGTACCTTGCACGATATTTGTAATTGGACAACTTGTGTTATTGTACCTTCAGATACTTGTAGTTGGACAACTTGTGTTATTGTACCTTCAGATACTTGTAGTTGGACAACTTGTGTTATTGTACCTTCAGATATTTGTAATTGGACAACTTGTGTTATTGTATTTTCAGATATTTGTAATTGGACAACTTGTGTTATTGTACCTTCAGATATTTGTAATTGGACAACTTGTGTTATTGTACCGTCAGATATTTGTAGTTGGACAACTTGTGTTATTGTACTGTCAGATACTTGTAGTTGGACAGCTTGTGTTATTGTACCATCAGATACTTGTAGTTGGACAACTTGTGTTATTGTACCTTCAGATACTTGTAGGCCTAGTTGGACAACTTGTGTTATTGTACCATCAGATATTTGTAATTGAACAACTTGTGTTATTGTACTGTCAGATACTTGTAGTTGGACAACTTGTGTTATTGTACCATCAGATACTTGTAGTTGGACAACTTGTGTTATTGTACCGTTAGATACTTGTAGTTGGGCAACTTGTGTTATTGTACCGTCAGATACTTGTAGTTGGACAGATTGTGTTATTGTACCCCGTGATATTTGTAGTTGGACAGCTTGTGTTATTGTACCCTGTGATATTTGTAGTTGGACAGCTTGTGTTATTGTACCGACAGATACTTGTAGTTGGACAACTTGTGTTATTGTACTGTTAGATACTTGTAGTTGGACAACTTGTGTTATTGTACCATCAGATACTTGTAGTTGGACAACTTGTGTTATTGTACTGTCAGATACTTGTAGTTGGACAACTTGTGTTATTGTACCATCAGATACTTGTAGTTGGACAGCTTGTGTTATTGTACCCCGTGATATTTGTAGTTGGACAGCTTGTGTTATTGTACCGTCAGATACTTGTATTGGACAGCTTGTGTTATTGTACCATCAGATACTTGTAGTTGGACAGCTTGTGTTATTGTACCATCAGATACTTGTAGTTGGACAGCTTGTGTTATTGTACCATCAGATACTTGTAGTTGGACAGCTTGTGTTATTGTACTGTCAGATACTTGTAGTTGGACAACTTGTGTTATTGTACCATCAGATACTTGTAGTTGGACAACTTGTGTTATTGTACCATCAGATACTTGTAGTTGGACAGCTTGTGTTATTGTACCATCAGATACTTGTAGTTGGACAGCTTGTGTTATTGTACCGTCAGATACTTGTAGTTGGACAGCTTGTGTTATTGTACCATCAGATATAGGTTGTTGGACAACTTGTGTTATTGTACTGTCAGATACTTGTAGTTGGACAACTTGTGTTATTGTACCATCAGATATTTGTAATTGAACAACTTGTGTTATTGTACCGTCAGATACTTGTAGTTGGACAACTTGTGTTATTGTACCGTCAGATACTTGTAGTTGGACAACTTGTGTTATTGTACCATCAGATACTTGTAGTTGGACAACTTGTGTTATTGTACCCCGTGATATTTGTAGTTGGACAACTTGTGTTATTGTACCTTCAGATATTTGTAGTTGGACAACTTGTGTTATTGTACCCCGTGATATTTGTAGTTGGACAACTTGTGTTATTGTACCCCGTGATATTTGTAGTTGGACAACTTGTGTTATTGTACCCCATGATACTTGTAGTTGGACAACTTGTGTTATTGTACCCATGATACTTGTAGTTGGACAACTTGTGTTATTGTACCCCGTGATATTTGTAGTTGGACAACTTGTGTTATTGTACCCCGTGATATTTGTAGTTGGACAACTTGTGTTATTGTACCCCGTGATATTTGTAGTTGGACAACTTGTGTTATTGTACCCCGTGATATTTGTAGTTGGACAACTTGTGTTATTGTACCCCGTGATATTTGTAGTTGGACAACTTGTGTTATTGTACCCTGTGATATTTGTAGTTGGACAACTTGTGTTATTGTACCCCGTGATATTTGTAGTTGGACAACTTGTGTTATTGTACCCAGTGATATTTGTAGTTGGACAACTTGTGTTATTGTACCCCATGATATTTGTAGTTGGACAACTTGTGTTATTGTACCCCGTGATATTTGTAGTTGGACAACTTGTGTTATTGTACCGTCAGATACTTGTAGTTGGACAACTTGTGTTATTGTACCCCGTGATATTTGTAGTTGGACAGCTTGTGTTATTGTACCATCAGATACTTGTAGTTGGACAACTTGTGTTATTGTACCATCAGATACTTGTAGTTGGACAACTTGTGTTATTGTACCGTCAGATACTTGTAGTTGGACAACTTGTGTTATTGTACCATCAGATACTTGTAGTTGGAAAACTTGTGTTATTGTACCATCAGATACTTGTAGTTGGACAGCTTGTGTTATTGTACCCCGTGATATTTGTAGTTAGACAACTTGTGTTATTGTACCTTCAAATATTTGTAGTTGGACAGCTTGTGTTATTGTACCTTCAGATACTTGTAGTTGGACAACTTGTGTTATTGTACCATCAGATATTTGTAGTTGGACAACTTGTGTTATTGTACTGTCAGATATTTGTAGTTGGATATCTTGTGTTATTGTACCATCAGATATTTGTAGTTGGACATCTTGTGTTATTGTACCTTCAGATATTTGTAGTTGGACAGCTTGTGTTATTGTACCTTCAGATATTTGTAGTTGGACAACTTGTGTTATTGTACCTTCAGATATTTGTAGTTGGACAACTTGTGTTATTGTACCTTCAGATATTTGTAGTTGGACAACTTGTGTTATTGTACCTTCTTATACTTGTAGTTGGATATCTTGTGTTATTGTACCTTCAGATATTTGTAGTTGGACAACTTGTGTTATTGTACCTTCAGATATTTGTAGTTGGACAACTTGTGTTATTGTACCTGTCAGAAGTCGGGGTGCCCCACCGGCTAGATGAATGTATTATTCACTGGCGAGCAACCCCAGATAGTCAGAAACTGACTAGGGACAAAATCTATATGGCTGAACTACAGATTAAGCCCATGAATATCCAACGTACAGCTCCAAGTGGCTCGTTACAAAATTAAAATGAACTGTGCTGAATATTCGCCAAGGACTAGGAAAGAG
The DNA here is from genome assembly GCA_014155875.1 of Cepaea nemoralis. Classification (NCBI taxonomy): domain Eukaryota; kingdom Metazoa; phylum Mollusca; class Gastropoda; order Stylommatophora; family Helicidae; genus Cepaea; species Cepaea nemoralis. The sequence goes on along the minus strand of JACEFZ010016560.1, from coordinate 129,902 downwards.
AAGGTTAGCTAGGATAGGTTTTTAAGTCTGAATTAAAGTTTAAAGACAACTATCCTAGTACAGGTTTTTCTCCCTGACTGCTCCTGTCCTTGGTGTGTAAGTGAACCCCCACCAATGTACACAACAACACGTATGCACAATTGGAAAAAATATAATGACAGAACTATGAGTTACAATACTACAACATTTATTTGCTAATCATAACAATAGACATAGGATGATTGTCAATATGAGGATGATGAAATCATATACATATTGATATTGATGACAAACATTACGTAACTTTACTTGTTACTCGATCTATCTGGATCTGTGGTCCAGATCCCCACTCTCCAGTAGACACACACAAAAGAGAAACAGCTTGCCGGTATTCTGACGATCCTGTCAGTCCTGACACTCCTAGTCAGTAGTCTCTAGTCTTGAGATCTATAACATAGGGCTCCTTGTGAGAGCTTGAAAGAAAGTCAAGAATGTGTTATATCAGTTCTACATCAGCGCAATCCTAATTAAAACATATCATAACACAAACATATACAATGACCAGTCTGGCCAAGTTTATCTTCCAGCTCTACTGCGTTCACCATCCTCCTTCTCCCTACTGTCTTTAGTCTGGGACGGGCTTTTCAATTGTCTCACACGCCTGTAATGATTACATTTCTGCCGCCCCATGTCCATGTTGCTAATACAGAAATTCTGTGTCATACAGCCGCTCCGTCCAATGTTAGTTTAGCAGCTCACAGGGTCGGTAAGGGTATTATAACAATGCCTGATCATCCGGGCTGGCGAGCCGTGACCAGTAGCTGGGCCAGGTTTCCATGCATTACCGTGGACGCACGCCCACAATACACTGAGAAAGTTTAGCACCATATACCCTATACTACCAATTGTGGGTAATGTCTGTACCATTACACCTCTGCTTCCAACACAATCATTGGCCAATGTGCCAATGCGCAGACAATAGCATAACACTTCATATTGGTAAGTTTGCATATGACAAATCAATATATCAAACATCCAATACACATAAACATATTGATTAAACTAGACATATTATGATACTTTAACATCATAGCATAATGCACTAGTTAGTTACTGCTGTTGTAAGAATTAAATAAATAGTCAGTTGACTATAATCTGTACAACAAATGCACATACCAAAAAGAGACTAGTCTAGTTTAGAAAGAAATGGCAAGCATCTGCTACGACACCTCAAGTATATCTAGACCAGACCTGCCTTCCATAAGTTTCTACTTCTCAGAAGAGTAATACATGAAGCACAATGATATTGAACACAGAACTTAGAAAGAACACTCAAGTAACCTACGCCAAAGATAGTTCTTGAAATAACCTAGATCAGATATAGACTGAAAGTTCATATGTCTAAAAGACTGTTGCATAGTTACTAAGAAATCCTACATAGTGACTACAAACATTGAGCTGGCTGCCTACCTGTTCTGAAGTCAGACTTAATCTAACATACAACAGGCTAGGGACCCTTATTTAAGCTGAGTCACGCAGACAGTATTATCTCCTTGGCATTCCCGTCATAAATTCTTCTTATCTCCTCCTGACAGTAATTGCCCTTATCACTGCAACCTGGCCATCACACCTTGCTCCTCTCTGTCTGGTCCAGAGTCTACAGGCCCAGTGTTAATTGCCTTATCAGCTCTGTTTTCACACATTCCTGAGTCTGCCAGTCAGAGTGGACTGGGCTTGTTTATAGCCCTGGGGCTATTATCTCTCCCTGGGTCAATGTTGTTCACACCTGGGCGATTTTGAGTTGCCAGGCCCAGCTCAGTTTCAGTCTGCCCTCCAGTGGGGGGTAATTATCAGTTTGACATGTAACACCTTTACACTGGACTGTCTGTGTGATTTCATTCTGGGTTTATTGCCATTCCCACCATCCTGTTTTAGTGGCCAGCAGCCATCTGTCCTGACACTTCACAGTTGAATGGATTCCCTTTTGCTACAACATTTTATGCCTCTATGTGTGCAGGCCTGATTGTTCTGTCTTCCATTTCTCCTCCTTTATTATAGAGAATTGTATTTCTTCTTCTGTAACTTCTCTACATGGTGAACCGAAAATTGTTCTGGGAAGTAAAGGCTGCCAATTCGTGACAGTACCTTCAGATACTTGTAGTTGGACAACTTGTGTTATTGTACCGTCAGATATAGGTAGTTGGACAACTTGTGTTATTGTACCATCAGATACTTGTAGTTGGACAGCTTGTGTTATTATACCGTCAGATACTTGTAGTTGGACAACTTGTGTTATTGTACCATCAGATACTTGTAGTTGGACAACTTGTGTTATTGTACCGTCAGATATAGGTAGTTGGACAACTTGTGTTATTGTACCATCAGATATAGGTAGTTGGACAACTTATGTTATTGTACCATCAGATATAGGTAGTTGGACAACTTGTGTTATTGTACCACCAGATACTTGTAGTTGGACAACTTGTGTTATTGTACCGTCAGATATAGGTAGTTGGACAACTTGTGTTATTGTACCGTCAGATACGTGTAGTTGGACAACTTGTGTTATTGTACCGTCAGATATAGGTAGTTGGACAACTTATGTTATTGTACCATCAGATATAGGTAGTTGGACAACTTATGTTATTGTACCATCAGATATAGGTAGTTGGACAACTTATGTTATTGTACCGTCAGATATAGGTAGTTGGACAACTTGTGTTATTGTACCGTCAGATATAGGTAGTTGGACAACTTATGTTATTGTAACTAGAGATATTCGTAGTTGAACATCTTGTGTTATTGTACCTTCAGAACACACCATCATCATTCAGTGCCTTGCCAGCTGGCATGGGCGATCATGCCTCTCCACAAATTACAATCTCTGACATCATGGATCAATTTGTGTGTTGATTCCCTTCTATGCCATGACACAAGACTGTCAAGAATCTTTTCTCGTTGTCTTCATCTATCTCTCTTTTAGCAAATTTTTCTGGTTGTCACATGTTCCAGTTTTTGTCTTCTCATAATGTGGCCAAAAGATATGACTGCCTCTTTTTAATGTTTGTGATAAGTTGTCTTTGCGACTCAGCTTCCCTTAAAACATTGTTATTGCTCATTTTGGCTGTCCAATTAATTGTCAGCATTCTTCTATAAAACCACATCTCCAAGGCTTCCAGGGATGTTTTCACCTGTTTACTAATTTCAGAACACATGTCATTGTCAAATGATCATTCTTGCATTCATTGTCATCTGATACAAATAGAGAGGGGGAGGGGGGAACACACACACATATACAACACGCACTCACAAGAGTGGGAGAGAGGCAATCCTTGTGTAGATAATGAGTGAAAGATGAGGATGGAGCATGTATGAGAATGCCCCGAGTGCCATGATGTCAGTTTTTAACATAATTGAACTCACAATGAGTGAAAGACGAGGAGGGAGCACCCTTGGGAATATGATGTTGTTTCTGAACTCAACTCAACTCATAATGAGTGAAAGATGAGGACGGATTACGTATGAGAATGTCCCAAGTGCATGATGTCAGTTCTTAACTCAACTCAACTCACAATGAGTATTTTGTGCTGTGTTATTCTGTTGTGAACCTCATAACTTTTTGTCTGTGACACAGAATGTAACGAGACCATTTTGGTCTGTAACAAATTGTGCAGCGAGGGCTGTCTCGATGGCTCTTGTAACCAGACAACAGGGCTGTGTTTTGCTTGTGCCCCTGGCTTTGAAGCACCTGCTTGCACGGCTGTGAAAGGTGAAGCACTTTGTATGTGATCCTTTTGTCCTATGCTGTTCAGCAGCTTTGAATGTGATCATTTTATATTATGTTGTCAGATGTCAACAGCTTTGTATGTGATATTTTGTCTTATCATGTCATATATAAACAGCTTTGTATGTGGTGTATTTGTCTTATGTTGTCAGATGTCTGTTACTACAATGTCCAAGAATTGTTGTAGGTCTGTTGAATTATCCACCAACAATACTGTGTCATCTGCATAGCGTATATTATTTATATTATAACCTCCAGCCAGGAATACTAGTTGGAGGTTATAATATAAATAATATACGCTATGCAAATGAAACAGTATTGTTGGCGGATAATTCAACAGAGCTACAACAATTGTTGGACATTGTAGTAACAGAGAGTGCAAGGAAAGGACTCCCCTTGAATATCAAGAAAACAGTAACAAAGATGATATTAAAAAAATGGTGACACCAAAATGTGACATAGAAATAGAAGGAAAAATTCTTAACCAAGTGGATAATTTTAAATACCTAGGGGTATTTATAACATCAGATGGAAGATTACAATAAAGATTAAGAGCAGAATAGGGCAAGTAAAGGCTGCATTTCAGAAAATGAAGAGTATCTTATGCAATAAGTCACTATCACTGAATGTAAGAAAGATAATGCTGAAATGCTATGTAAAACCAGTTTTGCTGTATGGCAGTGAATCTTGGAATGTAAATGAAGAAATTAGAAGCAACAGAGATGTGGTTCCTGAGACGAATATTGCAAATTCTTTGGACTGCCAGAGTAACTAACAACTGACTGCCTTATACGGGCTAATGAAACTAGAACATTATATACAACAATAAGGAAGAGACAAACAGCTTTCTATGGTCATGTGATGAGAAGAGAGGCATTGGAGAACATCGTGATGACTGGAAAGATCGGGGGGAAGAGAGGCAGAGGCAGACCAAGAGAAATAATGCTGGATGGATTGAGACAGTGGCATGGAGGAATATCATCAGCAGAGTTGATCCAGAACAGCAATGACCGAGATCTGTGGAGAGCCATGAACGCCTACGCCAGCTGGTAGGGCACTTGATGATGATGTCAGATGCCAACAGCTTTGTATGTGATTATTTTATATTATGTTGTCAGATATCAACAGCTTTGTATGTGATATTTTGTCTTCATCATGTCATATGTAAACAGCTTTGTGTGTGATGTATTTGCCTTATGTTGTCAGATGTCAATAGCCTTGTATGTGATCCTTTTTTTATATGTTTTCAGATATAAACAGCTTTGTATGTGATCTGTTTGTATTGTGATGTCAGATCTAAACAACTCTGTATGTGATTTTTGTTGTTTTATGTGATGTCAGACATCAGTAGCTTAGTATGTGCTTTGTCTGAGTTGGACACAGAAAGAGTTATGTTAGTGTTGGACTTAATATAATTTCAACGCCTTTTTGTTTAGAGGAAAGTACAGTTTCCTAACATCCGGTGAAATGACCTCCATAAGTAGATGTAGTTATTCACCTAACTTTACTTTTTGATTGGCTGATCAATTAGTTGGTTGGTGGGTTGATTTGTTGGTATATCGATTGGTTGGTTGATTGGTTAATTTGTTGATTGGTTGTTTGTTGATAGGTTCTTTGGTGGGTTGATCCGTTCGTTGATGGGTTGGTAGGTCAATATGTTGATGGTTTGTTTGGTGGGTTGATCAGTTAGTTGATTGGTTGTTTGATCAATCAGATAGTTGATGGGTTATTTGGTTTGTTTATTGGTTAGTTGATGAGTTGTTTCGTTTGTTGATCAGTTAGTTGATGGGTTGTTTGGTTGGTTGATCAGTTAGTTGATGGGTTGTTTGGTTGGTTGATCAGTTAGTTGATGAGTTGTTTTGTTGGTTGATCAGTTAGTTGATGGGTTGGTTGATTGGTTAATTGGTTGTTTGATCGATCAGTTAGTTGATGGGTTATTTGGTGGGTTGATTAGTTAGTTGATGGGTTGTTTGGTTGGTTGATTGGTTGTTTGATCAATCAGTTAGTTGATGGGTTATTTGGTGGGTTTATTAGTTAGTTGATGGGTTGTTTGATCAGTTAGTTGATGGGTTGTTTGATCAGTTAGTTGATGGGTTGGTTGATCAGTTAGTTGATGGGTTGTTTGGTTGGTTGATCAGTTAGTTGATGGGTTGTTTGGTTGTTTGATCAGTTAGTTGATGGATTGTTTGATCAGTTAGTTGATGGGTTGTTTGATCAGTTAGTTGATGGGTTGTTTGATCAGTTAGTTGATGGGTTGTTTGATCAGTTAGTTGATGGGTTGTTTGATCAGTTAGTTGATGGGTTGTTTGGTTGGTTGATCAGTTAGTTGATGGGTTGTTTGGTTGGTTGATTGGTTGTTTGATCAATCAGTTAGTTGATGGGTTGTTTGGTTGGTTGATCAGTTAGTTGATGGGTTGTTTGGTTGGTTGATCAGTTAGTTGATGGGTTGTTTGGATGGTTGATCAGTTAGTTGATAGGTTGATTAGTTGTGAGTCATCTGTAAGAATGAGTCAACCTGTAAGTCGAATGTGTGGACATTTAGGCCTTCTGAGTCCTGACAAAGACCTGGCACCTAATGGAGTGGAGTGGGTGTAGAGAATTCCCTCCCAACCCAGCACCACAGTCTAATGGAGTGGGTGTAGAGAATTCCCTCCTAACCTGTCATCTAATGGGCTGGGTGTAGAGAATTCCCTCCCAACCCAGCACCACAGTCTAATGGAGTGGGATGAGTGTAGAGAATTCTCTCCCAACCCAGCACCACAGTCTAATGGAGTGGGATGAGTGTAGAGAATTCCCTCCCAACCCAGCACCACAGTCTAGTGGAGTGGGTGTAGAGAATTCCCTCCCAAACCAGCACCACAGTCTAATGGAGTGGAGTGGGTGTAGAGAATTCCCTCCTAACCTGTCATCTAATGGGCTGGGTGTAGAGAATTCCCTCCCAACCCAGCACCACAGTCTAATGGAGTGGAGTGCGTGTAGAGAATTCCCTCCCAACCCAGCACCACAGTCTAATGGAGTGGGTGTAGAGAATTCCCTCTGACATAAGCCTGGGTCATTGACATTGAGTTGAGTGACCGGGCATGAGGAAGAATGGAGATGAGAGTGGGAGACAGTAAAGTGACTGACCTGGCTATGAGAAAACAGCCAGTCCTGAGAAATAAAATAGTGAGGGTAGAGGGAAAAAACCCCTAAGGCGGATGGGGCGAAAGACAGTTGTGTGTTGTGTGAAGTCAGGAGACTGGAAGGGCAGTGAGAGAAGAGACTGACTGCGGGGCAGGTCGTTTCAGGGAGTTGATGTGTAGATGCCAAACTGATCGGTAGTCTAAGGAGAAGCGGAGTTAGAGATCTCTGTGTTGTGTTGTTCTCCGAGTTATGAAGACAGGCCTGAACCAGAGTGGGTTCTATAGGGAGTGAGGGCCTAAAACCCAGAGTGGGTTGCATAGTTGAGCAGTGGCTCCGACCCAATGTGTGGGTTGTATTGTAGGATTCCCAGCCGTGGATAGTAGCTGGATTACCTGTCTTGTGGATTGAGATTAGAAGCAGGCCGTGAGAAGGCATTGATGTGTGCTGGTTAAATTGTGAGGAGGATATTTATATTCTATGGATTACATTGTTTCTGGATATATATATATGTTCCGTCTGTCCGTCTTATTTCTGGAATAAATGATTATGTGCGCCAACTCAATCTTGTTTCATGACTGGTGAAGGTGCACTTCTGGGGTGAGTTGGATTAAGAGACAGTTAGATAGCTCAATTGACACACCATGAACATCGTTACCTAGACAACGACCATCACACGACAATATCAAGCAAAGATCATCAAGAACATTGATATTATCATCAAGAACGACGTGTGACAATCTGAGGGCTACGTCCGATCAAGAACATCTGGGGTCTCGTCGCTTAGTAAGGAGTATCTGGAAGGCTACGTACGGTCAAGAGCATTATAGACATTGTGTCATTCTAAGATATCTGTGGGCTCTTCGCTGAGAGAGGAGTTATTATCTGTGGCTTCGTTCCATCAATTTAGACAGTACTGCGTCAAGTGATTAACAGCAACTCTTTTGTGTGTTTAAGACGCCACATTGAAGAAAAACTGTCAGCGCGCGGGGAAAATGCGAGGTGGAGCCATACTTAGGGCTACCCAGGCAATATGTCTGGGTCACATGTTTAGTAAGTTTTAGTCGCCCAATATTTGAAAACGAAGTTTTCTTTTAAGAGGGGGGTGATGACATAAGCCTGGGTCATTGACATTGAGTTGAGTGACCGGGCATGAGGAAGAATGGAGATGAGAGTGGGAGACAGTAAAGTGACTGAACTGGCTATGAGAAAACAGCCAGTCCTGAGAAATAAAATAGTGAGGGTAGAGGGAAAAAACCCCTAAGGCGGATGGGGCGAAAGACAGTTGTGTGTTGTGTGAAGTCAGGAGACTGGAAGGGCAGTGAGAGAAGAGACTGACTGCGGGGCAGGTCGTTTCAGGGAGTTGATGTGTAGATGCCGAACTGATCGGTAGTCTAAGGAGAAGCGGAGTTAGAGATCTCCGTGTTGTGTTGTTCTCCGAGTTATGAAGACAGGCCTGAACCAGAGTGGGTTCTATAGGGAGTGAGGGCCTAAAACCCAGAGTGGGTTGCATAGTTGAGCAGTGGCTCCGACCCAATGTGTGGGTTGTATTGTAGGATTCCCAGCCGTGGATAGTAGCTGGATTACCTGTCTTGTGGATTGAGATTAGAAGCAGGCCGTGAGAAGGCATTGATGTGTGCTGGTTAAATTGTGAGGAGGATATTTATATTCTATGGATTACATTGTTTCTGGATATATATATATGTTCCGTCTGTCCGTCTTATTTCTGGAATAAATGATGTGCGCCAACTCAATCTTGTTTCATGACTGGTGAAGGTGCACTTCTGGGGTGAGTTGGATTAAGAGACAGTTAGATATCTCAATTGACACACCATGAACATCGTTACCTAGACAACGACCATCACACGACAATATCAAGCAAAGATCATCAAGAACATTGATATTATCATCAAGAACGACGTGTGACACCCTCCTAACCTGTCATCTAATGGGCTGGGTGTAGAGAATTCCCTCCCAACCCAGCACCACAGTCTAATGGAGTGGGATGAGTGTAGAGAATTCCCTCCCAACCTGTCATCTAATGGGCTGGGTGTAGAGAATTCCCTCCCAACCCAGCACCACAGTCTAATGGAGTGGAGTGGGTGTAGAGAATTCCCTCCTAACCTGTCATCTAATGGGCTGGGTGTAGAGAATTCCCTCCCAACCCAGCACCACAGTCTAATGGAGTGGGTGTAGAGAATTCCCTCCTAACCTGTCTTATAATGGGCTGGGTGTAGAGAATTCCCTCCCAACCCAGCACCACAGTCTAATGGAGTGGGATGAGTGTAGAGAATTCCCTCCCAACCCAGCACCACAGTCTAGTGGAGTGGGTGTAGAGAATTCCCTCCCAAACCAGCACCACAGTCTAATGGAGTGGGTGTAGAGAATTCTCTCCTAACCTGTCATCTAATGGGCTGGGTGTAGAGAATTCCCTCCCAACCCAGCACCACAGTCTAATGGAGTGGAGTGGGTGTAGAGAATTCCCTCCCAACCCAGCACCACAGTCTAATGGAGTGGGTGTAGAGAATTCCCTCCTAACCTGTCATCTAATGGGCTGGGTGTAGAGAATTCCCTCCCAACCCAGCACCACAGTCTAATGGAGTGAGGTGGGTGTAGAGAATTCCCTCCCAAACCAGCACCACAGTCTAATGGAGTGGAGTGGGTGTAGAGAATTCCCTCCTAACCTGTCATCTAATGGGCTGGGTGTAGAGAATTCCCTCCCAACCCAGCACCACAGTCTAATGGAGTGGAGTGGGTGTAGAGAATTCCCTCCCAACCCAGCACCACAGTCTAATGGAGTGGAGTGGGTGTAGAGAATTCCCTCCCAACCCAGCACCACAGTCTAGTGGAGTGGATGTAGAGAATTCCCTCCTAACCTGTCATATATTAGAGTGAGGTGGGTGTAGAGAATTCCCTCCCTACCCAGCACCACAGTCTAATGGAGTGAGGTGGGTGTAGAGAATTCCCTCCTAACCTGTCATATATTAGAGTGAGGTGGGTGTAGAGAATTCCCTCCCAACCCAGCACCACAGTCTAATGGAGTGAGGTGGGTGTAGAGAATTCCCTCCTAACCTGTCATATATTAGAGTGAGGTGGGTGTAGAGAATTCCCTCCCAACCCAGCACCACAGTCTAGTGGAGTGGGTGTAGAGAATTCCCTCCCAACCCAGCACTACAGTTTAATGGAGTGGGTGTAGAGAATTCCCTCCCACCCCAGCACCACAATCTAATGGAGTGAGGTGGGTGTAGAGAATTCCCTCCCAACCCAGCACCACAATCTAATGGAGTGGGGTGGGTGTAGAGAATTCCCTCCCAACCCAGCACCACAATCTAATGGAGTGAGGTGGGTGTAGAGAATTCCCTCCTAACCTGTCATATATTAGAGTGAGGTGGGTGTAGAGAATTCCCTCCCAACCCAGCACCACAGTCTAATGGAGTGAGGTGGGTGTAGAGAATTCCCTCCCAACCCAGCACCACAGTCTAGTGGAGTGGGTGTAGAGAATTCCCTCCCAACCCAGCACTACAGTTTAATGGAGTGGGTGTAGAGAATTCCCTCCCAACCCAGCACAACAGTCTAATGGAGTGGAGTGGGTGTAGAGAATTCCCTCCCAACCCAGCACCACAGTCTAATGGAGTGGAGTGGGTGTAGAGAATTCCCTCCTAACCTGTCATCTTGTGGGGTGGGTGTAGAGAATTCCCTCCCAACCCAGCACCACAGTCTAATGGAGTGAGGTGGATGTAGAGAATTCCCTCCTAACCTGTCATATATTAGAGTGAGGTGGGTGTAGAGAATTCCCTCCCAACCCAGCACCACAGTCTAATGGAGTGAGGTGGGTATAGAGAATTCCCTCCTAACCTGTCATATATTAGAGTGAGGTGGGTGTAGAGAATTCCCTCCCAACCCAGCACCACAATGCCCTCTCCTTGCCAGCTCCAGTTTCAGAATGAGTTGAGCTGAGCTAAGAACTGACATCACTGCACTCAGGACATTCCCATATGCGCTCCGTCCTCTCGTTCAATGGCCAGCGAAGAGTCATACTTCTAATTGTTCCCACCGCTGATTGAAAGTTCTCCGGGTCTTCCAAAAACCACCTAGATGTGTAAGACCGGTATTGGAGAATCACATCTGTGGAGATGTATAGGGATCTCTAAAGCCTTGAACGGACTGGGGACATCAGCTGTTGATTGGTTACACTACAAAGGAGGTGCCCCTAGGTCTTGGCCATTGTGAGATCTGGTCCTGGCATTGGTGAAGCTGTACAGAAATATCATTTCTGTAATAACCTTAGCTTAATGTACTATCCTAGGTCCTAATATTGGTAAAGTTTTATAGACATATCATCTCTTCAACACCTTCCTTATGTCAGCCTACTACCCCAGGTCCTAACATTGGTGAAGTTATATAGTCATATCAAGACTTTTGTGGTTGGAAGAGTTAATTCGTGCAGAACAAACATTTGTCTGTTTTACTAAATAATTGTCTGTATTTCTAAATTATTTCTTCATTTTAACAGAGTGGTTGGAAGAATTAATCCATGCACAACGAATTATTGTCTGTATTTCTGAATTATTCCTTCTTTTTAACAGACTCTTTAAGTCTGTTGTGGCTGGCAGCTTTGCTACTTCCACTGCTGTTGCTCCTCTGTATTCTTGCATTTTGTTGTTACAAAAAGGTGATCACATCGGCAGAAGAAGAATCAAAAGGGAGCATAGGAAGTAAGTAAACTTGTAGAATTGTTGCATGCGTTTGTGTCAATTTGACAATGATCTAGAACTTTAGGTGTTGGTCTTTTAATAAACTGATCAAATGTTCTCAAACGTCACAGAATGCCGCGAGTTTCACCAGAATGCCACTCATACAAGAAAGTATTCAATAAGAGAGGAAGGAAAACCTAGAGGAATAAAATCACGCTTCTCCGCAGCTACCCACATATTACACCAAATCGCGCTCTATTGTACATGGCCACCCTCTACATAGCCATGATGTAAGATTTCACATAAAGACGGCAAGTAATCAAAACAACCAAGGTGTGCTTTCTATGTGGGAGCAAGTTCAATTTGACGCCAGTACTTTTTATCAGCAGAGTACAGGTGGAAGTTCCTGCTTGATAAGACACCCGTGTTAACCATATTATCAGGCTAATGGAGCCTTCGCTCTAATAAAATTCGGGTCCAGCGATTCACGGTGTGAAGTGTTAGACTGATAATGAAACTAGACGTGAGACTGACCCACAGCTGGAAATTACAACCATGCGAAGGTGGTCAAATGACCTCAGCCCCGGGAAACTTTCCCGCCAGAACAGCTCAGGGAAACCATAAAGGTGTGAAGCGACACAAAGCGTAATAAAGGGAAATAAACACAGAGGGAGATAGGAAAAGACGTCCAAGAGATAAGAGTATTGGTCGTACTTGGTATAATTACTCTTGACTTGATCTGCTCACATCAGGTAATAGGATCAGGTATGAACAATGTAAATGTATATGTCATCTATCGATGTCTGATTTTCTTCTGTTAAGAATTTCTTATAGAAATAGGTTCGAGTTACTAGTCAGCTAAACAATGAGTCTGTACCTTGTCGGATGTTCATTTGTTGTGTGATGTATGTTCTTGCAAGGAGAACTATTACATTCTCACTTGTCTGTATAGTTGTATTACTATTTCATTGTTACTAACAAGTAGGAGTGTTATGCTATGCAAATTTTCAAATGATGTTTCTATGAATGTGTTTAATTATGTTTCTATGTACATTTTACATATGCTGCTATACAACTTTCTTAGTATATTCTTGTTATACTGGATGTAGATGCTCAACATAGTTATATACCACCCAGGGTGATTAATTGTTCTGATTCTATTATTATGAAGAAGCAGTGGCACATTGTTGTAGTTGGCTCAACATGTAATATGTGTGGTGTAGACATTACCCACAATATGTAACGGGTATATGGAGGGGTATATGCCTGGGAAGAGAGGAAGAGAAAGGCCAAAGAGAAGAATATATATATATATAAGGCGATGTATGTATGTCCTTTTTTATGCCTTCGATAACGGTCCATCCGATTGAGATGAAATTTTCTACATGTATTCTTTTCATTCCCGTGCAGCCAACTGTCATAGTTTGTTAGTGTACAATAAGCTATTTACTTACTAAAATTTAATATTTAAATTCACATTATCATTTATGTATAGCGAGGGAAAACTTAAGAAAAGTTATTTCAAGGGGCATAACTTTTAATATCATTGCTATATATTTTATATATAGATTGTTGCATTGTTTTCAATGATTTATAAACTCTTTGTCTACAGTTATTTATAGGCATATGCGTTATAATAAATAATGATATAATCTTTAAGGCATTTTCAAAGTTTTCATAAAAATAATACATCTATTTAAATAGTGAAAATTTTCTAACTCATCTTTTTATTTTTCTTCAACAGCACATTAATTTTTTTTAACATTCTCCATATGTATGGCGCATTACACCCACGTTGGGTATTTATGATGCCCATGTTAAACATTTCCTCAACGAGTTACTTTTCATGCATTTTAATGCTTATTGTTCTTTTGTTGTCAAAGAATTGCTTCATAAGAGATGTTGAATGAAAGAATGTATGAGAGGAAATAGAGAAGAAGGGCAGAATGTAGGACGGGCCTGCGTGCCCAATTCTTAACCCTTTGAAAATAAAGATTTTCGTTCGTTAAAAAAAAAGTAATTTTTTGTGAGAGAAAGTTAGTTGCATATTGTTTGCAGTACTCTGCAGTCAACCCACCGCCCACCATTTATTGGCTGTTCGTGATATCTTGGTGTTGTTTGTCCATCAAGAATGATGATGACCATTCATTTCATCCAGTGGGGTTGAAGGTGTAGAGCCGTGGGTTCTAAGATGGCTGATAAGGCCTATTTTGGCTCGAAATGTTCTTTGACAATGTGGGCAAAGAATGCTTGAAGTCTCTGGAGGAGGATTTCCTGCAGTGGTTTTTCTGTCCTGCCTTTTCTTCACAGCTCTTGCAGTCCTGGTTGCCTCACATATGACTGCACCTTTGTGCAATGATGCACGCCACGAATTGCGGTCTCTGGCTGCAGCCTCCCAGGTGTCATGATGAATTCCAAAAGCATTCAGTGAAATTTTCAGAGTGTCTTTAAAACGTTTCCTCTGGCCACCTTGGGAGCGTTTACCACAACGCAGTTCGCTGTAAAAAATTCGTTTAGGGAGCCTGTGATCTAGCATGCGAGTCAAGTGACCAGCCCAGCGAATCTGATTCTTCATCAGGAGAGTGTGGATACTGGGCATGGATGCTCTTTCTAGGACTTCAGTGTCTTGAATCTTGTCTTGCCATTTAATCTTCAGTAGCTTCCTTAGGCAGATTGTGTGGAGGTGGTTTAATTTCCTAGCGTGTCGCTGATAAACAGTCCAGGTTTCACAAGCATATAGCAGTGTGGATAATACAACTGCTTTGTAGACTTTTAGCTTTGTTTGCAGGCTTATTCCAGTTCTGTCCCATACATTCTTGTACAGTCTGCCAAAGGCTGCACTGGCCTTGGAGATTCTTGCATTCACTTCATCATCGATTGTGGCAGCTTGTGACACGGTGCTGCCAAGATAGGTGAATTTGTCTACAACACTTAGTCTATGATCATTCACTTTGATATTCGGCACAGTGTGATTATTCCCTGGAGCTGGCTGGTACATAGCTACAGTCTTCTCCAAGTTGATATTGAGCCCAAAGTTGGCACAGGCATGTGAGAAAGCTGAAACATTATGTTGCATGTCCGCCTCTGAGTTGGCGTATAGAGCGCAATCATCAGCAAACAGGAGCTCTCTGACGGTGCCGCTGTTAATTTTAGTTTTAGCTTTCAGCCTTCTGAGATTGAATAACTTTCCATCCATACGGTAGTTGATGTCTATTCCAATGTCGTCGTTCTCGAAGGCATTCACCAACATGGCTGAAAACATGAGGCTGAACAGTGTTGGTGCCAGGACACATCCTTGCTTCACTCCATTGGTGACAGGAAAGGGTTCAGACAGTTCACCATTTTCCTGTACTCTTGCCTGCATGCCGTCATGAAATAGCCGCACTATTTGGACAAACTTTCGTGGACAGCCATATTTTGCCATAATCTTCCACAGTCCTTCTCTGCTGACTGTATCAAAAGCCTTGGTAAGGTCAATGAAAGTGGAGAACATTTCGCAGTTCTGTTCCTGACATTTCTCTTGCAGCTGCCTTGCAGCGAAAATCATGTCAACAGTTCCACGTTCTTTTCTGAAGCCACATTGACTCTCAGGAAGAAGACCTTGATCGAGATGGGCTGTGAGGCGATTGAGAAGAATTCTGGCGAGTATCTTCCCTGCAATTGAAAGCAAGGAGATGCCTCGGTGGTTGTCACAGGATTGGCGGTTTCCTTTACGTTTGTAAAGGTGGACTATTGACGCGTCCTTAAAATCTTGTGGCATGGTCTCGTTCATCCATATGTTTGTGAAGACTTGGTGAAGCTGCTCTGTTAGGACCGGCCCACCTGCCTTGTATATCTCTGCTGGGATGGAGTCAGGACCAGGTGCCTTGCCGCTGGAGAGTTGCTGGATGGCTTTGTTTATTTCCACTATGGTTGGCAGGTCATCAAGTGTCTCATTGGTGGGAACTTGAGGAAGGCAGTTGATGGTTTCATCATCGAAGAAGGAAGTTGCATTTAAGATTTTGCTGAAATGCTCTGCCCAGCGTTGGAGGATTTCTTTCTTATCGGTGACCAATGTTCCCCCGTCTGCACTGAGGAGGGGAACTATGCCTGGTGATGAAGGACCATAGACCGCTTTCAGTGAGTCGTAGAAGTTTTTCATATCATGTCTGTCAGCAAAGCCCTGAATTTCATCAGCTTTGCTGCTCAGCCAGGAGTCCCGCATGTGCCGAAGTTTCTGCTGCACTACTCTCTGAATGTTCTTGAAAGCATCTTTTTTTGATGTTGACTTTGGGTCATTCATATGTGCCTTGAGGAGAAGATGTTTCTCGGCCAGCAATTGGTTGATGTCTTCGGAATTTTCATCAAACCAGTCTTTATGCTTTCGGGGAGCTGGACCCAGGATTTCCATAGCAGTGTTGTTAATATATCTTGGTAAGTTTACTTTAGATAGATCTCTTCCAATCATATTTTCTACTATCAATCTATCTATTCTTCTATTCTATCTATATTTTTAATGGGAACGGGCTGAACATAGATAGATAGACAGACAGACAGACACAAACAGACAGATAGTCGGGAACGGGAGCTTATATGACTACTCATATGAATTAAATGAGATGCTCCCCACCAGGGGCTTGGCGAAGCCGGGCCGGGTCAGACAGACAGACAGATAGTCGGGAACGGGAACAGGAGCTTATATGACTACTTATATGAATTAAATTAGATGCTCCCCACCAGGAGCTGGGCGAAGTCAGGCCCGGTCAGACAGACAGACAAGCAGACAGATAGATAGATAGATAGATCCCCGCCAGGGCCTGGTCGAAGCCGGGCCGGGTCAGCTAGTATATATATATATATATATATATATATATATATATATATATATATATATATATATATATATATATATATATATATATGCCAATCTCCTTGGCGAAGGGATTAACGACTTTCTCCGTAATCACTTATATCCACGTGAAGAACACAGCTGCAAAAGATGGCAGCAGATCTCTCACGTTGGTTACTTATGGAGTATGTGAGCTGGTCATTCAGAAATAAATGCAAACTACTGAGTGTAATCTTGCCAAGAACATCAACAGCAGCTGAAAAATGCTGGTTTTGACTGCTACGTCCTGTAAGGGATATCCAACTTAAAATATATATAGGATCTGTTTATTTCCTTATTATTATTGGAAGATGAGAATCCTTCCATAATTTGCTGGGTAGCCTCAAAAGAAAGTGAAAAAGAGGAGAGTGAATGCAGTAAATCTAGAAGAGAGACACTGCCAGACTTTTCAATTTGGGTGTGTATATGGGGGTGATAGACAGTATGTATTACCTAAGATTGTACTGATGTAGAACTAGTGTATAAACATTCTAGATTATGCATTCTAGCTCACAACAAGAGCACCAGGTTTCCCTGTGCAATGATAATGAGGGACCAGGTGGCATCAGGGCGGAACACTGGTTACGAACACCGACCAGCTGTCTTTATCTGACTATAGCTATCCGTAGCTGACCATAGGGGTCCTTAGCTAAACATAGCGGACCCTGGCTAAGCCAACCAGAGGCGATTGATGCATCTTCTCACATGTAACCCGGCCACAGATCCAGACAGGATGCAAGTAACTTTAGAGTTGTGTACATGCTTGTCATCACTACATATATGTGACTGTTGTACCTCATAAACCTCTACAGTTTCACTGTCATCCTCCTGATAACCATCATATTTTGAATTATTAATGATAGACAATAAAAGTGATTGTAGTTTGTTTTAACTCATAGTTCAATCGTTATACTTTGTTTTTCCAGGGGAAGCAATTGCCTTGCTTATCTTGGTGAGGGCTTAATACATTCCAGGGAGGGAAGTTATGTCAGGGGGAAAAACTTGCACTGCCTAATAGTCCATTTTCAGACTTAAACCTAGACGGTCTAACCTTCCCATTCCCACTCTTTGGGGATATCAAGACCAGCTAATTATAAATATTAATGAGCCATTCACAGCTGTACTCTTGCGTATCCAGGGGCTTAATCTTTATTTCAGCGATATAGATTTTGTCCTGAGTCGATTTCTGACAAATTGGGGCTGCTTGCCAGAGATATTACATAACTTGGTGGCAGCACCCGCAGTTCTGACATCAAGTAAGATATAATTATAATTCAAAATCAGTTAAATTTGTGAGTGGACATTACTACAAAGTTCTTGGTTTGCTGAGAATTTACATCATGGCATTGTGGACAAACCCATAGTTGTCCCAGCTCCCTCCGCAGTTGTCGTAAGGCGAAGATGCTGATTGTTCCAGTAACACCCGCATGTAGGATTTGCCCCCTCATTTGTTCCTCCTTGCTGGAACCACATTTAGGATTCTTTTTGGTGAAGTGGTTGCACTTTGAAGGTTTTGGGTTCGATTCCGGCCTATGTTGTTCAGTTCGAGAATGCAGTTTTCTCTGAGGTTGTTGCTGGAGTTACTGAGTTTGTGCTTTGTACAACATTTTCGGTACACAGCCATGCAGAGACAGAGCCATATGGGATAATTTTGCCTTTTAAATCCCTCTTTTAACCACATAAATCCAGGGTCTAGCATCCTTAAGTCTGTTATTGCATCTGTTATTATTTCTTCAAACAGCAGTCGTTCATAGATAAGTCTTCAGAATGTCTGCCTTATCCATCATGAGAGTTCCAACTAATGGTGCTGTTGTAGCCTACAGATGTCTATCTGCCTTTTCCTTCATGAGAGTTCCAACTAATGATGCTGTTGTAGCCAACAGATATCTGTCTGTTGTGTCCACCATGAGAGTTCCAATTAATGGTGCTGTTGTAGCCAACAAACTGTCTGCCTTGTCCATCATGAGAGTTGCAACTATTGGTGCTGTTGTAGCTAACAGAATGTCTGCCGTGTCCATCATGAGAGTTGCAACTATTGGTGCTGTTGTAGCTAACAGAATGTCTGCCTTGTCCTTCATGAGAGTTGCAACTACTGGTGCTGTTGTAGCCAACAGAATGTCTGCCGTGTCCATCATGAGAGTTCCAACTAATGATGCTGTTTTAGCCAACAGAATGTCTGCCGTGTCCATCATGAGAGTTCCAACTAATGATGCTGTTTTAGCCAACAGAATGTCTGTCTGCCTTGTCCATTATGAGAGTTCCAACTAATGGTGCTGTTGTAGCCAACAGAATGTCTGTCTGCCTTGTCCATTATGAGAGTTCCAACTAATTGTGCTGTTGTAGCCTACAGATGTCTATCTGCCTTGTCGATTATGAGAGTTCCAACTAATGGTGCTGTTGTAGCCAACAGAATGTCTGCCTTGTCCATCATGAGAATTGCAACTAATGGTGCTGTTGTAGCTAACAGAATGTCTGCCGTGTCCATCATGAGAGTTGCAACTATTGGTGCTGTTGTAGCTAACAGAATGTCTGCCGTGTCCATCATGAGAGTTGCAACTATTGGTGCTGTTGTAGCTAACAGAATGTCTGCCGTGTCCATCATGAGAGTTGCAACTATTGGTGCTGTTGTAGCCAACAGAATGTCTGCCTTGTCCATCATGATTGTTCCAACTACTGGTGCTTGACACATGCCTGGGGTCACTGACATTAAGATGAGTGTCCTTGATAGCGATGCGACAATATAAACAAGTTCACGGGGTGAAAGGGCATTCCCCGGAAAGGAAAAATAAGAAGATAAACGGGGAAGGTGGTGAGACAGACCGCTTGGGGCTGGGGAGTATTGTTGTGTGGAGCCTGGGGAGGGCTGCAAAGAAGGGTTAAAAAGACAGTGAAAAACATTGACGGGGACAGTTGAAGTTGAGATCCCGAGAGGGTCGGATTGACTGTTGAGTTTTGGAGACCGGACAGTGAGGTCAGCGGTCGGGAAAGGGTTGAATAGTGACGGAGATAGGTAGAGAACTCTGCACTGTGGTTTTTCAGGGATAGTGAGTTGAATTCGAGACCCAGAGTGGGTTGGATCGAGTGAATTCGGGCCTGGAGAGAGGCTAGCATACCTGTCGTGTTGGATGAGATTAAGCAGGCCTTGAGAGGCAGTATTCTTTGAGTTTTAGATTGGGATGAAGATATATTCTGAGAGAATTATTGTTCCTGGATTTATATGTTGGTATCCGTGTTCATCCGTCATTAAAGGAATTGATGTGCGCAAATTTACTCTTGTTCACTAACTCGCGGATGTGTGCTGCAGTGGTGGCTTGTGGTGTGAGATAGGTGGCAAGCAGTAAAAGCATTAGAACCTAGACAACGACAAATCTCATTCTGGTGCAAAAGAGTTTGTGTCAGTGCTGTTGTAGCCAACAGAATGTCTGTCGTGTCCATCATGATTGTTCCAACTACTGGTGCTGTTGAAAAAAGTCGTTGCTTAAAAGTCGACGTGGTCGACTTCATTGCACCGGGTTTTATCCTATATGGCTTGGTCTCTTTCCGCAGCGCGGAAAGCGCCGTTCAAAGCACGAACTTCGTAGCTCTAGCAACAATCCACAGGAGTCTCCAAAAAAATTCACTCCTGAATCGAAGGACGCAGCCCGGAATCAAACCTACAACCTTTGGAACCCTGGTCAAATGGCTTGACCACTTCGCCACAGAGACTCCCTCCACTGGTGCTGTTGCAGCCAACAGAATGTCTGCCTTGTCCATCATGAGGGTTCAACTAAGGGTGCTGTTGTAGCCAACAGATCTGCCCGTTCATTACCCCACACTCCAGTATATCCATGTAAGTCTTTGTAAAAGAGAAGTGACTCTGCTCGGTGCCCAGTCATATCACATCTGTCTGGTTTGAACGTTACACGATATGGACTGAGAATCAGACACGTGGACAGTCCTGGTGTCTGGAGTATCTGCCAGCCACTTAGCGCTGCAGTGATTACAGCAACCTTTGCTTTCATACATTTTGTGTTGTGTTTACTCACATTAAAACTCAAGCGTAATCCACACACGTGCTACTCCCTCTAGTAGCTGCCACTACTGCAGAGTGCACTGGAACTGTCAGTGTTCACTATTGCATCATCTTTGTCGGCATTTTCATCTTTCAACTTTAAAAAAAAAAAAAAAACAGGTTAAAGGAGCGAGAGGATCAACTTCTGTATGCCAGGTTTAACCTCATCTGGGTCATTTTCTCTCCGCAGAATGGCAAGCCACCTGCCGAGAGAACAAAGCACGGACTCCGTAGCTCCAGCCCTGAACACCCCCCCCCCCTCCTCCACGGAGGTCTTTGGAAAAATTGCACTCAAGGCAGTTCTTAACGAGACTGACTTTCAGAGGGTGGCGCAGACAGCTAGCCACTGAAGCTCTGATTGTGCTAACCCATTACACCACTCACTACAGTCTAAGTCCAGTGTGATGATGCCTCGGAGAAAGCTGTCCTTGGGTTTGCTGCACAAGAGCATTTGGGTGTTGATTGGCACTCATAGAAGTAGAGGAATTATTGATTATAAAAATTGAAAGCTATAGTGACCACCACAGAGAAATGAATCTATGCCTCCAAATGATGACGACACCTCACAATGGAAGTAAGTGTTCTTTGATATAAGGCCAGCTAGACACTCCTGTACAGGTGCCTTCATTAGCCAGGTCACTCATCCAGAGCCTACACTATGGAATATGAATTGAGAGTATATAATAATAAGGTGCATTGAACACATGTTTGTAGAGACCAATCTGTCAGTTTCACGCGCAGGTCTCTTTTTACCTCCCGAGGCATTTCCTGGTCCCCGATTTAGACCGGGTTGACCTGGGGTCAAGGTCAGTTTTAACCATTGGAATGCAGCTCGTGGCAGATCAAACCCAGACCTCCGGAATGGCGGGCCAGTGTCTACCAGTTACCAGTTCTTGAGATGATTGGCCCCGTTCAATCGTCGACTTATCGATTTCGTTATAGCCGGGGCCCTTATAGTGTATCTCGTACATCTTCTTTCATAAATTGAGATGCTTATATCTGCTTCCTTGAAAATGGCAGTGAGTAGATAGAAGCTAACAGAATTTTACACTGCAGAAAAGTAAAAATACCAGTAGAGCAACAGACAAGAAAGGAGATATCTGGTGCTGTGAGGGTCGACTGAGAAACTGAAACATAGTCTAATTTTAAGACTGTGATTTTTACAAAAGAGGATAACATTGTTCAGCGGTAACTTCTGTGACAAAAGTTAACTATGGCCTCTGTTGATAAATTTGTAATTAAGGTGGAGATCTTAGAGGCGCGATCGCTGTTGTAAAGATTTACTTTAGAATTGAGATTCTTCTTCTTCTTCTTCTTCGTTCATCCGGAGTTTTTTTTTTCGGATGTGATTGCGTTGTGCCTGTTTACAGCAGAGCTGCGTTCTTGCGCCGTTAGGCCGACACATCCGACTTCTGCGGGCATTTGTTGACCGGGTTAACCTTCCCGGGGGTTTCTTAGGACGTTTGACTCTCACTGTTGTGGTGTTATCCCCCATCCTAGCTGGCCCATATAGACCAGCCAAAGATCCTGTACAGCCCTCAAGGGAAGGCAGGGGCAGACCATGGGCATTCCCCGCCATCCAAGGAGGCTTCCATACTTGCAGAGCCGATACATAGCGCTCTGATACTGGG
Source organism: Cepaea nemoralis (assembly GCA_014155875.1). Taxonomy (NCBI): domain Eukaryota; kingdom Metazoa; phylum Mollusca; class Gastropoda; order Stylommatophora; family Helicidae; genus Cepaea; species Cepaea nemoralis. Next base: position 107,776 of record JACEFZ010016560.1, on the reverse strand, counting down.
CTCACCCAAGGAATCGTCACGTCCTGTACATGGCTGCTTAGCCTCACTTCCGTATCTTGGGCCTTCCGTTCACCATAGGCTGTTCTTCCGGAAACCAGAAGTATGCAGTCTGCAGATGACATCCACACAGTGAGCTTTCGATTCGGACTTTCCACGTAATGGATTTGCTATCCAAGCAATATTCCATTTCGTGCCACTAGGACACTTTTCCACCTTTTATGAAGCCCACACAATGGGCTTTTGATTCGGACTTTCCTTGTAATGGATTTGCTATCCAAGCAATATTCCATGTCGTGCCACTAGGACACTTTTCCACCTTTTATGAAGCCCACACAGCGAGCTTTCGATTTGGACTTTCCACATAATGGATTTGCTATCCAAGCAATATTCCATTTCATGCCTCAGGGTCTTCATGCACCTTTAAATGTCAACCTGTATGTAGTTTAAGTAAGCTGCGGTCAACTTTAGCTTGTTGATATCTCCATAGAGCTTGTCCTCAAATGAAGCAGCCAAAATATCTTTCTCTGTTGTGCGTACGTTGGGCAATCCTGCAGCAAATGTTTTGCTGTCATTTTTCCAGTTCTACAATTACATTCATCGGTATCTCCTATCTTTAGTTTATTGAACAAGTGGTATTTCAGCCTGTTATGTCCTGTGCGGAGTCTGAAGATTGCTACTTGTTCTCTTCGGTCGAGTTTGTAATATGCATCATCCTTCTGATGGCCTGGATGCTGTGATTCCCATTTGGTTCTATAAGTGCTTTTTATCAACCTCTTTGCCTCATTATAGGTTATGTCTATGTCAGGCTGTGGTAGTCGTCCGCCCTCTTTTGCCAGTCTGTCAGCCTCTTCGTTTCCATGTATACTGCAATGTGATGGGATCCACTGTATTACAACTTTTTTGGATTTCTGGCATAGACCATGGAGTGCTGCTCTTAGGTCAGTTAGTTCTGTGCTGTTATTGCTCTTCAGTATTGAGACAGCTGACTTTGCATCTGTGAAGATAGCTATTTGCTTCTCTTTATTTTCCTCCATCAGGAGCATTTCTGCTGCAGTTTTCAGAGCCTCTACCTCCGCTTTGAAGTTACTTGAAAATTTTCCAGTTGCCATTGAATGTGCTTTTTTCACTCCATTTTTTAAATTAAGGAGAATTCCTCCTCCTCCATTTTTAATTGAATCTTTGGCTGATCCATCTGTATATGCATGGGTCCAATTGCTGCTTGGGTAATGTTCTTTTATGTAGTTTAGGGTTATTTTTCTTCTTTCGGTTTCATTCTGAGTGTTCTTTTTCTCAATACCAGGAATGTTTTCTATCATCTCAGGCAGTTGCTGCTGTCTCCAAGCTGGGAAGTTGTGTGCATTGTAAATGGGCTTGACTGTTGATATGTTAAGTATGGGATCTGCCCTAATCTTTCGTTTTGCAGTTTCTACAAAGTTGCTACGCTTCAGTCTTCCTTTTCCAAAACCATTAAACCTGTTATACATAGGGTGGTCTGTCAATCTTCTAAATTTTTCTGCTTGTTGCTGGGCTCTGCTATCTCTTCTGTCCTGCATTGGTTGTAAACAAGTGATCTTTTCTAGTTCATTAATAGGCGTTGTCTTCAGGCTTCCAGTTATGATTCGCATTCCTTGGTTTTGGACTCTACTTATTTTGTTAAAGTTTGACTTAGCTGCTGTTGCCCAAGCTGCAATGCCATATTCCAGTACTGGCCTCACCCGTCCAGTATATAACTTCTTGAGAACTTTCTCATCTGCTCCCCACGTTGTACCAGCAAGCTTTTTCATGATTGCCATTCTCTGCCTTGCTCTTGTTCTATTTTTCTCAACCTGTGTTTTCCATGTCAGGCGACGATCAAAGGTGACTCCTAGATAGTTTGGATTTTCTTCATGGCGCAATATTTTTCCATTCAGTACCAGCTTAGGTTGCTGAGTTTTATTTGAGAGGGAGAACACTGTGCATGTTGTTTTCTCCTCACTTATCTTCACTAGCCATGATTTTGACCAGTCCTCTAGCGCTAATAAGGCTTGCTGTATTCTGCTGTTAGCTGTACTAATATATTCTTCAGATGTCCATATGGCTAGGTCATCTGCAAAGGAGGATGTGTGTACTCTGGCTGGAAAATTTTCTGTGATGTCATTTATATATGCTAGGAATAATGTTGGTGAAAGAACTCCTCCTTGGGGGACACCTTGCTCCAACAGCATCATTTTGCTTGTTTGTCCTTGTACTTTTGTCCTGGCAGTTCTGTTCTCAAGGTAGTGGCTGATCCATTTATACATTTTTCCACAAACATGCATTTTTTGCAGTTTTACTTTCAGTCCTTCCTTCCATACTTTATCAAATGCTTTTTCTAAATCTATCCAGACTGCTAGTGTGTGCTTTTTCTCTTGGAAGGCATCCTCTATTTCCTGAGCTATATAGGTTATTTGATCTTCAGTGGATCTGTACTTTCTGAATCCTGCTTGGTGTGGTGTTAAGAGTTTGTTTTCTTCCAGATGCCATGTTAGCCTGCCATTGATAATGCGTTCCATTAATTTTCCTACACAGCTAAGTAGACTGATAGGTCGATAGCCATTTGGTTCTTCCAGGTCTTTTCCTTTCTTTGGGACTGGTATTAGTATAGGCTTCCTTCCATGCCTGTGGGACTATTCCTCTCTTCCAGCTGTTATTTAGGACTGCTAGTAGTTTCTTCTTTGCCTTGGTGCCTAGTCCTATTAGCATTTCATTTGTGATTCCATCCTTTCCTGGTGATTTCTTCTTTTTTAGGGTATTCATTGCCTGTTCCATTTCTTCCATTGTTAGATTTGCCATCATATATTCTGCTGCTGTCTCTGTATTTCTATGATGTATCTGTTTGTCTTTGATTGCTTTCTTCTGTTCGGTTGTAATATCAATGTGGTTTGCATTTGCATAGTGTTCCATTAGTGCAATTTGCAGCCTTTTTTCCTGTAAGCAAGGCATTTCCTTGTTTAATTGTTATTTGTTTGTTTCTAGGTCCTTCATTGTTCATGGCTTTCACTAGTTTCCATAGTTTGTTTCCATCCCTGTCAAAATTCAGGTTTTCTGTTTTTTCCCTCCAACAATCTCTTGTTGTTTGATTTACTGTTCTTTTATATTTTGCTGAGATGGCTTTGAGAGAGATGTTAGCTTCAATTGTTTGTTCTCTCTCTGCTGTCTTCCTGGCATCTTCAACTTTGTCCTCCAAACTTTGTAGTTCTTCAGTCCAGTATGGTTTGTAATTTTTCCTCGCTCCTCTTGGAATGGACTCAGTGGCTGCCTGTATTATCGCTCTGTTTAGACTTTCCACCATTTGCTTCATGTTGCCATATCGTGTATTTATGTTTTCACAATATTTGTCTGTTAGTATGGCAAATATGTCCCAATCTGCTCGTTTGTAATTCCAGCGGGGCAAGGGCTTTTGCTCCTGTGGAACATACTCCATATTCATTTCAAGCTTGATTGGTCTGTGGTCACTACCTGCTAATTGGTCCAGCACATGGCGATCGATTTTGTGAAGGATGTCTCCTGTGCAGAAAGCTAAGTCTGGAGTAGAAGTGGTAAGCCATCTTCTGGAGTAGAAGCTCGGTGTGTCATCCGCTTTGTTGAGTAGATGGAGATTTGAGTCTATTTCCCAGTCCTCCAATTCATCTCCTCTTTTGTCAGTATCTGGGTATCCCCATCTTTCTGAACGGCTATTAAAGTCTCCGACAATAATGCAGTTTGTGTCAGTTATTTTCATGTTTGAGAGTGTAAGGTCCTTATCTGCTGGGCTATACAGATTGTAGATTCTTATTTTCACATCCTTTATCATTATATCAACACCTATAATTTCCGTTTGGTTGTCAGAGATCACAGATAGTTCGCTGCAAGGTATTGTATTTCGTGTAAGTATTAGAACTCCTCCTTTGTGTCCTTCGCGGTCGAAACGTGTGGCCTGATATCCTCTGACTGAGAATTTGTGATTGGCGTTGAGGTGTGTCTCTTGAATGCATGCCACATCTATTCTATCTTTATGAAGACGCTGTGTCAGGGAGTCTTTCTTCTTGTAAACTCCTTCGGCATTCCACTGTAGTATGTTGAGTGTCCGGGGTATTTGGTCAATAGCTCTTAACCTACTCCTCTGTGCCTTGACTCCACAGCACAGGGGAAGGTGACCACCAGTAGTCAAGTCATGGGTGGACCCCCTCGAGGCAGGGGGTCCGGCACTATCGCCGCCTGATGGGACTTCACGGGATTAGCACCATAACGATTAATTTTGATTTGTGACATCATGAATTAAGTTACGTTGCACTGCTTTGTCAAGCCTGTGGCTCAGTACATCCGATTTCGACAAGCATTTATTCGGGATGCTTTCCCTAGCCTTTGACTGTCCCCAGTCTACCTACAAGGCAGCAGGTTTTACGTTGTACTGCTTTGTCAAGCCTGTGGCTCAGTACATCCGATTTTGACAAGCATGTATTCGGGTGCTTTCCCTAGCCTTTGACTATCCCCAGTCTACCTACAAGGCAGCAGGTTTTACGTTGTACTGCTTTGTCAAGCCTGTGGCTCAGTACATCCGATTTCGACAAGCATTTATTCGGGATGCTTTCCCTAGCCTTTGACTGTCCCCAGTCTACCTACAAGGCAGCAGGTTTTACGTTGTACTGCTTTGTCAAGCCTGTGGCTCAGTACATCCGATTTCGACAAGCATTTATTCGGGATGCTTTCCCTAGCCTTTGACTGTCCCCAGTCTACCTACAAGGCAGCAGGTTTGTGTGTCTCTTTGTCTGGTCCCTCTCCCTTGACCTGTCCGACATGGGTGGCCCTACCAGTAGCTGTGCTACCGTCGGCATAGCTCTTGGGGTCATTGGGACGCACAAGCCCCTCTACCTCGTCACGGTGGACACACAGCAGAGGGGGAATTGAGATTGATTTTTAAAAAAATTTTAAAGGGGAGTTTTAGAATTAAGACTGTTAATTTTATTTTAAGGAGTAAATTTAGAGCCAAGTTAGTAGTTTTTGATAGTAACTTTAGCTGCATGCCTGCAGTTGGTAGTTTTAAAAAATAGTAACTTTAGAAGCATGACTGCCAATATTTTCAAGCAACTTTTGAAATTGGTAATACTTGGGAGTAATTTTAGAGATATCGTTGTAATCTCTTAGAATAACTTTAGCAACACGATCACTGTGTGGTAGTTTTTAGGAGTAATCTGTAGGGAGTTGATCAGTATTCATAATTAATTTTAAACTTCAGTTATGCACTAATAAATGTAATAGAAAGCAGATTATTATAAGTAGTAACAGGCGTAAGGTTGTCAAGACATGCAGAACTCTTGCCATCAAACGAACTAGTCTCTGATCTCAGTGAACAGAGAGGGAATGATACAAAGACATGTGAGACTTAGTAGCGTAGCTGTTTGTTTATTTACCTGCCAGTCCAGTGGTCTTAGATTCAAACCTCTCTGGTTGGTTGGTTGTGAATTATCTGAAAGCCTGAATATCTTTGGTAAATGACCACTTTCAGAGCACACGGTTTTTTTCCATAAGTGCTCCAGTCTCTTAGATCAGACTAGAAGAATTATAGCAAAGTGTAGAACTGCCTAGCACCAGCCAGGATCCAAATATTTGGAGACTAGAGTCTGACTGGCTCTTGCCGTCTTGACAGAAGATAGTTTGTAAACAGGGAGTTATACCCTTCCACAGCACATTCCTGGGCTGAATATAAAGACATGTAGCATGATCCCTCTCTCGGCCTGCCTAGTTTATTCCAGAAGAAAGGGAACACCAATACGTCTGGAACAAGACCAGCTGCCAGATCAGAAAAGCAATCCTCTAACTTGCCACCTGTCGGAGCTTCATCCTAGACCAGTTGCCGACCAAGGCTTAGAGCCTAGTCTGCCCAGCCATGACAATTAGTCTTTAGGTTGCATTTCCTTACACTAGGCCAAGACTTTACCCTCCCAATCGTGCTTATCCGCCTGAAGCTGTTGGCATAATGTGGGATGTTGGGTTTGGCGATCGCCGTCTAACATTTGGCGCTAACAGAGATACTAGAATTACATATCGAGTAAATATTCCTTTGTGGGTCATCATCATCATCGAGTGCCATGCCAACATTCACATCTCTCCATATATCTCAGTCTAGTATTCTGGATCAACTCTGCTGCTGATATTCCACCATGCCACTGTCTCAATCCATCCAGCATCATTTCTCTTGGTCAGCCTCTGCGTCTTTTCCCCTCGATCTTTCCAGTTGTCACAATGTTCTCTAGTGTCTCTCTTCTAATCACATTACCAAATAAAACTGTTTGTCTCTTTCTTATTGTTGTATATAACATTATAGTTTCATTAGCCTCTTTCAGGTAGTCGTCGTTATTTACTCTGGCAGAACAAGGAATTTGTGACATTCATCTTTAGAAACCACATCTCTGTTGCTTCCAAGTCCTTTGTGGGTTGGTTTTCAAATGTTGAAATTAAGCCGGGGCAATGGTTTACTCTGCGATTTCCGACTGCCAAGGATTTGTAACATGTGCACACAGAATCCCCTAAGGGGGGATTGGGGGATTGTTATGTAAAAATTCAAACAGCCCACAACTTGAATTGAACCATATGCAATATAAGTAATCCTAGACCAAGAACTCTCAAGCGTGGAATGTATTCGTAATTTTCAGGTAAAGCTTCTGCCTCACAGTCGCAGAGCAGCTCCTGGACTTTCGCTACCTCCTATATAACGATTTCTACTACGATCTCTGACTATTCAGCTGAGAAAGAACACACGGCCAGCATAAAGACCAGTTCTCAGCATCAGATTAGCCAGCCCAAAGACCAGTCTTTAGTTACCTGATCATGTCACTCCATTGTCCCCAGTTATCATCATCATCAGATTAGCCAGCATAAAGTCCAGTTTTGAAGTTACCTGATTGTATCACTCCATTGTCCCTAGTTCTCATCATCAGATTAGCCAGCATAAAGACCAGTTTTGAAGTTACCTGATCATGTCACTCCATTGTCCCCAGTTCTCATCATAATCAGATTAGCCAGCGTAAAAACCAGTTTTGCAGTTATCTGATCATGTCACTCCATTGTCCCCAGTTGTCATCATCAGATTAGCCAGCATAAAGACCAGTTTTGAAGTTATCTGATCATGTCACCCCATTGTCCCCAGTTCTCATCATCATCAGATTAGCCAGCGTAAAAACCAGTTTTGCAGTTATCTGATCATGTCACTCCATTGTCCCCAGTTCTCATCATCATCCGATTAGTCAGCATAAAGACCAGTTTTGCAGTTACCTGATCATGTCACTCCATTGTCCCCAGTTCTCATCATCATCCGATTAGTCAGCAAAAAGACCAGTTTTGAAGTTACCTGATCATGTCACCCCATTGTCCCCAGTTCTCATCATCATCAGATTAGTCAGCATAAGGACCAGTTTTGAAGTTATCTGATCATGCCACCCCATTATCCCCAGTTCTCATCATCATCAGATTAGTCAGCATAAGGACCAGTTTTGAAGTTATCTGATCATGTCACCCCATTATCCCCAGTTATCATCATCATCAGATTAGTCAGCATAAGGACCAGTTTTGAAGTTACCTGATCATGTCACTCCATTATCCCCAGTTCTCATCATCATCAGATTAGTCAGCATAAGGACCAGTTTTGAAGTTATCTGATCATGTCACTCCATTGTCCCCAGTTCTCATCATTATCAGATTAGTCAGCATAAGGACCAGTTTTGAAGTTATCTGATCATGCCACCCCATTATCCCCAGTTCTCATCATCATCAGATTAGTCAGCATAAGGACCAGTTTTGAAGTTATCTGATCATGTCACCCCATTATCCCCAGTTATCATCATCATCAGATTAGTCAGCATAAGGACCAGTTTTGAAGTTACCTGATCATGTCACTCCATTGTCCCCAGTTCTCATCATCATCAGATTAGTCAGCATAAGGACCAGTTTTGAAGTTATCTGATCATGTCACTCCATTGTCCCCAGTTCTCATCATCATCAGATTTTTTTGGCATATCCTATTTACAGGAAATCACTGTCAACACCAACATTTTACTGCTGTTGTTGATGTCTTGGCAAGTTTTACATTCAGTAGTTTTCTCCCATACCAACACGTTAAAACCCCAGCGCGACACAGTTAGCCGCCAAATAGGTCGCCGCCGCGTTTCTAACGCGTGGTAAGTGGCTTACGGATTGCATTCACAAGTGTTTAGATCACGGAGACCAGCCGTCATCAGATTAGTCAGATGGCTTGGCCTTGTGGCATGGTCGAGACAGAAACACGGAGCTGATCCACGACTCTGGTGATCGAGTGAGATGGCAGAACATGACCGCCCACGCTTGTCAACATGGCACATGATGAATGGATGGATCATGCCATGCCACTGTCCCTTTTCTGAGCAGTTCATTTTAGCACTGCAATAATAGATTCAGCGCCAAACAAACAACAGGTTTGAACCAAATAAAAATGGATGGCGGAAAAAATAGGAAGTAGGGGCGTGTTACTGTTATGACTGAGAAGCTGTTAATACGGTAGCAGCCATGTATTATATATCAAATTAAAGGTATTATATTAGAGAAAGCCAATGTATATAAGCCATGGCAGATACGAGAAGTCGCTTAGGTACTTCAATTTTAATTCACCGCAAACAAAAAAGAATCCCTTCGAGCCTCATTTGCATCGGTCCGGCAATCATTTTCCGGTTTAGTGTTCGGTGGACTGCTAGACCGATCGATGGATGTTTTTAAGTTTTTGGGCCCGTAGGGCCCTCACTGTCGACGACAGTGAGGGCCCTACGGGCCCAAAACTAAAAAAACATCCATCGATCGGTCTAGCAGTCCACCGAACACTAAACCGGAAAATGATTGCCGGACCGATGCAAATGAGGCTCGAAGGGATTCTTCTTTGTTTGCGGTGAATTAAAATTGAAGTACCGTCGCTTAAGACGATTAATCATCATGTGGCACTAAATTAGTTAAGTTTCAACCCCGAGGGTTCTTCCATGGCTGTGTTGTCTTCTGCTGTGAACTGTTGTGGTGTGTCAGTTGTGTGTTGATGTCTGGGTATGATTACATCAGTGGAATGTCGGCTTCTACGTGGTATGTGACAATGGTATGTCAGTTTGATTAACTTGATAAATGCTGTAGTTATTGTTCCTCTTTTATCACACTGTAGTTACTGTCTTCAACATTTAAAGTGAGAGAACAAAATACATTGTAAAATGATTTTTAACAATTTGTTTCAAGATTACGTATCTTGTTATTGGTTAACTTTGGTTTCATACAGCATTTGGTTTGACTTGGATGTTGTTGTTGTTGTTATTTATATTCTTGTTATCAGGCCAACATAACGAGAGCGCTCAGCCTTTCATCCAATGCGGTGTAGTACTGTGTTGGCTGTTACCTTAAAGCTCTGTCTTTTTTACTCTCTCTCTCTCTCTCTCTCTCTCTCTCTCTCTCTCTCTCTCTCTCTCTCTCTCTCTCTCTCTCCTCTCTCTCTCTCTCTCTCTCTCTCTCTCTCTCTCTCTCATACCACATCTATCTGGCACTGGGAGTTGTTGCCTTAATGCTCTTTCTCTCTCATGCCCCATCTATTCGGCATCAATAAAAGCAACGTTTTCAACTACGAGGGCGAGTCAATAAGCAAATCGCAATTCTGTGAGATGGCAGGTAAATGTAGTTAGTGTTGTCTACATTTGTCATTAGGTGACAGCAACATCGAACTTTATATTCCCGTTCGTCAGATGGCGCTAGGTGTCTCATGCGCATGCGCAGCCCATAATCAAAATGGCGACTGTACTTACAGAGTGTACAACCAAAGGGCAATGTGCTGTTGTGCGTTTCATTTTTTTTTTTTTGGGGGGCAAAAGGACTGCCTGCATAGGACATTCATAAGGAAATGCTTAATATTTATGCTGACTAATGTTTGTCCTGTAAAGCGGTGCATAGCTGGGTAGAAAAATTGTCTCAAGGACGCTCTAAATTGTTGGTGAAATCCTATCTGGTCGTCCTATTGAGATTCCAACAGAAGCATCCGTGTAGCGGGTGGGAGAGATGATTAGAGGTGACGGCGTGTAAAGGTGACAATGTAAATTCTGAATCGTCTGTGAAGTTCTATCGATGCTTCATGATGCAATTCGAAGAAAACATCCAGGAGTGCTGACTAGAGGAGTGTAGCTTCTTCATGACAATGCCAGACCACATACGGCTCAATTAATTCAGGAGAAAATTAACCAACTAAGGTGGGAAGTTCTGGAACATCCACCTTACAGCCCTGACTTAGCCCCTAGCGATTTCCACCTTTTTGGTCCACTGAAAACCCACCTTGGTAGGAGGCATTTCGCGAATGACACCGAAGTTAAATGTGAAGTTAAAACGTGGTTTAGAAAACAGAGCACGTAGTTCTGTGCAGCCGGTTTGGGAGGACTGATAAAACGATGGGATAAGTGCATCGATGTTGGTGGAAATTATGGTAAGAAATTAAGGGACAATGCATGTATCAAAATAAACTGGTTTCAAGTTGTTATTTTATTTATTTATTTTTCTACAGCCGAGTGTGACTTACTTATTGACTTCCCCTCGTATTATCACGTGCTGAACTGAGAACTTAGTCAATAGAATTCAGTATTAGGTTGTTAATATTCCTTTATTTGTTTTATAATTTGTTATTTTTATATTAATGATGATATAATTTCATGTCGTATTTGACAATCAATTCCTGAGCAGCTGACAGCTATTGTGGATGCAGTAATGAGACTACAGAATTCCTCTAGTCCATGACGTGTGGCATTGGTGATCATGTCTATCCTCAGCCTTCTGTCTCGTGTACTGCCAATCATTTCTTATACTGCTGTTCCTCCGTGTCATTTGGTCATGCCTGTAGAATCTTCTCTCCCCTCCCCTCCAACTTTCCCCTTCTCATGACATGCCCAAAGAATGTATGAACTGTCTACTTTTGGTGTGAGTAATCAGTTCTCTTTCTGAGTTAACTTCTTTTTAAGACACCGTCATTACTCTTTCTATCCATCGTATTGTGGTCTCATTATTGTTCTATGATAATCACATCTCCGCATCTTTCACATAATTCCTTAATTGTCCGTATTTTACATCCATACGCCAGGATTAGCTCAATATGGCACTTAAAAACTCTTTCCCCTCGCCTTCTTTGACAAAGGTAATTTGCATCTTGTGACATTCTGCTTTTGCCTGGGCTCTTGTACATTTAACTTCCTCATTGTATCTTCCATCTGCTGAAGTACCCAAATACTTAAATACACTGACTTGTTTCAGATTGGGACCCTTCACTTTGATATTGCACTGGGAGGGTATTTGATTCTGTGTAATTATCATTATTTCTGTTATTCAGACTAAGTCCATTGTTTTGACTTTCTGTTGCAATCATATCTACTTTTCTGTTGCAATCATATATACTTCTACCTTTCTGTTGCAATCATATCTGTCATTTCTTGTGACTGCATTTCATTTCAGCAACCAAAACCATACATCAGCATAACGCAGATTGTTTACATTATGTCCACCAGTTGATATTCCTGGCTTATCTTGTGTGGATCTCATTATTATTTACAATTTATTCGTTTTACAAATCTAAGTGATCATGTGATCTCTGTCTAACACCTTGTTTGCTCTTTAATGTCTGCACCAGCAAAATTGCACCTATTGAGACACCAGGTGTGGGTAGAATCTTGACATTTGCAGATGATGTGCTGGTGTACAGACAGGGCCAGTTTGGCGAAAAACTTACAGGTGGCAGTAAATGGGGTGTTAGAGTGGTGTAGGAACGCCGGGGCCATTATACACCCAGACAAGGCATCGGTTGTGTGGTACTCCCTGGATAACCGGATCGTAAAGGCAGATGTCCCATGTATTATGTTGAATGGATGTCCTCTTAGGCGAGAGAGTAAATTGAAGTACCTGGGTATCACCTTTGACAGTTTTTGTCGTTTAAGGATCATGTGGAGGCTTTGGTGGTGTTAATGACTTTATGGGACTTAATGCATTGAGGGCTATGGCAGCAACCGGGGTAGATCAGAGGATGCTGTACAGGCTCTTTAAGCAGTTAATTTCTGTCATTGAGTATGGTTTGGGGCTGCTGATAGTATCAAAGAGGCAGCTTGAAAGGTTGGGGCGCATACAGAATGCAGCCATGTGGTTAATCCTGGGATGCACAAAGGACGCCAATTATATGCATGAGGCATATCCTGGCGCTACCAACAATGACGGATAGGCATAGGGTCTTCCAGGCCAAATGGTACTTGAGAGTTGCTGCAAATAGGGATCACACGCTGCATGCAGCCATGGATATAGCCAAGGGTCATAGAATAAGACGAGGCAGGTCCTGGATGGCACAGGCAAAACTTTCTATACGTCAGGTGTGGGATCTAGAGACCATCAATCGTGGAAGAGAGTGGGTTGAAGTTCCGGAAGACATGACGGACTGGCACAATGTAATAGTACACTGGGTCGTGAGTGCAGAGAATGGGCTGCAGGCCGCACTGAGTTTGAAGTGCAACAACTGATTCAGTGTAACACACATCAAGGTGACATAGTCATCTACACCGATGGGTCAGTCATGAGACATAGACGTAGTGTTTGGGGCTTTATTTCAAAGGCTAATGGACGCGTCTTGAAAAGGGAGAGTCTGGCATATGAGACTACGAACTCCAGCATGAGAATGGAGGTTGGAGGCAGTAACAGCGGCATTCCGGTTTCTAGAGGAGACTACTGCAACACACGTTGTATTCGTTGCGGATTCAAAGAGTATGCTTAGTAAGGTGGAAAAAGGAATGTTTCGTGTGGAATGGCTCTCGTCGCTTCAGAAGTCACAGATTGTGAGAATTGTATGGATATTTTGCCCTGACCGTGTGGGGGAATGAACAGGCTGATAGGCTAGCAGGGAATGCAACTCTTGGCGGCAGATTGCCTATGGACAAGGGGGAGGTGGTCGTGCGCTTGTGGGACCAGGTGGAGAAAGCGGATGAACAGATTGAGAACCCATATGTGGAAAGAATGAGATTTCGGGGGATCGGGAGGGGTTCTGGAAGAATCTCAAAACTGAAAGGGAAGGCCAGGAGAACTTTTAATCAGATAGCGGTGGGGACGATTAGTAGTATGACTCTTCGCTGATTATTGAACGAGCAGACTGAGCACGTTTGGGAATGTCCTGAGTTCTTAACTCAACACAGCTCAACTCAACACCTTGTTTAGACTAATCGTTTTAGACGTAAGAGAAAGAGGCTGTTTCAAATTCTGCATAAAATGTACTTGAGTGAAGGGGATTAAGAGAGCAATTGCGAACAACTGGGCGAGGTTGGGGAGAAAGCCTGTTGTTAGCCTTGGAACAACCTGAGTGAAGATGGAAGAAACCAATGCAGTATATGGAACATGGCTCGGCCTTCAGAGTGCAGACTAGTCACGTTCTCACAGCCCAATCAAGAATGAAATATTTAAACTGTTTTGTGTCGGTCCAACTAGCCATCCTGTCAAGTAGGACAGTTGCACCACAGCTTTGGACACCCTACATCGCAATGGACATCACAACAGAGAAATGTCCTACCACCACAACCATGGACACACTGAACATTAGGACAGAGAAATGTCCTACCATCACAACCATAGACACTGGGGACATCAGAACGGAGAAATGTCCCACCATCACAACAGGGGATGCACTGAACATTAGGACAGAGAAATGTCCTACCATCACAGCAATAGCCACTCGAGACATCAAAACAGAGAAATTTCCCACCACCACACTTTGGATATAAGGACAAAAATGTCCCACCACCACAATCATGGACATCAGGACAGAGAAATGACCCACCACCACAACCATGGACATCAGGACAAACAAATGTGCCACCACCACAACCATGGACATCAGGACAAACAAATGTCCCACCACCACAACCATGGACATCAGGACAAACAAATGTCCCACCACCACAACCATGGACATCAGGACAAACAAATGTCCCACCACCACAACCATGGACATCAGGACAAACAAATGTCCCACCACCACAACCATGGACATCAGGACAGACAAATGTCTCACCACGTCAACTATGGACACTTGGGACATCAGGACAGACAAATTTCCCATCACCACAACCATGGACATCAGGACAGACAAATGTCCCACCACCACAACCATGGACATCAGGACAGAGAAATGTCCCACCACCACAACCATGGACATCAGGACAGAGAAATGTCCCACCACCACAACCATGGACATCAGGACAGACAAATTTCCCATCACCACAACCATGGACATCAGGACAGACAAATGTCCCACCACCACAACCATGGACATCAGGACAGAGAAATGTCCCACCTCCACCACAACCATGGACATCAGGACAGAGAAATGTCCCACCACCACAATCATGGACATCAGGACAAACAAATGTCCCACCACCACAACCATGGACATCAGGACAGACAAATGTCTCACCACGTCAACCATAGACACATGGGACATCAGGACAGACAAATTTCCCATCACCACAACCATGGACATCAGGACAGAGAAATGTCCCACCACCACAACCATGGACACAGTGGACATCAGGACAAGAAATGTCCCACCACCACAACCATGGACACAGTTGATATCAGGACAGAGAAATGTCCCACCACCACAACCGTGGACATCAGGACAAGAAATGTCCCACCACCACAACCATGGACACAGTTGATATCAGGACAGAGAAATGTCCCACCACCACAACCATGGACACAGTTGATATCAGGACAGAGAAATGTCCCACCACCACAACCATGGACACAGTTGATATCAGGACAGAGAAATGTCCCACCACCACAACCATGGACACAGTTGATATCAGGACAGAGAAATGTCCCACCACCACAACCATGGACACAGTTGATATCAGGACAGAGAAATGTCCCACCACCACAACCATGGACACAGTTGATATCAGGACAGATAAATGTCCCACCACCACAACCATGGACACAGTTGATATCAGGACAGAGAAATGTCCCACCACCACAACCATGGACACAGTTGATATCAGGACAGAGAAATGTCCCACCACCACAACCATGGACATCAGGACAGAGAAATGTCCCACCACCACAACCATGGACATCAGGACAGAGAAATGTCCCACCACCACAACCATTGACACAGTTGATATCAGGACAGAGAAATGTCCCACCACCACAACCATGGACATCAGGACAGAGAAATGTCCCACCACCACAACCATGGACATCAGGACAGAGAAATGTCCCACCACCACAGCCATGGACATCAGGACAGAGAAATGTCCCACCACCACAACCATGATCATCAGGACAGAAAAATGTCCCACCACCACAACCATGGACATCAGGACAAGAAATGTCCCACCACCACAACCATGGACACAGTTGATATCAGGACAGAGAAATGTCCCACCACCACAACCATGGACACAGTTGATATCAGGACAGAGAAATGTCCCACCACCACAACCATGGACATCAGGACAGAGAAATGTCCCACCACCACACATGACCAGTGGACATCACGACAGAGAAATGTCCCACCACCACAACCATGGACACAGTTGATATCAGGACAGAGAAATGTCCCACCACCACAACCATGGACATCAGGACAGAGAAATGTCCCACCACCACAACCATGGACATCAGGACAAGAAATGTCCCACCACCACAACCATGGACACAGTTGATATCAGGACAGAGAAATGTCCCACCACCACAACCATGGACATCAGGACAGAGAAATGTCCCACCACCACAACCATGGACATCAGGACAGAGAAATGTCCCACCACCACAGCCATGGACATCAAGACAGAGAAATGTCCCACCACCACAACCATGATCATCAGGACAGAAAAATGTCCCACGACCTTCAAAGTGTGAGCCAAGCGTAGTACTTCATAAAAGTTCTACCTCATCGATTCAAGAAAGATGTAACATATGGGAAAGCGTCAGATAACAACTAATAGTACCACGGCATTGGGTCAAATGGTAACAGGCCTCATGAATCTAGACTGATAAAAATAATATAAACAATGTAGGTCATCATGGCCGAATGGATAAGAACGTGTGTTCTTAAACATCCGGTGTGCTTTGCTGATGTCGAAGTAAGGGGTTCAACCCTCACACCTAACAGTTGGACTAAAATGTTGACCTATCGTCCTTGACTTGGGGACGTAAATTACAAGTACCTCTGAAGTCAGAGTGGTTTTGCCTGAGAGATGCACACTGTCAGGGTCTTAAACTTGGCTCGCTAACCTAACAGTGTGGGACAGTACAAGTACAACGTGATTTGACGTAAGACTCAACTACACACCGTTCTATGGATTTATTCACATATCAAATACAGAACGATGATCACAACAATATATACTCGATACTTCAATACACTTACATACAGCTCACAAGTCTCACTCAAGATGTCCAGACACTCGACTTTCAGTACAGATACCACACAACGCCTTTCTCTCTGCACACGTCTGTCCGAGTCGAAGTCCCAGAGCTGTCTGCCGCTAACTCGCAACTCGCCTCTCACCTCAGGTGACGTCACGAGGCATGCGTGCGTTTAGCGTCGTCCTTGCTTGACCGTTGGTCGCTTGTCAGCCAGCAGTCTTGCAGGCCGGTAACCACTATTCGCCTGGCGGCGTAACGAAGTTACTGCGTCCCTACTGGGAGCTAAGTCGCCTGGCGGGCGTAACGATGTCACTGCATCAATGTCCCCTTTCTGGACTCTGACACGCTCCCCCGGCAAATTCATGAAAGATGTCATCTTTCATGTATCATATATATACATAATGGGTTAATATTTAAACCTTGTCAGAGACGACCTTTCTATTGTTATGTACATTTCTATCAAATACAAATAAATACACATATGCCATAGAAATATATAAGAAATTTAAGTTGCATTCAACGACATGTGGTGTTCAACCTTTAACACTTGTCAGGTTTCATCATCTCGATGGCTGATTACCTCAATTGCATGAGTGACCCAGTCAGATCGGTAGTTCCAGCTTCACGCATCTACCTCGCAGCAAATAGAAAAAAACGTAATAATATGGTTCTTGAAACAAAAACCATCTAGCTAGACCGGAATACGACTTTATATAAGTCGTATAAAACGCTCAAACCCTGCCCTTATTTGGTCAGTAGCTTTCGTGTTGGTCTGCAATGTCGGCAACCCTCTGCCATGCTAGTAGATGTCTACCTGTTGTGTCAATAGTCTGGCAACACTTGGCTATTTATACACAACACATTAGAATATACATTTCAAATTATGGCCCTTTGTGTAAGGATGTAATAACAACTAAATGAAAGGGAAATAATTTTAACATTCATGAAATACACTAATTTACAATAATTATTTTATTTCTTAGTGTCATCGCTTGACGTTTCTTCATATTAACGAGAAAAAGTCGGTAATATGAATACATTAATCAAGATATGATTCTAAGATTACACTACATAAATAAATAAACACACAATTCGTGTATTTCATTTTATAGATTCCTAAAGATTTTAGAATCGTCATAGATATTTTAACTTTTATTTGTCGTCTGCTAATTTTACTCTAAATTTGTAACTAATCCGGAAGTACACACGAACATTAAAATCAGCTGATGTTGAAGCTTGTAGAACACACTTGTTCCGGTTTGATGTAGTTACGGAAAGTACCTTTCTCACAGTTCATGTGTTCGATGTTTCACAAAACCTTCTGGATTACGATTGAATGTTCATGTTGGATGTTTCACTACCGAACATTATGGATTTCGGTTCACTGCAGTGGAGTAGCTGTCAATGTTCAGTTTACACATTCATACTCGTCATTAAAATGGAATGATCCACACGCAGATGTCACTGTCAACTTGGATAGTTCGCTTAAGGTAAGTACTTGCGCGAATGTGACACTGTTATTGTTCTTGGTATATACAATTAATAAAGTTCGCTTTCTACCACACACTACACAATTATACACGACACTCACTACCTGAAGTAGTAAAATAAGAACACTATTTATAATGGGGGTAATCCCTATCACAATATTGTAGACATTGCACAGCTTTTTGTGAATGGAAAAAATAATTCACTTATAAATGGCTGTGTCGGTCTGAGTGTATTTGTACATACTGCACTCAGACATTGGTGCTTACTGGGTCGGTCGGACAACGGGACAAAAGATCGGCAATTGAATTGGATCTGCCTGGAATATGTCGAACCTCAAAGCTGTAATCTTGAAGTTTAAGAGACCAACGCGCTACCATATGATTTGAGGGTACTCCTGAATTTATAAACCGTAAAGGGCTGCTGTCAGATTCCACGATAAAGTGACGTCCTAGAAGAAATCTGGACAATTTTGTTATACCTACCACTAAAGCTAGGGCTTCCAATTGAGGGATAGACCACGCCCGTTCTCTGGGCTTTAGTTTCCTGGATACGAAGTAAACGGGATGGAGTATGTTGTTGTACTCCTGCAACAAGACTGCTCCAATCGCCACGGAGCTAGCATCTGTACGCAATCTGAAAGGTAAACTGGAGGTTGGGCAATTTGAGGATGAGATTATTCAAACTATTATCAGAAAAATATGATAGCACTTTTCGGAATGCAATTTGTAGGCATTCATTGTTTACAATTTTCTCTGGTTTGTCTTTGGTTAGTAAATTAGTAAACACTTCGGTCAGTTCGGAAAAATCAGGAATGAACTGCCTGTAATAATTTATTAATCCCAACAAACTTCTGACTTGTTTCTTAGTAGTCGGAAGTGAGAGTTTTAGTATCTTGGACACAATTTTATCGTCTGTCATGACAAAGCCATTGGATATTTTGTACCCCAAGAAAGTTATTTCCTGGTAGGCTATGTCTACTTTTGCAGGCTTTACAGTCAGTCCGTGCTGTCTAATACGTTCAAATGTCTGTTCTAACGTCTTAATGTGCTCTGTCATTGTCTCTAAATCTAGAACAGTTATTTTATTTAGCTTCCTATAGTCGATGCACAGTCTTATTGTATTGTCCTGGGTTGTTGGAAAAGATGGTGTTGTATTGCTGTATAAGCTGTTTGCAATTGTTTGTCTCTGCTTGGGTCAACTTTGGGTTGATTTTGATCTCCTTCAAGCAGTTTGTCGTGTCTAATGCAGGCGTTGGAATCTCGTCACTAGCATCGTCGTCTTCGTGATCTATTATCACTGTACAAGCTGTCGTATCGTCTTGTTCGTTTTCTCTGTTGTGGTATGGTCTTAGCATATTTATGTGAAATATTTTATGTTTGTCTTTTATGAGGATTTCGTAGTCTACAGGTGAAATCTGTCTCGTCACTTTAAAAGGTCCCTGCCAAGAATCAGTCAATAGGTGTCTGTCACTAGGTAGTAGAAGAAGAACGTCCTGTCCAGGTGTCAAAGTTATCGTCCTGTTACCTTTGTCAGCATACTGTCTATAAGTAGCACCAGATAGTTTTAGTGCATTCTTTGCAATAACACAAGATTTGATGATTCTTTCACGCAATGATGTGACATATACGTATGATGATATGGGTTTAAGTACTGGAGTAGAATCAGTTAACATTTGGTGATAAATGGTCAATGGGCCGCGTGGTTTGGCACCATAGATAAGTTCAAAAGGAGAGAAACCGGTACTAGAATGAGGTACCTCGCGATAAGCAAAAAGAATAGCTGGTAGATATACATCCCAGTTATTGGGGTGTTCTTGCGTTACTTTGGCAAGCATGTGCTTTAGATCCCCGTTAAATTTTTCCACAATTCCACTACTGTGAGGATGGTAAGGGGAATTGAAACATTGCTTCACTCCCAACATTTTGGTGAAAGCTTGGGTGGATGCGGCAATGAACTGAGTGCCCCTATCAGATTGGATAGTATCTGGAAAACCTATCCGAGAAAAAATATGGAAGAAAACTTCCATTATATCATTGGCAGTAATGTTCTTTAGCGGAATCGCTTCTGGCCAGCGACTACATTGATCAATGACCGTTAGAATATATTTATTTCCTTTAGTTGTTGTATGATTAAGAGGGCCCACTATGTCAACAGATAGTTTTTCAAAAGGTCGACTGGCTAAGTCAGTAACTTGTAACTTTGCCTGTGGGTTTTTTCCTTTTTTTACCAGTTTCTGGCAGGTGTCACAACTTCTGCAATATTCTTTAATGTCATTGCAAAATTTTGGCCAATGGAACTGTGTCAATAACCTTGATCTGGTCTTAACGTATGCCATGTGCCCTGCAAGAGGTATATCATGAGCAAGATGTAAGGCTTGCTTGCGATAATTTCTTGGCAAAACAGTTTGCTCTGTTGTATTGTCACCTTTGGTGTAATACCTGGTGAGTATATCATTTTTCATAGCAAAATGCCATTTTGCATTCTTTGTTACCTTTGGCTTTTGGCCGATCAGATTAAAGTATTTTGACAATGAAGGATCAGCTTTTTGAGCTGTTACAAATGTTTCCTTCATGGTGTTAGTAGGTAATGATTCTGGGCTAAGCATTTGTATAGCCTCAGTTTGATTACTTTCATCTCGCACTCTAGCAGTAGATCTCGTTACTGTGTTCACACATTCAATGATATCAGATGATGATGGAACAATGTTATCAATGATGTCATGAGAACTTAGTGCTACATTAGCTACATTTACAATACAATCAATAGGTGGTGTGACATTTTCAATGACATTGGATGGTGATGTTATGGTATCATCAATACATAGAGATGTTATGTCATGAGGTTTATTATTCACCTCTGGTAAATTTCCAATGATTACATCACACACTGGGTTTGTTAATGCAGCACACTTTACTTTCCCAGTGAGGAAAGGTGTTTCAATATATGCCCATGCTAATGGGTATCTCTCAATATTGCCTGAGAATGTTCTGCATGTTACGTGCCTGCCTGTATAGTCTGTAGGCATTATGAACGTTCTCTTTAGACCAATAAGTGAACTGCCTGTGTCACGAAGGACTGTAGCTGACTTGCCATTCACATATCCGTGATGGATGATTATCTTGCCTTTTGAGTCTACTACCAAATTAGCTTCTTCATTGGCAATAGGGATGGTGTGACCGCATGTTAAAATACCATCTTCATAGAAGGTGTTACAAACAGAGCATTTATTTGCGCTAAATATGTCAAAAGCCTGTGCTGAGTTCACAGGGTGTTTCTCTGGCTGTTCTTCGTCTGACGCCGAACTGTCAAACAAGGCGGCATTTGCTTTGTTGGTCATGTGCCTACCTTTACAATCTTTTCGATGGTGTCCGTGCGCCTTACAGAGGAAACATTTACGCAAACTTCTGAAGGATTTACGCTCCTGATCTTGTCTGTTTACCATGTTTAATAGGTACGTATGGTATCCTGGTTGTTTATCGCACATTTCATTCTGATTATGTGAAAATTTACAATAACTACAATGCTTAAACTTCTCAGAGGTAGGCCTTTGAGGTTTCTGCCTACTGTAGGGTTTGTCATAGTTAGCCGCTGCTACAAAGTTAATGTCAGTAGCTTCAGTGGCAAAACAATGTTTGTTGGCTGTGTAGTACGCCGAACCCCGTCTCTCAATCTCATCCACACTAGTGCATTCATTCTCTAACAAAAATTTAGAAAATGCTGGAGGAATAGATGATACAATTTTGTCTCTAATGATCAGATCTTCTAATTTCTGATAATTTTTGTCAATTTTAGCTGCTGAAGTCCATTTGGTGAATATATCTCGGACTAAGCAGAGGTAGTCAGAGAACGTTTGAGTTGGTTTTGGGCTCAACTTACTGAATTGTTCTCTGTAACCTGCCTCGTCTAACATAAAATGTGCCATAATCTTAGATTTCAGATAATGGTAATCTTTTCTGAGGTCTTTGGGGATGGTTTCAATGACTTTAAGAGGTTCCCCTGACAAACTCCTCATATACACAATATTCCATTCAGACAGTGGAACTTGGTAATGTTCCATTAAAGTTTCAAAATTTTGGGTAAAGGCTGCGATGCAGTCACCCGAGGTATAATTACGTACAATACCTTGATATTTCTTGTACTGGTTTTCTTTCTCCAGTCTCTCAGATTTCTTAGACTCTTTGTTAATCGCAGTCTCAGTGTCAAGTTGTTTTATCTTCAACTGTAACTCCAGTTCTTCTCTCTTACTCTGAGCTGTTATTTCTGCCTTCTTTAGCTCACTATCTATCTCAGCTTGCTTTGTCTTTGCAGCCACTTCTGCCTGCTTTAAGGCTGTTTCTGCCTCTATTTGCTTGGCGGCCCTTTCAGCTACCCTTTCTTCGCGTTCATTAGCTTTTTCCTGTACTAGTAGGTATTCAGAGTATTTGTTCTCACTCCATTTTGTCAATTCATCACCTGTTAAATGTAATTTTATCCCCATATCGATGAAATCAAATAATGAAGACATGATGAAAAATGTCAATGAAATACCAGCCACACAAAATATGTTATAAGTGGTTAGTAATAAACAATTTACAATTGATTTCTATTGACAACACGTGCCTCAAATTGCTTCCTTAAAGTATAGAAAAAGAAAAATATACTCAAGTGCCCTGGATGCGGTGAAGAATGGTTAGAAATCGGGCTAGGAACTGTAGGGTCGTTACTTCGAGAACACAAATGACCTCTACGGCAAGGTTTCGGATGGTACGGAAAAACCTGCTTTATTTTGGAGGAAAATAAATTAGCGTCTATTTGTTGGTGTGTGCCTGCTTGTCACTAAGTGTTGATTAGGTTTGTATGGCGTCGAGTGTAGTTGTAGGTCGTAAGTTTGTCTGTCAACAATTTTTTTTTTTACAAAACACAAGTCACTTTCTTTCCAAAACTTTCTGCTTCCGACAACTCACTTCACAACGACAATCTACATGTATCTCAACACTCTACAACATTGATGACACATCACTTACATCAAGATGACATTCAGTAAGGACATAGACATCAAGTTTACAAGATGGCGACAAGGTCAAAATGGCGACAAGGTCAAAACGGTGACAATGTTCACAAATCACAAATGTTTTACACGCTTACAAGAACAAACAATATGTATGCACTGTACGTTTACAAATGGTCTTACACATGTTTAGATAATGTAGTTAATAATCAAACTGAGCCTTCCACGATCACAATACATGTACTATAAAGTTTGACAAAAATTTTAAGTACACAAACTCTAGTTTTAAATCGTTAATCACATAAACACGTTCATTTTAAAGCCGGACGAATGCCACCACGTCCACACTTGTCAGGGTCTTAAACTTGGCTCGCTAACCTAACAGTGTGGGACAGTACAAGTACAACGTGATTTGACGTAAGACTCAACGACACACCGTTCTATGGATTTATTCACATATCAAATACAGAACGATGATCACAACAATATATACTCGATACTTCAATACACTTACATACAGCTCACAAGTCTCACTCAAGATGTCCAGACACTCGACTTTCAGTACAGATACCACACAACGCCTTTCTCTCTGCACACGTCTGTCCGAGTCGAAGTCCCAGAGCTGTCTGCCGCTAACTCGCAACTCGCCTCTCACCTCAGGTGACGTCACGAGGCATGCGTGCGTTTAGCGTCGTCCTTGCTTGACCGCTGGTCGCTTGTCAGCCAGCAGTCTTGCAGGCCGGTAACCACTATTCGCCTGGCGGCGTAACGAAGTTACTGCGTCCCTACTGGGAGCTAAGTCGCCTGGCGGGCGTAACGATGTCACTGCATCAATGTCCCCTTTCTGGACTCTGACACACACAAAAGTGAGCTATTTAAAAAAAAAACACTGGTTACGGTGGTTAAAAGTGAAAAATGGGCAGACAAGTCACTGACCTCATCTGGCAGAGGACTGACGAGAATAAGGGCAAAGCCATCTTCGAACGCTATCTAGAGCAGAGCAACGAGACAGACATGAGAGGTCGAAATCTTGCCAAGGAGGTCACCTCAGATAGTTGTAAGGTCCAGAACATTTCAGATGAAGGCACAGTGAAAGAGATCAAGGCTGTGCTTCGGCGATCAAAAAACAGCGCAATACGGCCAGATAGTATAAGGTATGAGGACACTAGTATGTGTACAGACAAAGAGCTAGAGAAACTAGCAGATATGTACAACAACAGCATAGGGAGCATCAAGGAGGAGTGGTTACACGGCTATCTGATTCCCTTGCCGAAACCTGGCAAAGACCATACAAAAATTCAGGGATATCGAGTTATAACCATGCAGAATACAATAGGCAAGCTGCTGGAGAAGTTAATTGCCAGAAAAAATATCAAGCCAGCTAGAGTGACAAGATGTTTCCCACCTATCCTTGTAGGGTACCGTTAAAACAGAGAAACCTGGACCAAGCAGCAGTTTTTGCTCATGACATCAATGGTTTCCACTCAGGCATTGAAAAGTGCTGCAGCGATTGATCTTGTGGACGCGTACAACAGAGTACCTTTTGATTTTTTTTTTTTAATGGTTCAGCTTTTTTAACTCAAGGTAAGTCCATTCCTTCTTAGTTGAATCGACTCGGCCCTTTTCCAACGAAAAGTAATTTTTAGATGTGGCAGCTGGACTTCTGAACCAACAACAATATATCCTGGCCTGCCACAGGGATCACCATTATCTCCGGTGCTGTTCAACTCTTACACTGCGAGAATCACAAGCGAGCAGATCAATGGACCAGGGAGGACATTGTCATATTCCGACAATATGTTAGTGTATCGTCAGGGTAAGGATAGAGATCGAGTGGTTGTGGATCTACAAACAGAACTCAATCGCATAAGCACTTGGTGTGTGGAATCTGGGGCAATGGTCAACCCAACGAAGGCAGCAATGACATGGCTCTCTTTGAATAACCAAATTGTCAACATTCCAACACCAACTGTAAATCTGGGTTCAGAGACTGTGGAAAGAGCGCAGGCAATGAATTACCTGGGGATACGATTTGATCGAAGCCTTGCTTACACTGAGCACATAGACCAGGTGGTAACTAAGGCCATGCGGGGTTTGGCTGCGATGCGGGTGATGGCGGCGGCAAACTGTGAGCAGCGCCATATATATATATATGTCTTCTTTACGAGAGTCTGGTCCTTTCTGTTTTTTAAGTATGCACTGGCAATCCTGACTCTCAGCCATAAGCAGATGGAAAGGATACAGAACGAAGCTATGCGTATTATTCTTTGATGTAGAAGAGATACATCATGCAGGACGATGCACTACCTTCTTGATTTTCTCACAATCATCATCATCATCATCATCATCATCATCATCAAGTGCCGTGTCGGCTGGCGTAGGCGTTCATGGCTCTCCATAGATCTCGGTCTTTGGTTTTCTGGATCAACTCTGCTGCTGATATTCTCCATGCCACCGTCTCAATCCATCCAGCATCACTTCTCTTGGTCTACCTCTGCCTCTCTTCCCCTCGATCTTTCCAGTTGTTACGATGTTCTCCAATGCCTCTTTTCTCATCACATGACCGAAGAAAGCTGTTTGTCTCTATCTTATTGTTGTATATAATGTTCTAGTTTCATTAGCCTGTTTCAGGCAGTCGTCGTTAGTTACTCTGGCAGTCCAAGGAATTCGCAACATTCGTCTCAGGAACCACATCTCTGTTGCTTCTAATTTCTTCTTAATTTGTTCATTTACATTCCAAGATTCACTGCCATACAGCAAAACTGGTTCTACATAGCATTTCAGCACTCTCTTTCTTACATTCAGTGATAGTGACTTATTGCATAAGATACTCTTCATTTTCTGAAATGCGGCTTTTGCCTGCCCTATTCTGCTTCTAATCTCTGTTGTACATCTTCCATCTGATGTTATAAATGCCCCTAGGTATCTAAAATTATCAACTTGGTTAAGGATTTTCCCTTCTATTTCTATGTCACATTTTGGTGTCACCATTTTCTTTGATATTACCATTGTTACTATTTTCTTGATATTCAAGGAGAGTCCTTTCCTTGCACTCTCTGTTACTACAACGTCTAATAATTGTTGTAGGTCTGTTGAATTATCCGCCACCATTACTGTGTCATCTGCATAGCGTATATTATTTATATTATAACCTCCAACTAGTATTCCTGGCATCTCTTTGATCTCTCTCATTATTACTTCGCTATACAGGGAGAAAAGATCTGGTGACAAGACACACCCTTGTCGTACTCCTAGCTTTATCTGTTCGTAACTACCCTCTTTATTTCCCATTTTAATTGCTGCTACTTGGTTCCAATAAACATTCTTTATTATTCTTAAATCTTTTCCATCAATGTTGATATCTTCCAACATTTTAATCAGTTCATCATGTTTTACTTTATCAAATGCCTTAGTATAATCTATGAAGCACAAATATATGTCTCTCTGTTTCTCTATTGACCTTTCTATTAGTGTCCGTAATGTATAAATTGCATTGTTTGTGCCCTTTCCTTCCACAAATCCATACTGTTCTTCACTAATTTCCATTTTTATTTTATTTTTGGTTCTTCTCATTATGATTCTGAGTAGAAGCTTTGTGATATGGTTTATAAGGTTAATTGTACGAAAATCTTCACAATCAATTGCTCCTGGTCTTTTTGGTATAGCTATAAATACAGATTTCAGCATATCACTGGGTAAATATCCACTGCTGTAAATATCATTCAACATTTTGGTTAATATATCTACTCCAAATTCTCCCAATACTTCTAATTCTTCTATTGTGATTTCATCTGGCCCAGTTGTTTTTCCTTTCTTCATACGTTTCATAGCGTCAGCGACTTCTTCTTTCAGGATAGGTGGACCTTCTAAGTTACTATCTTCTGTTAATTCTTCCCTTTCTCCTTAATATACTTCTCTTATATACTCATTCCACCTTTTCATTATAGCATCTTCCTCTAATATTATCTTTCCTGTTTTTGATTTCAAACACCCCGTATTTATTCTTATTTTTCTTCCTGTAAGCTCACTGATTTGTCTCTGCATATTTTTTGTATCTTTAATGGAATTTAATTCAATTTTTTTGCATTGCTCGTTTAACCAACTTTCTTTAGCCTTCCCACATTTATCTTTTATTTCTTTATTTATCTTAGCGTATTCTTGTTTGTCATTTTTACTCTGTTTTCTTTTGTCCATCAGTTTTAAGATATCTTCATTCATCCATTTTTTCTTAGCTATTTTGCCTCTCTCCGGTAATACTTCTTTGCTAGTTTGATGAATGGAGTCCCTTAACATTTCCCATTGTTCATCTATACTCTGTATTTTAGTTATTGCATTGTACCTATTTTTCAGTCACTTTGTATTGTTCTTGCATTTCTTTATCTATTTTCAGAACCTCTTTATTAAGTCTCATGTTCTTAACCATTTTTTTCCCTCTCTTTAATCTTACTTTTATTTGTCCACATAGTGGTACATGATCACTATTACAGTCAGCACCAGGCATTGTCTTTACATTACTTAAAGCATTTCTAAATCTTTTATTAATTAGTATGTAGTCAATTTGGTTGCGTATTTTCTTATCAGGGCTTATCCATGTGTACAGTCGTCTTTTATGGTGCTTAAACCATGTGTTTCCAATTATCATATCATTAATATTTGCCCATTCTATTAGCTTTTCCCCTCTTTCATTTCTTGTACCTAAATGTCGCATGATTGCGCACTCCGTCTTGTTCACTGCTGCACATCACAATTTCAAAACACACTTCTCACTAAAGGTTTGCACTAGGGAGAATTGGAATGCTAGGAATGTGGCGTCAACAGTATTAATAGCTGTGACACCCAATGATGGACAGATCATGTGGTCTAGGCCCGTTCTGTTCATTGGTTAACCTAGAATAATCGCGTCGCCCGCGAAATGTTTTGGGTCCAGCGACGCTAAATTTCAAGACTTGCAGAGCGACCGGCAAAGCATCCAGATGTGGTTTAGGTCTCTGTATGTCCCTCATCCTGATTCAGAAGGAAAGCTTCAGACGAAATTATGCCTGAGTTTGTTTATTTCTGAGTCAGGTGAGGATGGCGGTGTTCGCAGATTGTCATGATCCAGAGGTGCAGAACATTGCCCAATAATGTACAATGGCTGTCAACCTAGAGCAGATCTGTAATATAAAGGTGCAACAGGAATCTGTGGCCAGGACCAAGAATATTCAATGAGTCCCCACTGAACTGTGCCCAAACCGGATCTGTGTTTCATGATTGATCTGGTGATTGATATATCTGAAGTGTAGAAACAGTTCTAAGATCATTAGGATCAAGTTTATACCTCAATGCAAATTACTTACAAATATGGCAGAAGTTTGGCAACATTTCATCACTGCTATACTTTGATTTTACTCAGTGAAACTTTATACTTGTGAGAACAAGCAATAACTTTCAGGAACAGAGAGTAGTCATGGACTCCTCTGATTCATACAGTGTGTAGAGACTGTTTAGACTATTTGTTTTACAAATCCTTGAGAAATGTTCCAGTACCATCTGAGGTATTTATTACAGAAACAATAGCAGGCTAACTGATGGGAAGGCCAAATGACTGAAGTCATCTCTGAACATGAGAGTTCTTATTTCTAATGTTGAATATGAACATTATCTCAATGTCTTGATGTATTTCATATATGTCATAATGCATCACTGGTTACTTCCACAGGTTTTTATTTTGATTAATAAACCAAATTAACTGTTCCTGCATTCTTCTGTCAAGTCCATTGTGGTGTAGCAAAACATTTTATTATCTATGTGTTTAGTTAGGAAACTACTTCACATAAAGGTAGTATCTGGAACTACAGGTGACTGGGTAAACTCTAATAGACAGCTAAATTCTGTCCTATTGTAATCTCCCAGGTTCCAGGTTACTCAGAAAAGGGAACTTTACATTTTATTAATTCCTGTGACCATTTCACCAAAAAGGGAAAATGATCATAGGTGGGGGACTCTCGAGCTAACTAAGTTTCTCTTTTCGGGAAGGAAGATTTTGGAGGGAAGAAAGTAACATTCCTGGGGAAACCCCTAGATTTCAAGAGCTATTATGGGTCACTTTGGCTTCCAAGAACCCATCCCCTCCAAATGAAATCAGTCCCATCCTCATAGCTTTACTTCATTGTGGGGTAAGTCAGAGTGGGTACTGCTTCCAACTCCCAATATGTCACACTAAACCATAATTCCCCACTACATCCTCCATTTTTCCCTTTCCTATTTTTGCATTAAAATCACCAAGTATTATCTTTATTTCTTGTGATCCAATTTGAGCCATCGCTATTTCTATTTCGCCGTAAAAGTGTTGTATTTCTTCCTCATTACTGCTTGCTGTTGGTGCATATACTTGTATAATATTTATGTCTATTGGTTTGCCTTTGATTTTTACCATAATAACTCTATCTGAAAAACACCAGTATCCATTAATTGACTTGGCTGTTTTTTCGTCTAATATTATTCCTACACCTTTTTCATGTGTATCCCCTCCAGAATAAATTATTGTGTGATTGTCAGCTATAATTTTGCCCGATCCCTTCCATCTCATCTCACTAACGCCTAGTATATTCATTTTCATGCTATCCATCTCTCTTAGAACATTGGTCAACTTTCCTAGCTCATTTAATGTCCTAACATTCCATGTTCCTACTCTAAATTTATTTATTTTAGTTAAGATTTTGTCATCAGTAGCTGGATGACGGGCGAGGATGCCCTAAGACAGCCATTAACGTCCTTCACTAACTTTGATATATGTTTTGTCATGAAGTCTTGGGAAGATAATGTGGTGGTTTCCCCTTGCCTTCCACATTCACATGGTGGTCTTTTACCTCTGCCTTTGACAGCCATTTCCGACTGTAATGACAAGTGAGTGCCCTGCTCTGCTCAGCTGCAGAGTTGTCCACTTATTCCGGTGGATACTCGGATACTGGATATTTCTCACAATAGGGAACAGAATAAAAATTTGCCGAACACGTGCCTACCTCAGAGCCAACGCAAACATATAAAATCCACTGCATAGAGAAATCAAGAAGGTAATGGGCAGCAGGTTATAAAGAGGAAAGTTGTTGATGGGTCAAGCCAAAGACATTCTTTGGCAGGTGTGTTCACTCGAGAACTTAGAACCCGACGAGGAGTGGGTACAAGTGCCAACAGAGTTATGTACGCCCTTTTCAGTTTGCATCCATCTAGACAGGAAATGCAGACAAGAAAATCCAGCTTCTGTGGAGGCGGGAGTACAAGGTCTGATCTTCGAGAATTCTTTAGAGCAGGGGTGGCCAACCTTTTCAGCAGGCGGGACAAATTTCAGAAATAATATTTCCTGCCGGGCCACGCAACTAATTTTTCTAGTCCTTTTTTTTTTCAATGTTTATTTCATACAAAGCAATGTATATTTACAAGGTGTAATGCGTGTTTCTTTGTTTGTGTATATTACAGAGCGTTGCCGTTTGTTAGTGTTATGTGTCACATGCGTTAATAAAACAAATACATGCATATACAGTTATGATAATATGGCATAGTGCATGTAAACACACATTCCTCGTTTCATTTCCATCTCCACAAGTGGAATGCATGTTACACCTGTCCATCTCTCTCTCTCTCTTTCTCCATCTCTCTCTCTCTCTCTCTCTCTCTCTCTCTCTCTCTCTCTCTCTCTCTCACACACACACACACACACACACACGCGCACACACACACACACACACACACACACACATTCTGTCTTTATCTATCTCTTGCTTTATGGAGATAATAGTGCATTGATTTCCTTGATCTTCGCAATAACCTTTACATTGTCATTCTATTTAAATTGTGGCTTCCAAATATATTTTTTTTTGGGGGGGGGGGGGGGGGGAATTTCCATATGCATATATTCATATAAATACCTGTATATCAACACAAAGCCATAATTATATTTACATAAATACCTACACGAATTCACCCATACTTGGCTCCCATATACAACTACCATACATGTTGGCCTTTTGTATTCTACAACTATGTTTATATTCGTGCTGGGAAATCGTGTTGAATTTAGGCAAAGGGCAAACCGCTGAACGCAAAAATTCCTAGTGACCACCAGCCACTAGACACGCCAGGCCGGTCGCCGGATCTTACAAAGGACACGCAGCCAGTTTTCACAAAGCATTTGTTTTCCTAGGCCAGAGGAGCTATATATCTCTCTTTAACATTGTTTGGGGGGAGGAGAGGGGTGGATCTGTGATTACAAAGCACCATGGGGAAGAATTTGCGGCGTGTACTATCTGCGCTCTCCAATGCTCGTTACCACCTAGTGAGAAGTGTTCCCAAGTATTTACAAAATAAGCCACACACAGGGCTCGCGTCGCGAGGCGCACACACGTTCTAAAATTTTCCACAGCAGGGACTGGTCTGGGACACTCCCGTTCAAACTGCTATAGTATAGGTTTTAGATTTTATGCCTTGCAGCAGAAACCAACTATCGTCTGTCAAGACGATCGGGTGTCAGTATTATATGATAAACATCTAAGATAAACCTGTATATTCATATTCTATATTTTACATTCTACCATACAAGCATACACATATATGTGTGCATGTCCACATTCATACATATTATGAGTATTCAATTGAGTAAATTGATAAGCTGGTTTTATTTCGTTATGTCAATGTGTTTGTGAATATTTGTGTGATTTTATTTTGAAACGCGTGCAGTATTATATCTGAGCTAACAGTTTTAAAATTGTACGTTGCTGCATTTCTAAAGGACCAAACCAGATACCTATATTCTGCCAGTGCAGTCAACAAACTCGTGTGGTTGTCTTTTGTAGTTTTAGGAATAGTGTTTAAAAATATTGCTTTGTACATATCTGTTTTCTTTTTAGTGAATGTTTCAATGAGTTGTCTTAGTGTGTCTAGTGCGGCTTGGACTGTTGGACATGTGTAATAAATGTGATCTTCGGTTTCCTGTATGCTGTGTCTGCAGAGTTGACATTGTGCTATTTGTTTTGACATGTGTGCTTGTCGTTCCGAAGTGGGCGTCATACTAAAAATCAATCGGTACATAATTTCTCTGGCTTTGGGTTTTATGTGTGAATTGTGAAGATTAGTGAAAGTGCATGTGTAGTCCTGTATGTAATATTTTTGTCCTCTTTTTATTCTGAGTTGTAGTGGAGGTGCTTGTTGTTTAATCAGGTATTTGTAAACCTGGTGTGTTGTTTGATGTATTAATTGTTCGTTTCCTTTAAGTGCTTGTATGCATGTTTTTTAGAATGCGGGTGGAGTTCCAAAGTGGTGTGGTGTATTGAGTTGTATTCTCCTAAGGTGTTGCAGTCTGAGTGCTATGTAATAGAGTGCTAGTGAGTGCTGTTCTGGTTGACTGAGTATGTGTCCTATGTGTTGAATTCTAAGTGCTTGTATTTTTGTGTGTATGTCTTGCAGTGCTATCCCTCCTTGTTTCTTGTCCTGTATGAGTGTCTTGTGTTGTATACAATGAATTGTGCTGCCGAAGATGAAATGTCTGATGTGTTTGTTGATGTCTGTGATTGTCTGTTTAGGAGGATCTAGCACTGTGACTAAATATATGATTTTGGGAATGATGAATGTGTTAACTATGATGCTCCTACCAAATATTGTGGATGTCTTATATTTGTATCTGTGTAGCATGTCTATAATTTGTTGTGTGAGGTTTTTCCATGTCTGTGCGTGTATCTGTCGGGAGTTGTTAGGAAATGTTATCCCATATAGTTTGATGTTGTCTGTGGCTGTTAAGTTGGGAGGAAAGTCTGCTTTGTTTCGCCACTTACCGAGACCCATTATGTGTGATTTTGGTATGTTTAATTTTCCCCCACTCCCCTTACGAAATTGTGTAAAAGTGTGGAGTATATTTGTAACGGATGTGTTGTTGGCGGGGAAGAAAGCGGTGTCGTCTGCGTATGCAAGCAACTTCCGCTCTCCTCCGCCTGGTATGAATGTGCCTGTGATGTTGGTGTCTTGTCTGATTGCTTCTAGTAGTGGTTCTAAAACCAGCACATATAGGAGCGGCGACAGAGGACATCCTTGTCTCACCGACCTTGTGAGCCGGAAGCCCGCAGTGAGTGTGTGGTTAACCAGCACCTTACTCTCAGGATTCCGGTACAAGATCGCTATCCACCTCCCAAAGTACTGGCCTAAATTGCATTGTGTTAATGTCTTGTGTAGATAGGAGTGGGAAATTCTGTCAAAGGCCTTCTCCTGGTCTAGGGACAAAAGAGAGGCCTGACAGTCTTTCTCCTGTGTGTATGTGATGATGTCTCTAATAAAATGTGTATGCTGGTGAATGTTTCTATGTGGTACACCGCATTGTTGGTCTGGGTGTATGAGTGTTGACATAAAGGGTCTCAGTTTGTGGGTCAGTGCTTTAGTTAGTATTTTATAGTCTGTGTTGAGTAGAGATATGGGTCTGTAATTTTTCATCTGTGTCTTGTCTGTGTTGTTTTTAGGTATAAGTGTTATGTACGACATGTTGCAACTGTCTGGTAGTTGTTCTTTGTCAAAGGCATCTTGATATACTTTAAGAAGAAGGCCACCTAAGATAGGAAAGAAATGTTGGTAGAATTCTACAGTCAAGCCGTCCGGTCCTGGTGTCTTGTCTTTGTTCATTTTGCTGAGTGCGTGTGTTATGTCTGCTAGTGTTAGTTCTGTGTCTAGTGTGTCTTTGTCTGCATCTGACAGCTGTTTACTGTATTTTAGAAAATTGTCTTGTGTTGTCTGTGTGTCTACTGTCTCTGCTGTAAATAGGTGTGTGTAGTATTGATTGAATGCTTCTGTTATTTGCGCTGGTTCTGTTTGTATGTTGCCTTGCATGTCTATTATTTTTCCTATTTGTCTGTTGTGTTGTAAGTTCTGTTCAATTGCTAAGTATTGTTTGCTGGGGGACTCTTGCGTGATTGTGGTTAGTTTTGTTCTAAGGAGGGCGCCTAGATATATGTGTTGTTGGTACTGCTCTGATTGTTCTTCTGGTGTGTTTAAATGTGGCGCTTTGTTGTCCATCTGTTTTGTTAGTTCTATGGCTGTTTGTATAATTTGTTCCTGTCTTAATCTGTCTTTGTGTATATGGATGCTAGGTGCTGTGTTCTGCTTCGTATTGTATTTTTCAGTAGATCCCAGTATTGTCCGATGTTATCAGTCAGTATGTGGTCGGTATATGCGTGTAAATGTTGTGCCATGTATTTCTCATATTCTGTATTCTTTAGAAGTGTGTTGTTAAATTTCCAATGTGGTGAACGTTTGTTTATCTGTGTGTTTATGTTGCTTGTACTGATGTGTGCTAATATGACTTTGTGGTCTGTGTACTGTAATGTCTCTTGTAGGTGCCTAGTGTTTACTATGTGGTGTGTTGCAGGTATATATATCCTATCTAATCTTCTTGCTGTGTGGTGTGTTTTATTTGTGTGGGTTGTTTCTCGCTTATTTGGATGTTTGTGTCTGAATGTGTCTATTAAATTGTGTGTGTCTAAAATGTTTTGCAGTGTTTCTAACTGTGTTGTGCTTTCTCCTTCCATTCTCCTAACCTGTGTCTTCATTTCTCCGCCTATTATATCCAATGCTTGTAAGACGCAGTTGAAATCTCCACAGAGTATGATGTTCTGTCCTCTGTGTGTATGTATGAGTAGTGTGTCTAGTTCTTCATAAAATTGTGGCTGGTAGTTGTAATTTGGTGGTGCATGTATGTTGACAATGGTATATGTGTGTGAGGTGTTACTTATCTGTGTTATGCTGATTCTACCCTGGCTATCCCGATTTGTTTTTAAAATGTTCCACCTATCTGATGTTTGTAGTATGGCTGTCCCAGAACCTATGTTTTGGACTGCCAAACTGAAGTGTGCATGTCTCAGTCCTAATTGTGTTGTGATTTGTGCGCCATGTATATCTGAATGAATATTTGTCTCTTGTAGCAGGATGAAATCTGGTTTGTATTTGTGTATGAGTGTGCAAATGTGTTATTATTTTGTGAGTATACCAGATATATTTAAACATATTGTTTTTATGTCGTAACCCATCAGAAGTATGTGTGTTTGTGTGTGTGTGTGTGTGTGTGTGTGTGTGTGTGTGTGTGTGTGTGTGTGTGTGTATATATATATATATATATATATATATATATATATATTAAACAAAAAAGAAATTATATTGCGTGCAACTTGACAATTGACATTACTAAAGGTAGTAAAAAAAAAAGTATGCTGTATATAGCTGTTCAGTGCGTTTTGGACATTCCCGAGTTCTCTTCTTCTTCAGTGTCAGTGGCGATACATAAAAGTCTTAAAGATATGTTGTCCTCTTCCTCTGTGTTCTGTCGTTGGTCATTTGTCCTTACTGTGGGGCTTTCCGGTTTGTTCACTTTTTTGGTGTGGCAATTTGAGAATCGTTGTTTTCTACATTCTATTGCGCTTCTTGTTATGAACCACTTTAATGAAACCATCTTTGTCTACCTCTCTGTCATTTTTTATGGACTCCCGTTCATCTGAATTTTTCTCCTTGGTAGGGGTTGGGGATGGGTGCGTATTTGGGGTGGTAGGTGATTGGGATTTGGGTTGGGTTTTGCTGTCTTGTTCCTTTTGTTGATTTGTTCTTTGTGTTGTAATGACGTTTGTGGTCAAGGTATTAGTGTTTTCAGTCTCGAGTGGTGTTGGTACTGGCTTGGGCATTAGTGCTGTCTTCGGCGTTGTGGTTTCCACTTGTTCTCGTGATTGAGTCGGTGGTTGCTGACTATTTGCTTCTACCAGCGGTGGAAAGTTTTCCACCGTATTTTCATCAACTTTTGGCCTCTGTCTTCGGCTCGGGCACCTGTTGGCCCAGTGGTCGTCCAGACCACAGTTTGGGCACGTTGTTCTGCGCCCTGGCATCGTGAAGAGGATATGGTGGTTGTTACCGGTTATTCCATGGATGTTTAACCTAGCATAATGCGGCACTTCTTGAGTTGGGTTGCACAAAGCACCCTACTTCCCCGCACTATATTTCAGTCTGAATACTTCGGCGTCTTTGTCGCCTGTTGCCATTCCGACCAACTCTTTGACTGCCTCGCGGCTCATGGTATTCGGCAACCAGTGGATGGTCACCCGCTCTTTTTCCTTTTCCACTTGCTGGATCTCTATTTCAAGATCGCAACTCGCGACCTTCAGTTTCATTTCATGTCGTTCTTTATACTTTTGGTTGTATGCTACCTGTGTTAGGTTCACAAACCCGCGTGTAGGTATTTCGAAGCGGTAAATGTCCGTTATGCCCCCCGCGGGGACACCAGCTGGGCCCAACAAAGAGCTGGCGATTAGAGTTGGGGTGCATTTTACTGCCACTCCCGGCCCTGTTACAGACAGCACGAGGGTACCTGAGCTGTGTAGTTTACCGTGTACTGCGCTGGATGTGAAGTTGTAGACTGGTTGGTCCATGTTCTCAGATAACACAGGTCACGTCTAGTTGAAATAAACCACACACACTGCACAAATGTGTTATCCGCACAATGAAATTCCGATGTGAATAAAATACGGTGTCAAGAGAATAAAATTATTTCCCCAGTGGGGAAACTTTGTAAAGAAATAACATTTTTCAGAATCAGAAATGGGTGAATAATACGAACGAAGTGTTTTCAGAAACGGTGTGAAGAGAAACCGGAGTAACAATGTCAGGGCGTCCATTGGGGGACTGTCGTTAACATCGTGCACGGAGCTTGCAGTGTTGAAACATTGTATATATTGCATTAACAAGTAAATTTTATTCATTTTTAGCAGTCAAAGTATTAGAAACTTTAGGATGTCAAATTATTGTATTAACTGTGAATAGATGGTGTTATTATTTTAAACATTTAACAATTAATCTAACTAATTGCTTCTTTAGAAAAACGTTGGCGAGTTATGTCCCTTGCAACCAACAAAATGAATATTATGTTCCTGTGAAAAAAAGGTATTTGTTTCCCCTTAAATTTCGCTTACGAGGTGCACAGGCCGCCGAGAGCGCGATAGCGAATGGTTAGCCCGTAGATCAGGGGTGGCCAACCTTTACAGCAGGCGGGCCAAATTTCAGAAATAATATTTCCTGCCGGGCCACGCAACTAATTTTTTTTTTTTTAAATTAAAGTAAACAAGCAAGCGTACTACAGCTTCGACCACATCGTCGTTTCCCACTGGCCTCGTGTTGGTCACCCCTGCTTTAGAGGGTGATGCTGTCATTTACACGGATGCGGCGGTTGTTCGAGGAGTGAAAAGTTCAAGGGCCTTTACGGCTCAGGCAGGAGGGAGAATTGTGAAGGAAGAGTCTTGTGCTTTTGCTTTGACCACAAGTAGCCTGACTGTGGAAGTCATGACAGTAAGTAAAGCAATAACATGGCTCGAGACATAGAAATTCAATCGGGCATGTGTCCTTAGTGACTCAATGAGAATGCTCATGAAGGGTCCGAAGAGAGTGGGTGCTGTCTCTGGAGCGGTCTCGGCTGGCAAAGATTAGTTTCATTTTCGTGCCAGGGCATGCGGGTGTACAAGGAAATGAGCAGGCTTGCAGGTAAGGCTACTGTTGAAGACGATCGAGTCATAAACCAGGCTGATATTCTGAATGCGCTACGAGAAGCAAGTCGTTTGCGAGAACTAAGTGATGACTGGGAATCTACAACCATGGTCAGGCTGCGAGGACAGCAAGTTAACAGAGGAGCGGCTAAACAAGAACACTACGCAAGGAGCCAAAGACGATTAATAAACCAACACAGAACTGGTGTCGTTAGTCGCAACACGCTGCGGATTTAGTGAGGAGGGGATCCGAGCACTTGTGGACTGAATGTTTCGATGTGCAATGAGAATGATCTGTCGACTAACTAACTAGCTAGTTAACTAACCGACTGATTGACTAACTAACTAACTAACTAGTTTACTAACCGACTAACTAACTATCTTCCTCTTATCCGCTTCCCCACGGTGTTTCCAAATAGCATATCCTTTAACGGGAGCATATCCTTTAACGGGAGCATAACCTTTAACGAAAGCGCAGTGGACATGTCCGGCGGTCGGTTGTGATAATCAACTCGACTTTTTAATCAAACTTAATAGAGCTGAACACGTGCTGCCGCGAACACCGCTTGCAATCCCGCATACCGTGTTCGTCAGCGATTTGGAAGCAGACCGCCGTGTGTTAGTTTTCATATAATGGTATGAGCGTCGGTTATTCAGAAAGCAATAGCAAACTATTGAACGTAAATTTGCCTAGTAAATCACAAACAGTCAACAACAACAACAACAACAACAAAATGCTGGGGGTTGTCTGTCTTGCAACATGTATGATGTAACAGACATGCAACTTATAGTATTGAAGGGTAGACAACTGTAAAAGATTTGCTGTTACCTATCTTTGATTGTAGCCCTTACTTCGGCATATACATGTCCACAAACGACATTTAGTTATATTATATATTTATATCAAGCCTCCTTAGTCGCCTCTTACGACATGCGTGGTAGGCTACAGTGTTGCTATTCTTTGCTTCCCTTATGGGCCCCGGCAACACACGGGAGTACGACATTTGTTTGGGGGGAAAAGTAATTACACGTAGGCCCCGCTATACGTCGCCTCGGTATACGTCGTTTCGCTATAACGTCGTTGTCACATAGGGGACTAACTTCACTGTACGTCGTTACGTTTCGCCATAACGTCGTTTTTGAGGCTGCGATCGGGCTGTTGATATCGGTAAAGTCCAAGTTTTACCTCCAACGACGGTAAGGACAATTCATGCAGGTGCTGACAAAATCGAAGAGGGTGCTACAAACGTAACCCCTTTTGAGTTCTTCCAAGATCACTTGTGCCAGAAGTATTCTTATGGAGAACATGGAAGCACAACTGGCCGTCTGGATTGAAGACCAGAACCAACGGAATATGCCTGTGAGTAATATGATTATCCAAGAGAAAGCACAAAGTCTCTCTATGAAGATCTAGCTAAGAAAGCGGGCGAGAGCAGTACTAGTAGTGCTGATGATAGTTTTAGAGCGAGTTGTGGTTGGTTTGAGCGGTCTAAGAAGCGTTCACACCTGCACAACATTCAGGCAACAGGTGAAGCGGCGAGTGTTGATACTGAGGAGGGTGGTTATTGTGCAGCAGACATTGGACACATTTTTTGTTCAAGCAGAGAAGAGCCAGGAAAAGTGGCAGGAAGAGGTTACAGTTTCATCCTGAGATGAAGAGGCAGAGTTTAATGCCTCTACGTCCCAATAGCTACCACTTGCCCTCCAACCCACCTCTATTTAGCCAATAAATATCAACAACCATCAAAATAAACATTACTGTAGTACACAATACACTGTATTTCATTTAATTCTATGGGAAATAGTGTTTCGCTATACGTCGTTTCACTTAACGTCGCGTTTTCCAAGAACATAACCCCGACATTAACTTGGACCTACCTGTAATGCCTTTTTTGCATATCCTATTTACAGAGCATTGCAGTCAACACCAGCATTTTCCAGCTGCTGTTGATATCTTGGCAAGTTTTACGTTCAGTAGTTTGTCATTGCTTTCTGAACGACCGGCTCACATACCTTTCCGTAAGAAACCAACGCAACGCGATCTGCTGCGGAATCTCGCGCAGTTGTGTTTCATACGTGGGTATACGGGATTACGAATAGTGTCCTTAACTCCTTCGCCAGAGAGACCGACAATTAATGCCTAGAATTTATAATTATGAGAGCTACGGTAGCCCGATTGCCTGCCCACTCGGTGGACATGTATTCGAATTCGCATCGAGGCGACTGTGTGTGATTTTTTTTTAAAAATGGACTTGGGCTCCAGGTCTGACCCATCCTAAAATTGCTACCAGGAAATGTCTTGGGATATGAAAGCGCTGGCGTGGGGTTGACCTCAAAACCTCTGGAATTCCATCTGGCCAATACAAATATAGAGAGTCCTTTACCGAAGCTTTTTTTTAAATGTTTACCAAATACCTAATCAACCGGGAGGCCGTGAATTAGGTCATTCGCTTTTTACTTTTCTCTTCTAATCGTGATTGGGATTTTCAGTATTTGTATTGTTGCAATTTGTGTGTTATTGTTGTTGTTGTTGTTTTTGTTGTTGTTGTTGTTGTTGTTACAGTTCTCCTCCTCCTTCTTCTTCTTTCCTTCCCCTCTATTCTTTTTCCGCCTGAATAGTTTACATGCCATGTGATGATTAATCATCTTAAGCAATTTCCTGTGTCTGACATGGACTTATATATCGCCTTAGTGTAGTCATTACATTATAATACAACATAATAATATTTACTACCATATTAACAGCTTTTAAATTGTGACACACCGTCACTTCCCATTTTCCGTCACCAGTTTTGTTTGGTCCTAATCTACATTTTGTTTGGCACCGTCTGTTAAACCCCCATTTTAACGACTTCCAGTAGTAGTCCATCCATGAGCGGTTACTGCTAGTGCCCCGGACTGATTTTTGTGTGTGCATGAGCGTTCCCTGTTTACCAGTGTCCCTCGCCATCAGGCGAACCCATCCAACTTCTGGGGTACTTGTAATTTA
Organism: Cepaea nemoralis; assembly: GCA_014155875.1. Classification (NCBI taxonomy): domain Eukaryota; kingdom Metazoa; phylum Mollusca; class Gastropoda; order Stylommatophora; family Helicidae; genus Cepaea; species Cepaea nemoralis. The sequence continues at coordinate 67,353 of JACEFZ010016560.1, read as the reverse complement.
TGTTCCTAATTCAAGGAACGAGTATAATAGCCCATATAGCACCCAGAATAGAAAGCAAGAACACGGGGGAACAGATGGAAATAAAATAAGGCATAAATATCTCAGTGAATTTCAGGTTCCGTCTCTTTGTTGGAATCTCACGCGCGGATTTCATAAAACAGGTGTCCGTTCCACAACAAGGATACAGATGAGTAGCTTTTATATTTATATTTTCATGTAGTTGTATCGGTGTGTCTGTGTGTGTGAGTGTGTGTGTGTGGGGGGGGGGGGTGTGGGTGTGTGTGTGTGTGTGTGTTAATTTGTGCTGGCGAAAGCTTTGGCTGCAACGTCTATTTTGTTACTTGTGGTCGTGCTCTAGTATAGCTTACTGCGTTCTTCTCGTTTTTGTTTGTTTGTTTGTTTGGAGATTCGCTCAATTATTTTCATCGCAGCTACACATGTTCAGCAAGATAAGCATTTAAAATGTTGTTTACATGAAACGAGACAGACAGACAGGCAGAGAGTGAGAGAGGGGAAGAAGGGGGAGATACAGACAGACAGACAAAGCGAAGAATCTCTGCCTGTCTTATTCTTACATTATCATGTTCAGCATCCATTGCGTTAAATTTAGGATATTTAGTATATAATCGTTAGTCAGGTCTTAACAGGATATAGCTGAGCTAACGCCATAACAGTAGATGGTGCTATATCTGCTTTCTGTTAGCACAGAATGTTGGGCGGCGCTCACCAAACCCGATACCGCACATTGTGCCAACGGTTTCGGGCGGAGGAGAACAAATTTGGAGGGTACAAGCCTTATTCTGGTTCGAGAAAATGCCACATAAAGACTAAATGCCACGGTAGTGGCTAATGCAGACCAAACCCCAAGCCTTGGTCGGCAGCTAGTCTATGATCGAAGTTCCGACAGGCTGACAGTAAGAGCATTGCTTTTATTAGTTGAGTCAAGAACCGACATCACTGCACTCAGGGCATTCCCATAAGCGCCAAGTCCTCATCTTCAACAGCCAGCGAAGAGTTCCAATACTAATGGTGTCCGTTGCCATCTGATTGTATATCCGTCTTGCTTTACCTCTGACTGACGGCTGTCGACCAGACCCTATGACCACCCCTTGTTGCTGATTCGTTCTCTCTAGACCATGATAGTCTAGTAAGTTAGTTAGTTAGTTAGTCGAGGTTCCAACTTCATGGCAACGGGTCATCCCCATTATGCATTAATCACATTCTACCAGAGGGCCTTTACCACATCTGCTTTATCATGCAGCAAATCACTCCTTAATGATGAGTCTCCAAGTCTCTTCAACTTATACACAGAAAGAATTTTAAAACAAGCTGGAGAACTTCTTGGACTTACCAGCAGTCTTAGGTATGCTGACAATACCGTGTCATGCAATAGTTACAAAACTTAGTGGAACAAGTAAACAGGCATAGTGCAGAATTTGACTAAGATATTAATATCCGTTAAACGAAAGCTATGATAATTAGCAGTGGAAAGGAGAGGCCATTAATGAATATCACAGTAAAAGCGGAAAGTAACAAGTTTCTACTATATTGCAGATGATGGCAGAACTAACACAGTAATCAAACAGAGAATAGGAAATGCCAAAAATGTTTTCAGCAACATGAAATAAATATTGCTGCTTGCTTGCTTGTGTTCGTTGGCTTGAGCTCCAACGCTAAGTCCTGTATGCCGGATGAAGACATCCTGTTGTCCAACATCAGTGTGATGTCATACAGGACCTGAGGTTTGCATGAGTATCCGTTGTCCCATGTCTGGCTTATTGGTGTGCAGACTGGTGGTTCCTCGCCGTACAGGCAGACACTCTCCGACTTCGGAGGAATCGGCGATCCTATTGACTTTAGCCAGGACCCCAAAGGGACCTGTTGCCCAGGACGCTCGACGAGGACGCGTCAATAGGTCTTGGCCAGTATATAACCCGGCCCTGGTGCCTTGGAAACACCTCTGCGTCCCAAATAAATATTAACATCCAGTCTGACAGAATATGCAATCAAGGCGAAAAACAGACAGTGTAGGAAATCCATTGCAGTCAACCTTCATTGTAGAGACTAGAGATTTATCTTCAGCTACCTGGCCTGGAACAGGCATTGACGACCGTGACTTCAATTCTCTCTGTTATCTAGTATATCGTGTCTTTCTGACAGGTTTAATATTCATATTTTGTCATGCACCTTGCTATCACTATCATCACTAACAGTAACCGTTACAGTGACGACCTCAGGGGTCTCTCCCCCAACTCTATGCCGTACCTGGCAATTTGTGAATTGAGGCCATTACAATTCAAGATGGCAGATGCGTTGTGGGCAGGCAAACTTGTCCAAGGATATGGATATGGGCTTGCGATAACAGCATAGTTCTTCGTATATTCCTCAATGTGAGTTAAATAGATCATTGTGTTATCCTTTTTGAGCATACTAATGAACTTTTACAGCGTAAAATCTAGAATACGTGTAAATCTTGCCTATCTCTAGTCTCATTCTGAACAGAAGGCAGGGTCGCTGCTACACTGCTACACCTTCCCCTGCTGTGTTTTTGTTGACATTCAGATCACTTACCCGGTAACATCTGAGCAAGTTACCGATATTGCGATATTCTGTTTTTCACTGCAGATGTTTTAAAACATGTTTGCGTTTTTCATGCAAGTTCTCACAACTTGTGTCACATTATTAGTTCCAGATTAAATAATTTTAAATAGTCTAAGTCTAAGTTATTATTAATAATTTATATTATTATATTTTTGTCGTCAATCATAATATTATTATTATTATATTATTTAGCGAGTCCCATCATCAATTTAATTTTGAGTATTTAACTATTTACAAATGAGACTGCCACAGTAGATAGGCCTTGAAATTCAAAATCTGATGGTACCTCAATGATGCCTGTATGTCACTTCTAAGTGAAGATATTCACATCTTTGTGAAGGTGAGACAAGTTGCGATTTTTCATCCTATTCATCCGTAATGAGAGCTCTCTAATGTGTCCCTTTCCTCCAAACAGCGACACCCGCTGGTGTCTGCGCGTCTATGTGTGCGAGATTGTCTCAAACTGTCATATGAAAACTGACTTCAAAAATATGTTCCGTCATGTTAAATTATTACAAAATAGTACAAGTATACAAATTAATTATTAATAATCTTTAAACTTGTGTTCTATTTAACTTTAGTAGGTCAAATCGCACGTTTTATGTGTTGAAAAGTGTAGCGCAATCGATATGCTCGGCCGTCATGACCCGTGGGTTTCCAATTCACAAAGTCACATCTTCGCAGAAAATCTGTTTTTCAACCACAATTCGAGCAAGTTTAGCGATGAAACTTTGCTGATTCAGGGGCGATATTTTATACAGCAATTAAAATTCACATTAAACAAAGACATCTATTGGATTCATCGATTCCGATACGCGATAATTCCGCTGCTTGCTCCCCGGCAGTCGGCAGCTCGCATAGATCCATAGAGCACACTTTATTCACAAACTTCCAGTTTCTTAGTTCTATATAATATTTTACTTCGTAATGTTTAATAGTTTCTATTATATCACCTAATAATTTTGTGAAAAATTAAAAAAAAAAAAATACATGTCCAGTCGGGAAGAGAACCCCTGTCTCCCGTGTGACAGGCGGGCTGCTTACGACTTACGCTAGCGAGAAGACAATGCTTGCTTCAACTTCAACTTCAACTTCAAAACGAATGGTCCCGTTTAACTATCTTGATGACTAGTTGTAATTGGTTCCTGTATTGTGCAGCTTGTGTCGATTCTTTCGTACATCTGGTTGCTTGTTTTCAGCTTCCTGGTTTCTGATTGGTTAATTTCGTTCATAAAATCTTGATAAGGTTTTACATGTCTGGATAGAGTCGCACACTTGTTGAGGCCTGGAGTCATTGTGTACCCACCCCGTCATATGGTGCTGTTTCTTTCAGGGAGCTTTTAGCCTTCGTCGTTTCGACTGTTGTTTCTCTTCCCTACACGTCTTGGAGCTTCTGCGACTCTGTTTGTTCGTCTTTGGTTTGTCGTGTCTTCTTGATCGCTTGATCTTGGTATGGGGCGAATTGCCATCGCTGGCCTGATTTGTTCTTGAGTCGTCGTCCTCAACCAGTTCACTCGCCGTTTCCTCTTCTGATGATTCTTCTTCTTCTTCTTTTTTTTTAAGCAGCTTTATCATTATTCTTTCTTCTTGAATTTGCTTTACCTTCCTGTCTATCTTTGATCTTTCCGCAATAATCCATATCAGAGTCTTGTCATTGTCTTTTTTTATGGCTTCCATTCGAGCGACATCCTGCTCAATCCTCTGCTGAATTTGCTTCGTTTCGTCCAGGATGCGCTGAGCGGCTGCGATCTGAGTCACTTGTTTCTTGTCTTTTTCTTCCTCCATGCTGTTGAGCTTTGATCGCAGGTCCTTCAGTTGGCCCTCAAGTTGTGCTTTGTCACTTTTTGTGAGTCGATTGGTGGCCTCGTACTGCCTCCTAGCTTCTTTATAGGGCAGGTTAGTCTTGATAGCGATCTTCATGGTTTCCTTGCTGTCTTGGTGGCAGGGGCAGCCGAGGTACCTGTGTTCTGCACAGATATTTATATAGTAAAGCCGCCGTTTGGGGTTTTATGATCGCAGCATTTTCGCCTGTTTTTCAACCATAATCAAAGCAAGTTTAGCGATGAAACTTTCCAAATTTCTGAAAAATTTGATGCAGAATTCGAAGACCCATCTACAATTGATGGTTTTCTATTGCAAGCGTCAGAAAAGAGTTATTTACGGTCCAATCTGCCGTTTTCATTTTTCTCCGCGTGCGAGGTTGGTCTCAACCAAATGGGTCATAGACGGATTATGAAAACTGACTTCAAAAATATGTTCCGTCATATTAAATGATTAAAAGATAGTACAAGTATAAAAATAAATTATTAATAATCTTTAAACTTGTGTTCTCTTTAACTTTTGTAGGTCAGATTGTACGTTTTGAGTGTTTTAAAGTGAAAGTGTAACATGCCACAGCGATCGATACGCGCATGCGCAGTGGCCATGGCACATGGCCATGTGTTTACCCATTTACAAAGGCACGCTTCGCCGAAAATGTTGTTTCATCCACAATTCAAAGCTATTAAGTAGAATTAAACTTTCCAGATATATTTAAAATTGTAGGCAAAGTTCAGAAATACATTTATAATTATCTTACTTCGATTGAGAACGCCAGAATTGTGCTACAAAGTGCACATGCACGTCCGATCAATATGCACTAAGAACAAAAACGCAACTTCGTAGAAAAGTTGTTTCATCCACAATTCAAAGCTAGTAAGTAGAATTAAACTTTCCAGATATATTTAAAATTGTATGCAGAATTAAAATATACATCTATAATTGAATTAATTCGATTTAAAACACCAAAAACAATTAATTACGGTAAGTATGAAATATATTCTATAATTTCATTCTATATATGAAATATATATAGAAAAACTAAGAAGTATAAACGGACTGACTATAACTAAAGAAGAACAAACAGCAACAATTCACCTAAACGAACATCCCTTGAAACAAGTAAAGAGCTTCAAGTACCTAGGAAGTATAATATCATCAAATGGCAGATCAGAAGACGAGATCGAAAATAGGTGCAATAAGGCAAATCAACTCATTGGACAAATGGCACCAATACTAAAGAACAAACATGTATCAATAACTACTAAGAAAGCACTTTACAATACAATCTTCCTACCAACTCTGTGCTACCAATGCCAAACCTGGACAATGACAGAAAAAGAGAAAAGAAAAATCACAACAACAGAAATGAGGTTCCTGAGAAGAATACTCAACGTATCAAGAAGAGATAAGATCAGAAATGAAGAAATCAGGACTAAAGTGGGGGTTAAAGCTGCTCTAGATTTTATTAGAAAGCAGCAAGTCAAATGGTTTGGCCATGCAAGTAGGCTACCAGTCAACAGCATGCCACAACAAGCAATGACGTACAGACCAGATGGAAACAGAGGAAGAGGCCGACCACGTAAACGCTGGACAGAGGGAATAACAGAATCCATGGGAATGTCGATATACGAAGCCCATAACCGGGCACTCTCACGAAGTTTATACTTCACCTCGACACCGCAAGGTACAAGAGGAACATGATGAGATGAGATGAGATGAAATATATTCTTATTTATAGAAAAGGTCACGATTTCAACCAATCGCTGTGCACGGAATATTAGGCATACCTTTCCTGGAAAACCCTGGATGACGTGTGTTATTGTCACGTGAGATTTGAATGAATGAATGACGTCGAAAGAATGCATGGTAAATTAGACAGCGTTTTCCGGGACTACATTTTCAATGGCGGCCTGACTCCGTACATGACTTTTGTTTTTACTTTGGGTAATGGCACGATGGAACATGCTAATATTATTATAGTTAAGTTACTGAATCAGCAGCTGACGATTGTTGGAAGCCAGACCTGCATACGGGGCTAGGCTGATTTCATACAAATATGAGTGCCGGTCGTTCAGAAAGCAATGGCAAACTACTGAAAGCAAACCAGAATACATTGCCATTATAAACTTTACGTATACTTTATACGTATATTATTAATAATAATATTTAATTTAATATTTATTAATAGTAATTACTAATTGCTAACTACTTTACTTTTACTTTGTACATGTATTGACATGAGTGAAAACTCATTTGTGCTGAACTGAACTCTTTCAAATGAACTTGAATGCACCTGTATGGTGTCGCAATCCTAGTTTCTGTCTGTTTCAGTTTCCACAATGGAAATAACTCAATCCACAATATCTGTTTCACTTTCTAAGATAAATAAAACACACATCATGCATCAAGAATCCTACCAGATATCATATGAAGTGAACTTTTTAAACTGACTATCATAAATAAACTAATTTGATCATGAAATTGTGAGATGAATATATTTGCGTGAACACTCATCGAATGAAGTTTTCTAACTTAATCTGAGTTTTCCTGTCATTGTTAAATATTCTTTTCTACCGTTTAATCTCATGCTGTTTTTGTATCAGTGTTTATATGTGCTACTGACCTTTATTTACCTTTTACACCTTATGAACGTACATGGCAATAATAATTTCAAGGCTTATGGTGATATTGTGATTGTTATCATCATCATAACCGGAGATCAACATGACAGAATGGAAAAGAGCTCTCACTGTTAAACTTCCGGTATGTTGAAGGCAAGGTAGAAGGTACAAACCCTACACCATTCAGTTATACTAAAATTTCCAACATCTCGTCCTTAACTTTGCGACATAAATTACAAGTACCTCAGAAGTCAGAGTGGGTTCACCTGACGGCGAGGGACACCGGTAATAGGGAAAGCTAATCCACATGCAAAAATCAGTTCAGTGTGGAATACGCTCAAGTTCAACGTGAGTGAACTAAATAAAATCATAACCATCACATTCATGGTTGTTGCTGTTCTAGATTCGACGAGCAGCATGACGATGGAAGTGATGGCAGTAACACAGGCTTTCATATGGCTTGAATCACAACATTATACCAACGTGTGTGTACTAAGTGATTCAATGAGCATGATTCGGAAGGTCAATGCAGTATCTGTACGTAGATAGTGGATGAGAGACTTGGAAGTAAGAATTGGCATGGCCAGACACGAGAGGTACATTGGGAAAACAAGGCGCCTCGTCAACCAACACAGAACTGGCACTATTAGTCACCGGACGCTGATGCATATGCTGGGGGGAGGATCTGAACACCTATGGACCTGTCCGGAGTGCAATGATGATACCCCAACTGATAACTGATAGATTCCAGTGCTGCTGAGTTGTCTATTCCTGGCAGCTCAGTTCCAACCTTATGAAAGTGAAGATCTTCTGCAGCTGTTCCAGAGCCTCGTAGAGTGAAGCTGTTGGGTTTGTCCTACAGACATCTTCATCCTAAAGGACATGATGGAACTGTATTTCTCTTTGAGATTTGGAATTACAATACAATGAATCACCATAGAACAAGAAGTAGATGGTAAGCCTTACTAGAACATGGCAACAAGTAGCAAACATGCACTTTGCAGCCAAAGTCTTCGTCAACACACAAACTACAAACACACCAATAAACTATTTGAAAAATGCTACATATAGTAATTTACTCATGTAGTAATTTTTATATATATATACATCAAAGGAGATGTAAAGTGCCTCCGTTACTCTATGGGACACCTTTGGGCAAGATGGAATACCCATTTAGCCCCCCCTATCAGGGCTATGTGAAGCCATGGGAGCAGGTGGTTGATGGAGTGTGAGAGCAGCTGACAGATAGTTGTTGGTTATAGTCTGCTCTCTGCGGCGATAGACGGATGATCTCATCATGTCTAAAGACAATGGCTATGGCCACTGACTAGTACAGTCACTGCCCAGAAGGAAAGCAATGGCAAACTACATTACGCAAAACTTGCCAAGAAACTCAACAGCCATGAAAGAAAACATAATAAGAAAGAGATCTGGTGGCAAGACCACCAGGCCAGGCAGATCAGATAACACTGGGGAAGAGTGTGATGCAGGGGCAAGTACTAATTTTTAATTAAGTTGTATTGGGAATGAAGAGAAAGTTGATGACAGAAATAAAGAGGAGACAAGTGAAATATTTTGGCCACGTTAAAAGACATGATACTCTTATCAAAACCATACTGGAAGGCAAGGTTGAGGGCAAGCGAGCAAGAGGTAGACAACGATACAAGTGGGAGGATAACATCAAGAGATGGACTAACATCAGCCTGACAGAATGTACAGTCAAGGCAAGAGACAGACAGTGTTGGAGATCCATTGCAGCCAACCTTCATTGCGGAGACGGCACCTGATTGATCGATTGATTGATTGATTGGTGTGTGTTTGTAGTCTGTGTGCTGATGAAGACTTTGGCCACAACTTCCGTTTCATTACTTGTGATTGTGTTCTAGTAAAGCTGACCGTCTACTTCTCGTTGTTTGGGTGATTCATTCATTGTTTCAAATAGTTAGTTGCATATCCTTTACAGGACGTCACAGTCAACCCCAGCATTTTTGTTACTGTCTTTATGTATCATTCATTCATAGTCTTCAGTATGTTGTTTCATTTGTTACTATGTCTTTAATTATCATACATTCAGTCTTCATTATGTTGTTTCATTCATTACTATGTCTTTAATTATCATTTATTCAATCTTCAGAATGTTGTTTCATTCATTACTGTGTCTTTAATTATCATTCGTTCGTAGTAGTCTTCAATTTGATTGCCTTGTCCATGATGAGTGTTCCAAGCACTGGTGCTTGTGAAGCCAGCCGACCTACCCACACTTCGACCTGGCACTCCAGCATGTCCCAAACAGTTGCAGTTAGTTGCATGCATTTTATATGACGTTGCAGTCAACCCCAGCATTTATTAGCTGTTGGTTATTTACTAAACAGGTTTACATTCAGTAGTTTGCCATTGCTTTCTGAATGGCCAGTACTCATACCATCAAATCAACACACTGCGGTCTGTTGAGCTGGTGCTGGTGGCGTTCTGTTGATTTGATCATTCTTTTCTTTTGGTGGTATGTAACGGGCACATCAGGCTGTATTTCTGTTGATCTTTCCTTAGCTTGTTGATCAGCTGTCTCGTTTTTGTGTACTCCACGGTGAGGTGGTATCCATGAGGAGAGAGCTGCAGCAAATAACAAAGGATAGGAGAGTGAGACTGAATTGGTTGAAAGCTTAAGCTCCATTGGGAGATAAAGAGCAAAAGAAGAAGAGCGGACAGTTTTGGGATTGAAAGAGTTGGCGTTAACAGCGGCCAGGGATATAAATAGCAAACCTTAGTCCTCAACACAGTTCTCATAGCACACAGTCAGTGACAACACAAACTAAGGTAATTATAGTTTTTTTTTTTTTTTAAAGCAAACAAGTCTGGTAACTGTTCTGTGGTCCACTAACTATACAAGTTTACGTTCCTGGGAAAGTATGTCGCCTGAACCATCCCTTTACTAGATTCTTTTATTGAGTCTATACATCTGACATTGGCAAAAGTTATGTGTTTAACCCTTTCGTGTGCTAGCAGTTGTTACTTTAATGCTGTCGGCCCCAAGCAGGTTTAGTAGTTTGTGTGCATGCGTGCCGAGACAGTCATCCAGGTTCAGTTCTCAGCAGAGGTAGGATTATTTTTCCAATCAGTACAGCTGTGGGGGTGACCCATCAGTACAGCTGTGGGGGTGACCCATCAGTACAGCTGTGGGGGTGACCCATCAGTACAGCTGTGGTGGTGACCCATCAGTACAGCTGTGGGGGTGACCCATCAGTACAGCTGTGGGGGTGACCCATCAGTACAGCTGTGGGGGTGACCCATCAGTACAGCTCTGGGGGTGACCCATCAGTACAGCTCTGGGGGTGACCCATCAGTACAGCTCTGGGGGTGACCCATCAGTACAGCTCTGGGGGTAACCCAGCCTATTTAAAACGGTTACTAGACAGTTTTCTGGATTTTCAGGGAAGGAAAAGTGATGAGGAAGGAAACTTGCCACCCTACCTCTTATGTTGTGACCTAGAATATATGAATGACTAATACTAAACACCTCATCGGATGTTTCTGCTATTGGACTACCTTTCTTCTTCTTGGTCATCTCATCTTCATGCTTTTCCTCCCCCACCTCATCCTCCTCTTGTTATTCTCCTCCTCCTTGTTCTTCAGAGTCTCCTCCTCATACTGTTGTTCTTGTTCTTCTTTTTCTGCTGCTTCTTCTTCTTATTCTATCTAATAGTCCCCAGTGAAGCATATTCCCTCAACCATCTCATTTTGTCCCTTATAACTCCTATGTCTTTCCCTTATTACTTCTCTTTGTCTCTGTCTTCTTCACATGTGCTTGTGGTCTGCCTAACTGTCTTCTCCACATGTGATTGTGGTCTGCCTCTGTCTTCTCCACATGTGATTGTGGTCTGCCTCTGTCTTCTCCACATGTGATTGTGGTCTGTCTAACTTTCTTTTGCCGTGTAGATTCCAGAGAAAAGACTTGTTAATAATATGAACAGCTTTTCTCAACATTTGTTGTATCAAGTGCCGGCATCTTGTCCAGACATCACCTATATATAATTGCCCCATGTGACTGTGAAGTCACACCTGGTAAACACCATGTATTACAGCCAGTCTTGCTTGAAGTGTTTAGTCTGCTTACCCAAACAGTGGTCTCTGTTCAATCTTCATTAGTGGCTTGATTTGTTTCTGCAATTAGTATTATCATAGGCGTAGAGCCAATCTTACAAAATGGCAATCAGATTATTTTCAGAACTTTTCTGAAAATGGTTTAGAAAGGAACGATGATGAGGAACGGAATTTACTACCCCCTCCCCCACACCATTATGCTGTGATATAGTATATGTGAAGGCATGGTAGAATACAGTGTTAATATTCTTTCCCTCATTAGTGGCGAGATGTTCTTCAGAATCAGTGCAATTATTGGGGTAGACTCAGCCTTACAAAATGGGAATCAGATTATTTTCAGAATCTTTCCAGAAATAGTTTCGTAAGGGACGAGAATCAGGGAGGGAGCGGAGTACTCCCTCCCCCACACCATTATGCTGTGATTCCTAACACCTCACACCAGTGTGACATTATTTGCCATGAGACTTCTTCTGTTATCTCCCAGTGGAACATAAGCCCTCAACCAGTTCAAACCAGGCCCTTTGTAGACTTATTCGTGATTGGTTGGATTTTGTAGACTCGTTTGTGATTGGTTGGATTTTATAGACTCGTTTGTGATTGGTTGGATTTTATAGACTCGTTTGTGATTGGTTGGATTTTGTGAACTTGTTCGTGATTGGTTGGATTTTGTGAACTTGTTCGTGATTGGTTGGATTTTGTGAACTTGTTCGTGATTGGTTGGATTTTGTAGATTTGTTTCTGATTGGTTGGATTTTGTAGACTTGTTTGTGATTGGTTGGATTTTGCAGGTAAGCTTTTTATTGGATGAGGCAGCCAGTGTCATGCTATTCCCACTTCTATCACTTGTTATAATCTGCTTGGTAGATTCATCGTCATCATCCAGGGACTTGCCGGCTGGCATGAGCGATCATGCCTCTCCACAAATTGTGATCTCTGACAGCATGGATCAGTTAGTCTGTTGACTCTTTTCCCTGCCATGACACAAGGCTGTCAAGAATGTTCTCCCGCTGTCTTCCTCTATCTCTCTTTCCGCGAATCTTTCCGATGGTCATGACATATTCCAGTTTTTGTCTTCTCATAACGTGGCCAAAAAAACAATGACTGCCTCTTTCTGATGTTTGTGGTAAGTTGTCTTTGCGACTCAGCTTCCCTCAAAATGTCCTGACTTGGTAGATTACATGGTTAATTTCTTTTCTTTCCCTTTATTCCCAGTAACACATAGGGGCCATAGGACAACCTTTACATAAACACCTCATGTGACTTCTGGATCACATTTGGGATTTTGTGGGACATTTTTCTTTGGGATGAGTTACCTAGTTTCATTCCAGCCCTCGTTAATCACCTCTTATGACATGCATAGTAGGTTCATCATCATCATCAAGTGCCATTTTTGGTGTTCTGGATCAACTCTGCTGCTGATATTCTTCCATGCCACCGTCTCAATCCATCCAGCATCATTTCTCTTGGTCTTCCCCTTGATCTTTCCAGTTGTCAGGATGTTCTCCAGTGTCTCTCTTCTCATCACATGACCAAAGAAAGCTGTTTGTCTCTTTCTTATTGTTGTATATAATCTTCTTCTTCTTCTTCGTTCATCCGGAGTTTTTTTTCCGGATGTGATTGCGTTGTGCCTGTTTACAGCAGAGCTGTGTTCTTGCGCCGTTAGGCCGACACATCCGACTTCTGCGGGCATTTGTTGACCAGGTTAACCTTCCCGGGGGTTTCTTAGGACGTTTGACTCTCACTGTTGTGGTGTTATCCCCCATCCCAGCTGGCCCATATAGAACAGCCAAAGATCCTGGTCAGCCCTCAAGGGAAGGCAGGGGCAGACCATGGGCATTCCCCGCCATCCAAGGAGGCTTCCATACTTGCAGAGCCGATACATAGCGCTCTGGTACTGGGCTCACTCAAGGAATCGTCACGTCCTGCACATGGCTGCTTAGCCTCACTTCCGTATATTGGGCCTTCCGTTCACCATAGGCTGTTCTTCCGGAAACCAGAAGTATGCAGTCTGCAGATGACATCCACACAGTGAGCTTTCGATTCAGACTTTCCATGTAATGGATTTGCTATCCAAGCAATATTCCATTTTGTGCCACTAGGACACTTTTCCACCTTTTATGAAGCCCACACAGTGGGCTTTTGATTCAGACTTTCCACGTAATGGATTTGCTGTCCAAGCAATATTCCATTTCGTGCCACTAGGACACTTTGCCACCTTTTATGAAGCCCACACAATGGGCTTTTGATTCGGACTTTCCACGTAATGGATTTGCTATCCAAGCAATATTCCATTTCGTGCCTCTGGGTCTTCATGCACCTTTAAATGTCAACCTGTATGTAGTTAAAGTAAGCTGCGGTCAACTTGAGCTTGTTGATATCTCCATAGAGCTTGTCCTCAAATGAAGCAGGTGTGGGCCAAAATATCTTTTTCTGTTCTGCATACGTTGGGCAATCCTGCAGCAAATGTTTTGCTGTCATTTTTCCAGTTCTACAATTACATTCATCGGTATCTCCTATCTTTAGTTTATTGAACAAGTGGTATTTCAGCCTGTTATGTCCTGTGCGGAGTCTGAAGATTGCTACTTGTTCTCTTCGGTCGAGTTTGTAATATGCATCATCCTTCTGATGGCCTGGATGCTCTGATTCCCATTTGGTTCTATAAGTGCTTTTTATCAACCTCTTTGCCTCATTATAGGTTATGTCTATGTCAGGCTGTGGTAGTCGTCCGCCCTCTTTTGCCAGTCTGTCAGCCTCTTCGTTTCCAGGTATACTGCAATGTGATGGGATCCACTGTATTACAACTTTTTTGGATTTCTAGCATAGACCATGAAGTGTTGCTCTTAGGTCAGCTAGTTCTGTGCTGTTATTGCTCTTCAGTATTGAGATAGCTGACTTTGCACCTGTGAAGATAGCTATTTGCTTCTCTTTATTTTCCTCCATCAGGAGCATTTCTGCTGCAGTTTTCAGAGCCTCTACCTCCGCTTTGAAGTTACTTGAAAATTTTCCAGTTGCCATTGAATGTGTTTTTTTCACTCCATTTTTTAAATTTAGGAGAATTCCTCCTCCTCCATTCTCTATTGAATTTTTGGCTGATCCATCTGTATATGCATGGGTCCAATTCCTGCTTGGGTAATGTTCTTTTATGTAGTTAAGGGTTATTTCTCTTTCGGTTTCATGCTGAGTGTTCTTTTTCTCAATACCAGGAATGTTTTCTATCATCTCAGGCAGTTGCTGCTGTCTCCAAGCTGGGAACTTGTGTGCATTGTAAATGGGCTTGACTGTTGATATGTTAAGTATAGGATCTGCCCTAATCCTTCGTTTTGCAGTTTCTACAAAGTTTCTACGCTTCAGTCTTCCCTTTCCAAAACCATTAAACCTGTTATACATAGGATGGTCTGTCAATCTTCTAAATTTTTCTGCTTGTTGCTGGGCTCTGCTATCTCTTCTATCCTGCATTGGTTGTAAACAAGTGATCTCTTCTAGTTCATTAATAGGCGTTGTCTTCAGGCTTCCAGTTGTGATTCGCATTCCTTGGTTTTGGACTCTACTTATTTTGTTAAAGTTTGACTTAGCTGCTGTTGCCCAAGCTGCAATGCCATATTCCAGTACTGGCCTCACCCGTCCAGTATATAACTTCTTGAGAACTTTCTCATCTGCTCCCCACGTTGTACCAGCAAGCTTTTTCATGATTGCCATTCTCTGCCTTGCTCTTGTTCGATTTTTCTCAACCTGTGTTTTCCATGTCAGGCGACGATCAAAGGTGATTCCTAGATAGTTTGGATTTTCTTCATGGCGCAATATTTTTCCATTCAATACCAGCTTAGGTTGCTGAGTTTTATTTGAGAGGGAGAATACTGTGCATGTTGTTTTCTCCTCACTTATCTTCACTAGCCATGATTTTGACCAGTCCTCTAGCGCTAATAAGACTTGCTGTATTCTGCTGTTAGCTGTACTAATATATTCTTCAGATGTCCATATGGCTAGGTCATCTGCAAAGGAGGATGTGTGTACTCTGGCTGGAAAATTTTCTGTGATGTCATTTATATATGCTAGGAATAATGTTGGTGAAAGAACTCCTCCTTGGGGGACACCTTGCTCCAACAGCATCATTTTGCTTGTTTGTCCTTGTACTTTTGTCCTGGCAGTTCTGTTCTCAAGGTAGTGGCTGATCCATTTATACATTTTCCCACAAACATGCATGTTTTGCAGTTTTACTTTCAGTCCTTCCTTCCATACTTTATCAAATGCTTTTTCTAAATCTATCCAGACTGCTAGTGTGTGCTTTTTCTCTTGGAAGGCATCCTCTATTTCCTGAGCTATATAGGTTATTTGATCTTCAGTGGATCTGTACTTTCTGAATCCTGCTTGGTGTGGTGTTAAGAGTTTGTTTTCTTCCAGATGCCATGTTAGCCTGCCATTGATAATGCGTTCCATTAATTTTCCTACACAGCTAAGTAGACTGATAGGTCGATAGCCATTTGGTTCTTCCAGGTCTTTTCCTTTCTTTGGGACTGGTATTAGTATAGCTTCCTTCCATGCCTGTGAGACTATTCCTCTCTTCCAGCTGTTATTTAGGACTGCTAGTAGTTTCTTCTTTGCCTTGGTGCCTAGCCCTATTAGCATTTCATTTGTGATACCATCCTTTCCTGGTGATTTCTTCTTTTTTAGGGTATTCATTGCCTGTTCCATTTCTTCCATTGTTAGATTTGCCATCATATATTCTGCTGCTGTCTCTGTATTTCTATGATGTGTCTGTTTGTCTTTGATTGCTTTCTTCTGTTCGGTTGTAATATCAATGTGGTTTGCATTTGCATAGTGTTCCATTAGTGCATTTGCAGCCTTCTTTCCTGTAAGCAAGGCATTTCCTTGTTTAATTGTTATTTGTTTGTTTCTAGGTCCTTCATTGTTCATGGCTTTCACTAGTTTCCATAGTTTGTTTCCATCCCTGTCAAAATTCAGGTTTTCTGTTTTTTCCCTCCAACAATCTCTTGTTGTTTGATTTACTGTTCTTTTATATTTTGCTGAGATGGCTTTGAGAGAGATGTTCGCTTCAATTGTTTGTTCTCTCTCTGCTGTCTTCCTGGCATCTTCAACTTTGTCCTCCAAACTTTGTAGTTCTTCAGTCCAGTATGGTTTGTAATTTTTCCTCGCTCCTCTAGGAATGGACTCAGTGGCTGCCTGTATTATCACTCTGTTTAGACTTTCCACCATTTGCTTTATGTTGCCATATCGTGTATTTATGTTTTCACAATATTTTTCTGTTAGTGTGGCAAATCTGTCCCAATCTGCTCGTTTGTAATTCCAGCGGGGCAAGGACTTTTGCTCCTGTGGAACATACTCCATATTCATTACAAGCTTGATTGGTCTGTGGTCACTACCTGCTAATTGGTCCAGCACATGGCGATCGATTTTGTGGAGGATGTCTCCTGTGCAGAAAGCTAAGTCTGGAGTAGAAGTGGTAAGCCATCTTCTGGAGTAGAAGCTCGGTGTGTCATCCGCTTTGTTGAGTAGATGGAGATTTGAGTCTATTTCCCAGTCCTCCAATTCATCTCCTCTTTTGTCAGTATCTGGGTATCCCCATCTTTCTGAACGGCTATTAAAGTCTCCGACAATAATGCAGTTTGTGTCAGTTATTTTCATGTTTGAGAGTGTAAGGTCCTTATCTGCTGGGCTATACAGATTGTAGATTCTTATTTTCACGTCCTTTATCATTATATCAACACCTATAATTTCTGTTTGGTTGTCAGAGATCACAGATACTTCGCTGCAAGGTATTGTATTTCGTGTAAGTATTAGAACTCCTCCTTTGTGTCCTTCGCGGTCGAAACGTGTGGCCTGATATCCTCTGACTGAGAATTTGTGATTGGCGTTGAGGTGTGTCTCTTGAATGCATGCCACATCTATTCTATCTTTATGGAGACGCTGTGTTAGGGAGTCTTTCTTCTTGTAAACTCCTTCGGCATTCCACTGTAGTATGTTGAGTGTCCGGGGTATTTGGTCAATAGCTCTTAACCTACTCCTCTGTGCCTTGACTCCACAGCACAGGGGAAGGTGACCACCAGTAGTCATGGGTGGACCCCCTCGAGGCAGGGGGCCCGGCACTATCGCCGCCTGATGGGACTTCACAGGATTAGCACCATAACGATTAAGTATATAATGTTCAAGTTGGGAGTCTCCGTGACAAAATAATCAAGCCGTCTGCCTCTTGGTTCACGAGTGCATTTTTCTCAGAGACTCCTGGGGGTCATTGCTGGAGCTACAGAGTTCATGCTGTGTGCAACGCCTTTGGCAGGCCATCCTGCAGAAAGAGACCGAGCCATATGGAATAAAACCTGATGCAATGAAATCGATCCTCTCAACTTTTACGACTTTTAAAAAAATAATGTTCTGGTTTCATTAGCCTCTTTCAGGCTACGGTGTTAATATTCTATGCTTTCCCTACGACCCTGGTAACAGATGGGGGAGGTAAGACAACCTTTACATAAAAGCCCCATGTGACTGTGAGGTCACATTTGGTAAACATTATGACTCATAGCTGGCTGTTGTGTCTGGTAAATTACACATGGCAGCAGTCAGATGATAAGACACTTGGAGATTTGGTGCCCATCAAATGGTTGTGGTGTGTGGGGGTGCCTCTTGTGACATTTTCAGAGATAAGCCAAGGGCTGGCAGGTCAGGCTTTTCTGTTTATTCACATGCTAGAAATGTAGTGGTGTTTTTGCTATTGTGTAGTGTTATTTCAGTGTTCTGGCTATAAGTGCTTGAGGTGTTGGTGTTTTTGCTCTTGTAAAGTGTTGTTTCAATTTTCTGACTAAATGTGCTAGAAATGTGGTATTTTTGCTCATATAACGTATTATTCCAATGTTCTGACTATATTTGCTTGATGTGATAGTGGTTTTGCTCTTGTAAAGTGTTATTTCAATGTTCTGACTATAAGCGCTAGAAATGTGGTGGTATTTTTGCTCATGTAAAGTGTTATTTCAATGTCCTGACTATATGTGCTAGAAATGTGGTTTTTTGCTCTTGTAAAGTGTTATTTCAATGTTCTGACTATATTTGCTTGAGGTAATAGTGTTTTTGTTCTTGTAAAGTGTTATTTCAATGTTCTGACTAAATGTAGTAGAAATGTGGTGTTTTTGCTTATGTAAAGTGTTTGTTCAGTGCTCAAACTTTAGATGCTTGAAATGTGATAGTGTTTCTGCTCAAGTAAAGTGTTATCTCAATGTTAAGCTACATGCTTGTGTCTTTGTTCATGTAGTGCTCATTTCGTTTTAGATTACATGTGTTAGAAATGACACTCTTATATTTATCTTTTTTTTAAAACAAATTAGTATTGTTAAACATTTTATATGCATGTGTAAAAGGTGATTTTATTTGCAAAATTTATACATTAACATTGTAGTAGCAATTTATCTGTATGAATTGAAATGAGAAAAAGAGTTCTAGAGAACTATATTGAGCCAATCCTGATGTATGGTAGGGAATCATAGACAATTAGCAGGCAGATGAGACAGTATGAGGAAGCTGCAAAGATGTGATTTTATAAAAGAATTAGGAGAACACCAGCTGGATAGAAAGAGAAATGAAGATATCATGAAAGGAGTTAACTCACAAAGAGAACTGGTTGCTTGCTTCAGAAAAACACAGTCCACGTTCTTTTGACATGTGATGAGAATGGGTAAAACTGGACAATGTCGTCACAGCGGGAAAGTTGAAGGGGAGGAGAGGCAGGGGCAGACTAAGAGAGAAGATACTGGGCAGTTTGACATCATGGCCTGGAGGAACATCATTATCAGGAATGATTGGCAGTACATGAGACAGAAGGCCATGGACAGACACGATCACCAATGCCACAATGCATGGGCTATAAGAAGATTGCCAGTACATGAGACAGAAGGCTGTGGACAGACATGATCACCAATGCCACAATGCATGGGCTATAAGAAGATTGCCAGTACATGAGACAGAAGGCTGTGGACAGACACGATCACCAATGCCACAATGCATGGACTATAAATCAAATCAAATCAAATCAACTTTATTAGGGTCACAAATTGGGCGCGCAGGCCCGTCTTACATTCGGCCCTTCCAATCACTCGTCTTTCGTTCATCAAGATCATTATACATTTACATAGGAAGAAAAATAAACATTGTGAAATGAATGTTGTAAACATAAACAAGGCTAATTACCATGTTATGAGGCCCATCTCCCACCTGTCCATACATCACCCCACCCACACAACATGCCCACCTACCCACACACACGCGCACCAAGGGACACATACACACCCCACCTACCCACAAACACGCACACCAAGGGACACATACATACCCCACCAACCGACCCATCCCCCTCCCGCACATCCCCCACCCGCACACACTGCCCTCACCTGATCCCCCAACCAAAACACACTCGCCACCCACAAACATTCCCCCACCAACCCACACATCCCACGCCCATCCACATACACATCCTAACCCACACATCCTCTCCCCACCCACACCTCAAACCACCCATCCCCCAGCCACATCTCTATCGACAACATATTCCCCACCCATGCACACAATCCCCCACCAACCCACACATCCACTCACACATCCCCAAACCATACACACACATCCCCACCAACTAACATGTCCCCCCCCCCCCCCCACACACACACACACACATCTCCCTAACCACCCATACATCCCCAATCCACTCACACACACCCCACCACCCACACATACAACTTCCACCCACCCACACATGCCATAACCTAATCCCCCACCACACAATCCCCCACCCGCACATCACATACACCCCCTACCACGCACTATTCCCAACCCACGCACCACACACACACACATCCCTCACCAACACATCCCCACTTACACACCACACACATATCCCCCACCCAGATACCACACAATATTCCCACCCACACCCACACAGATACCCTTACCCATCCACCCCACATACCCCCACTCACACACCACAAAAATCCCCCACCCACACACACATACCTCACCCACACAATATCCCCAACCAACACACCACACACCTCTCCCCACCCACACACGCATTCCCTACCCGTCCACCAACAGACACTCACTCACGCAAACATCCTCCACTACGCACCCACACACACCCTCCACCCACTCACACATCCCACCCCAACACATACAACTCCCTCACCCACCTACACATCCCTAAGCCACTCACACACCCCCACCCACACATTCCCCATCCACACACACACATCTCCCACCCACACACCCCACATACTTCCCCCAACCACCACAATCCCCTACTCACCCACACATATACCCCACCCATACGCACATTCCCCGCACCCATCACACACATCCCCCACACCACACACTATCCTCCACCCATATCACCACAAACATACCCTCCACCCACACATCATTCACACATCCCCCACCAACACACCACACGCATATCTCAAACCCACACACCATACACTGCTCCCCACTGCGCTTGCATCCCCAATCCACCCAACACAACCCCGCCTCCCACACATACTTCCTCAAACCATCCACACATCTCCACCCACATAAACACACATCCCCCGCATCCGTCCCATACACATATCCTCCACCCATACACACATCCCCCACTCCCATTCCAACACCCCTACTTTCACCCCCACACATCCATCCACACATCCCACCAACACCCACAAATACCACTACCCACCAAAACCCACACACCCCAACCCATCCAAACGCATACCCACACCCACACAACCCCCACCCACACATATCCCCACACTCACACACATCCTCCACATACACTCACACTTCCTCACATCTAGACACATACAAAATGTCTCACGTTAGTATTGAAACTAGTATGAACAAACTCCCACACTTTACTCACACACATACACTGACACTTGTCATGAGCAGTCTCATAAAAATGTTAAACATGGAGAAAAATGTGTACATAAAATGTATGTGATGTAAAAATAGTGATGCTCTCTCTCTCTCTCTCTCTCTCTCTCTCTCTCTCTCTCTCTCTCTCTCTCTCTCTCTCTCTCTCTCTCTCTCTCTCTCTCTCTCTCTCTCTCACACACACACACACACACGCTCACACATTCACTCTTCCGCTCATTCACTCTCACTCATTCACTCTCACGCTCACTCATTCACTCTCCCGCTCACTCATTCACTCTCCTGCTCACTCATTCACTCTCCCGCTCACTCATTCACTCTCCCGCTCACTCATTCACTCTCCCGCTCACTCATTCACTCTCCCGCTCACTCATTCACTCTCACGCTCACGCTCACTCGTTCTGTCTCTCATTCACACATACTGACTCTCTCACTCAAACTACAGTAATGAACATGAGTTTATATTATGCATGATAAAATCAAATGGTATTTAACTGATAATATGACAGATGAGAATACACAAACATATGGATTCGCGTGTTACATAACATGCGTGTTACACGACATGCATCAGCTCAGCTCTCTCTCTCTCTCTCTCTCTCTCTCTCTCTCTCTCTCTCTCTCTCTCTCTCTCTCTCTCTCTCTCTCTCTCTCTGTATTCTTTTATATACACACACTCACACGCATGCGCATGCTCACACACACACTAACACATCAACTCTCCCACTGTCTCACTCTCTAACACACAATCCTTCACACACACACACACTCACTCTCTCAATCACACTCTCTCACACATACACATACACATGCACATGAATGCATGCACGCACGCACACACTCCCTCACTCACTCTCACACATACACGTACGAATGCATGCACTGACACATTCCCCCACCATTTCTAGCTCAATCACTCTCTCCACACACGCACGCACGTGCGCACATACTCTCTCTCTCTCTCTCACACCCACTTTCTTTTTCTCTCTCTCTCTCTCTCTCTCTTTCTCTCTCTCTCTCTCTCTCTCTCTCTCTCTCTCTCTCGCTCCCACACGCACACACATATATAGTGAACAATTATAGTTAAACAATTATAATGAACAATTATACCAGTAAATGAATTATGGTGGCATATAGTCGGTATGGATTAAGTATTGAAAGAGTTTTCGGTTAAATGTGTAGGGACTCATTGGAGTTTTCAGATCTGGAGGCAGATCATTCCATAAGTGAGCACCAGAATAGGCGAAACATGTTTTGTATAGGTCCAATCTAGGCTTTGAGACATGTAACAAATTTAGGCGCTTGCTGTTCATTGCATTAGATTGAATCAGCGGCAGAAGATACTCTGGGGTATTTTGAGATATAATTTTATTCACTAATTTGGCTTTGTTGAAAAGGAAGCGCTTTTGTAGTGGTAGAAGTCTTAGATGACTGTACAAAATATTACTTTCAACGTGCTTTATGCCAGAAACCAGACGAATAGCGCGGTTTTGTAGAGAACATAGTCGTTTTAAATTAGATTTAGGGCAACCATCCCAAACTGTGGAACAGTAATCGAGATGTGATTGGATATAGCATGTATAGAATATTTTTCGTGTGCTTTCGTCCAGGAAGTGCTGAATTTTAGCAAGTTGGTAAACTTTTTGTGCTATTTTCTTGGTAAGAGCGTGAACACGAGAGCTCCAGTTCAAATGGCTGTCTATTAAAAGCCCTAGTGTTTTATGTTCAGTCACATTAACTATAGGTAACGTGCCCATGTGGAGTTCGAGCGGTGATCCAGTTATGGCTAGTGTCTGTAGTTTTTGTCTGGTCGTTATTAGCATGGATTTGGTTTTGTCGATGTTAATTTGCATGCGGTTTTCATTGCTCCATCTAGTAAGATTATCAAGTTCCTTTTGTAAAGAATTCTCTAATTCACTACGGTTTTCTTGACTAGTATATATAGTACAGTCGTCTGCAAATAGATCACAAGTTGTATTGATATATAAAGGAAGATCATTAATATAAACTGCAAAAAGCAGCGGACCTAGTATTGAGCCCTGAGGCACACCAATATTAAGCTGTGTGGGTCTTGATAGACAGTTGTTGAAGGACA
This sequence comes from Cepaea nemoralis, assembly GCA_014155875.1. Classification (NCBI taxonomy): domain Eukaryota; kingdom Metazoa; phylum Mollusca; class Gastropoda; order Stylommatophora; family Helicidae; genus Cepaea; species Cepaea nemoralis. The sequence goes on along the minus strand of JACEFZ010016560.1, from coordinate 44,217 downwards.
CGACTTGTTGCCTGTCAGATAGAAATGACGTAATTATGTTCACCATGTTGGTGCTTGTCTTCATTTGCTTTAGTTTTCTAATTAAAATATCGTGATCTACCATATCAAAAGCTTTTTTAAAGTCTACAAACACCGCTCCACAAATTCTACCGTTGTTGATGTTTAAGTGCCAGTTATCGGTCATTTTTGTTAGAGCACTATGGCAAGAATATTTAGGTCGAAACCCAGATTGACTGTTAATTATTAGATCATTGTTAATTAAATGGTGTAACGTTATTTTATGAATGTGTTTTTCTAGTGGTTTTGATAGCGACGATAGTAAGGAAATAGGTCTATAATTACCCAAAACGCTATTATCGATTGAGCCATTTTTAATTAGCGGAAACACTTTAGCAATTTTAAATGCAGATGGAAAGTAGTTTTTGGCCAGGCACTGGTTATATATGAACGTTAAGGACTCGCTAATGACTGGTGCAGCACAACGAAGAATTCTATTACTGATACCATCTAGGCCGTGTGAGTTTGTTGATTTGAGGTTCAAGAGATATTTATAAACGTCTGCAACAGACATTAACGGAATCTCAGCGGGAATATTTCTGGTGCACTTCTCCTCACAGAATGATGCCAGTGAACTTAAATTACACGATGAGTCTGGTATTGAAGACTTTAGATTCTCTATTTCTGATTGAAAGAACCAACTGAATTCATCGCATGTTATAGAATTTGGTATTGCTGATTCTGTAGGGCGTTTCTTATTGGTTAGCAAGTTAATAGCCTTCCATATATTTGTACTGTTTGAATTATCTACAATCAAATTTTTAAAATGATCTTTTTTTATCCTACGAATTTCATATTTAACTTTATTCCTTAGTCTGCGGTAATTGATGAAGTCTTTATTTTTGTGTGCTGTATCTCGCTCTCTCATGATTTCCAGCACTTCTCTAGTGACCCATGGGGATTTATGTTGATTTTTGACTCGAACTTCTTTGATTGGCACGTGTTTATCGAACACATTGTAGACTGTCTTCGTCCAGAAAGCTAATGCATCGTCCGGGTCAGGAAGTTGGTAAACGTGATCAAGGGCTGCTTTTCTTAAGTCTTGCAAAAATAAATCTTGGTTGAATGCTTTAAAATTCTTGAATTTGATACTTACATGTTTATGTTTAAGAGGTTTGAACCCAATTCTTGACCATGTACAACATACCGGGTAGTGGTCACTAACTGTACAAACAGGAACAGAATATTCAATAATATTATCTGGACAAGTAACATATATATGATCAATTATAGTCGAGGATGTGTCAGTAACCCTTGTGGGACGGTTTATTAGTTGTTTGAAATTGTAAGAAAGAATGATAACGTCCCATGTCTGGTTGGGTTTACTAATATCTATGTTGAAGTCACCTAGTATTATAACTTCTCTACCTGCTGTAAACACTCTATCCATCATTGTAGTGAAGCAGTCATACCAACTGTACCCGGCACAAGGATTCCTATATAGGTATCCAATGAGAAACGGTTGTTGGCTGGCTGGCTTCACCTCTAACCAAACACATTCTATCTCTACTGTCTCGAGATCACTTCTACGGGACCAGTTGAGAGAATTGGAAATGTATACAGCAATACCTGTCTCTAATTTTTGATTTGCATCTTTCCGAATTACTTTAAATCCCTTAAGTGAGATTTCAGAGTCGGTTATTTTGTCAAATATTTAGGTCGAAACCCAGATTGACTGTTAATTATTAGATCATTGTTAATTAAATGGTGTAACGTTATTTTATGAATGTGTTTTTCTAGTGGTTTTGATAGCGACGATAGTAAGGAAATAGGTCTATAATTACCCAAAACGCTATTATCGATTGAGCCATTTTTAATTAGCGGAAACACTTTAGCAATTTTAAATGCAGATGGAAAGTAGTTTTTGGCCAGGCACTGGTTATATATGAACGTTAAGGACTCGCTAATGACTGGTGCAGCACAACGAAGAATTCTATTACTGATACCATTATACCATCACACTATAAGAAGAGGCAGCAGGTCCACATGGCCAAATTGATAAGAACAGTGTTTTTAAACATCCGGTGTGCTGATGCCGAGGTTGGCGGTTCATCCCCTACACCGGACAGCGGGACTAAAATGTTGACCTGTCGTCCTTGACTTGGGGGCGTTAATTACAAGTACCTCTGAAGTTGGAGTGGGTTCGCCTGATGGCGAGGGACACTGTTAATAGGAAAAGTTAACCCACATGCAAAATTCAGTCCATCACTACTATAAAAATAGTATGTATGGACTACGCTTGAGTTCAAAGCGAGCAAAAAAAAAAAGAGAAAAAAAGAAGAGGCATTGGTGGCCTCATATTGGAATGTACATTGACACTGGAAGATTGAACCCATGTAACTCTTCATCCAATATTTGTTTTGGTTTTAGACTTAATTGCATTGTGTCAGTTTACAGCAGAGCTGTGATATTTGTACTTTTTTCCGACACATCCAACTTCTGTGAGAGTTCATGAACTCTAGTGAGAATCCCGTTGTGTGACCTTGAGGGGAGACTGAAGCCCTTATAGAGATACCCATGTGCAATTCTTCTCCTTTTGTTCACTTGAAATTTGTCTGCAACTGCAATGTTGTTGCTTGTATAAATTTAACTGTCTGTTTTAGTTCACTCAGTGGTCCATAGAGTTTATCTTCCACTGTCATCTCTCTAGGCCAAAAGGTTTGCCTATAATTGTCATATTTTGGGCAGTCTTGGAGTATGTGATCTGCTGTCTGCGGCGCCAGTCCACATGTGGACATGGCTGATTCGCAAATCTCAAATTTTGTATGCATATGGTTGTGTAATCTATTGTTGCTTGTTATAAGACGATGAATAACGATTTGTTCTGGCCTGTCCATAACATGGTAGTCGTCTTGAGCAGGTTTTGATGGCTTTCTAACTGATTTGATTGTTCTTTTCTTGTGGTGGTATGTAACGGGCACATCAATTCTTATACTGCTCCTTCCTTAGCCAATTGATCAGCTCTCTTGTTTCCAGGTACTCCACAGTGAAATGGTATCCACTGTACAGTGACCTTACGCTGGCTGCCAAGTTCAGTAAGTACTGTTCATAGTTCTGGCAATTTCCCAGACAGGAGCGCATCAAGTACTGCTTTTGCATCTGTCAGTAGCACCACAGGTTGTCTACCATGGCTGATAGTTAGTAATTTCTCTGTTGCTATCTTGATTGTCTCAATTTCAGCATCATAGTTATGACAGTACTTTCCTGTTGGTACTCTAGCTGTGTCCCTAGTATTATTTGGGTATTCTATGTACACTCCTGCTCCTCCATTTCGAACAGCATTTTGTGCTGTTCCATCTGTGTAGACTCCGGTCCAGAGGTCCTGTGGGTATTTTTCATCAAGGAAGCTCAGAGTGGCTGTTCTGCATTGTACACCCATGTGCAATGAAAGTGACCTTCTTATAAAAACAAACCAGTGATGGGATTAAAGTGTGTTATACCCCCCCCCCCCCTTTCTGTATATGTATTACCTGCTTCTCAGCAGCACACCTCCCTTGTGTAAATTTGCCTTGTTTTCCACCCAGGTCTTATCAAGGCCACTCTCACACATTCATTCCCAGGTTCCCTGACACATGACACATGTAGGTCAGCCTGGGTGATGACAGATCACAATTTGCAACTCCAGGTCATGAAGGCTGAGCATGAGTCATCAGCATGTGGCTTTTTACAAAAAGAATTGTCTCTTGTGGAGACATTCCTAACTTTACACTACAGAGTTCCCCACTTCTAACCTTACACTACATGAGTTCCCCACTCCTAGACTTACAGTACATGAGTTCCTCACTCCTAGCCTTACACTACATGAGTTCCCCACTCCTAGACACACTACATGAGTTCCCCACTCCTAGACTTACACTACATGAGTTCCCCACTCCTAGACTTACACTACATGAGTTCCCCACTCCTAGACTTACACTACATGAGTTCCCCATGCCTAGACTTACACTACATGAGTTCCCCACTCCTACTCTCCTAGTCTTACACTACATGAGTTCCCCCACTCCTAGACTTACACTACATGAGTTCCCCACTCCTAGACTTACACTACATGAGTTCCCCACTCCTAGACTTATACTACATGAGTTCCCCACTCCTAGACTTACACTACATGAGTTCCCCACTCCTAGCCTTACAGTACATGAGCTTCCCACTCCTAGACTTATACTACATGAGTTCCCCACTCCTAGCCTTACAGTACATGAGCTCCCCACTCCTAGACTTATACTACATTTGTTTTGAAGGCTTCCATTTGTGAATGTGTTCAGCAATTTGTGATTTTGCCAAGCGCATTTACTGAGGAGGGGGCCATGATGGTTGGTGTGTTTGCTTGTCACGGCAGTAGTTCAGGCTCATTCACCAGCCTGGGCAGGATGAGTTGTTGTCTGACCAGTTTAGCTCGGGGCTTGACCCAGCCTCATAGAAATGGGTGTCAGACCACTGTGTGAATTGTCTGGACAATGTCTGGGAGGCGATGAGGAAGGGAAATGGCGACCTCCATCTGATATGTTGTGACTGAGATTGTGGGAAGATCTAAGACTTCACACCTCGGTGGCAGTATCTGTGGTAGGCCTACCTGTATTGTGTATTTATAGAGGGGGGGGGGGGGGGGGGGGGCAAATCTGTGGTAGGACTACCTGTATTTTTGTGTATTTATAGAGAAGGGGGTGGTCAAATCTGTGGTAGGACTTCTGTATTTGTGTGTATTTATAGAGAAGGGGCTGGCCAAATCTGTGGTAGGACTACCTGTAATTTTGTGTATTTATAGAGAAGGAGGTGGCCAAATCTGTGGCAGGACTGCCTGTATTTTTGTGTATTTATAGAGAAGGGGCTGGCCAAATCTGTGGTAGGACTACCTGTATTTAATAAGTGAACAAAAACAAATCCTAATAAGATGGAAGCAGTATTTCGAACAACTTCTCAACATCCCATCAGATGTCACAGGAATTCAAGAGACCTATACAGATGTCACCGAAGAACTAGAACCAGACATACTAAAAGAAGAAATTATAGAAGCCATCAGATTAGCCCCATTGAACAAATCACCAGGACAGGATGAAATACCAAATGAACTAATTAAAGCAACAAGAGAAGTAGGAACAGCTTGGCTACATAGACTATTCAATCATGTTTGGGTAGAACAACAGACACCACGAGATTGGGGAAATGCCATAATTATCCCAATTTGGAAAAACAAAGGCAGCAAAAGAGACTGTACACAATACAGAGGCATTTCACTGTTGAGTCATACTGGGAAAATATTTTGCAAAATTCTTGAAAAAAGAATACAAACTACTTTAGAACCCCAGCTAAGCGAAATACAACTTGGATTTAGGAAAAACAAAGGATGCACAGATACCATTTTTGCTCTTAGACAGCTTATAGAAAAATCAATCGAATTCAATGAAACACTCTACTTAGCCTTTGTCGACCAAGAAAAGGCATTCGATAGAGTAGATAGAAACAAGTTGTGGCAAATCCTTAAAAAATATGGAGTGTGTACACATCTAACAAACCTATGTAGAAGTTTATACAACAACAGTGAATGCATAGTGAGAGCAACTGGAGGACACTCAGAACCCTTCACCATAAGATCTGGAGTACGACAAGGTTGTGTCCTGTCCCCTCTCTTGTTCATAACATATATAGACAACATATGTAAAGAAACCAGCCAAGCAGAGATAGCAAGAATACCGCATGACGAGAACACAGAAGAAGAACCATCTGCAAATCTAACCATTAGAGAACTCCTGTTTGCGGACGACCAAGCACTAATAGCAAAATCAGAAGCTGAATTACAAGACCACATGAATAGTCTAAACGAAATGTGTAGGGAACATAACATGAAAATTAGCACAAGCAAAACAGAGGTAATGACTATAACTAAAGAAGAACAAACAACAACAATTCACCTAAACGAACATCCCTTGAAACAAGTGAAGAGTTTCAAGTACCTGGGAAGTATAATATCATCAAATGGCAGATCAGAAGACGAGATCGAAAATAGGTGCAATAAGGCAAATCAACTCATTGGACAAATGGCACCAATACTAAAGAACAAACATGTATCAGTAACTACTAAGAAAGCACTTTACAACACAATCTTCCTACCAACTCTATGCTACCAATGCCAAACCTGGACAATGACAGAAAAAGAGAAAAGAAAAATCACAACAGAAATGAGATTCCTGAGAAGAATACTCAACGTATCAAGAAGAGATAAGATCAGAAATGAAGAAATCAGGACTAAAGTGGGGGTTAAAGCAGCACTAGATTTTATTAGAAAGCAGCAAGTCAAATGGTTTGGCCATGCAAGTAGGTTACCAGTCAACAGCACACCACAACAAGCAATGATGTACAGACCAGATGGAAACAGAGGAAGAGGCCGACCACGAAAACGTTGGACGGAGGGAATAGCAGAGTCCATGGGAATATCGATATATGAAGACCATAATCGGGCACTCTCACGAAGTTTATACTTCACCTCAACACCGCAAGGTACAAGAGGAACATGATGAGATGAGATGAGATAGAGAAGGGGCTGGCCAAATCTGTGGTAGGATTACCTGTATTTTTGTGTATTTATAGAGAAGGGGGCGGCCAAATAGTCAGGATAGTCACCAGACACATTCTGGGACATTTGTCCTATCTTTGGTAAGTCTTGGGGCTTTGAGAGCGATCCTAGCCTGTAGACTAAAAAGAGACTGACTTCCTTGATCGAGGTTTTAGCCTGTATGGCTTGGTCCCTTTTCCGCAGAACCTGCAGACTATGTGGCAACTGCAAGAGCCTGTTTGCCTCAGCTGGAAAAACCTCTCTAGGCACATAGCGGCAATGGTATGGATGTCGTAATGAGAAGAAACCAGCATCATTTTATGCTCAAATTGCCCCTGTTGTGTCTGTTGTCTGTTGTGTCTCACCTTGTAGTGGCAGAGGGGCTGGCTTGTTCTTATGATCCCTAGATGTGATAGCCCAAGCATTGGTAGGGTCTCCCATGGTGGACAGGTCAAAGGGTAGTTGGTTAGTTTAGTCGTGGTTCCAACTTAACAGGAAAGGGTCACCCCCAAAATGCTCCTCACTGCCCCATGTGAAAAGTGGAACACACAGACAAACCAACAGCATGCACAGGCAAGTTCTTGCATAGGCCGCTGCCAGAATGCCAACACAGCAGTCCGCCACAAAAATTACAGTTCATCATTGATAGAAGCGGCTGTCTCTAGAAAAGGAGCAGCTTCGCACACATTACTGCATAATGCAAAACTAACTAATTCAACAACTGGCTGCCGCCATTTTCTGAACACGCCGTTTCACAATACAAAACCGCGGACAGATGTAAAAGCACTCCACACAAAATCCACAGCTCAATGCGTCGCTCCAAGCACTTACCTCAGTAGCTGGGCGATGGGGCTGTATACCTCCATTCTAACGTGAGGAAAATGTGTAAGCAAGCCGTAATCAGAAGCAAAAACACTCCAGAGACCCTAACAGTGCAACCGCCTATCCGCCATATTGGATCGGAAGTCAAAGGGTAGGGACCAGAGGAAGTGATAGACAAACCTGTTGCCTTGAAGGTAGGCTACGGACAGTCAAAAGGGAGGTAAAGCAAATCTGAGAAATTGCTTGTTGAAATCGAATGTACTGAGCCACAGACTTAATGAAACAGTGAAGCTCAACTCGATGATGATGATGTTCAAATTGCTGTGCTGAATTAAGATGAAAAACCTGTTATATGATTTACACTATCCTTCGCAGTCTATCCTTATCTTTGGTAATCTCTTTCAGTATTTATAGACCAGCAGTGTTTGCAGCAGATGAGAATTTATTGACGTGCCCTTCACTTTGATTCGTCAGACCTGTACAGTGGATATTGAGAGCTTAAAGGTTTAATAGGGATACTGCTTATGTTCAGAAAGTGGTCATTATTTGAAAAAAAAGCTTGACATTGATGTCATTAGCCTTCGTGCTGAATTATGCCGTCTGTCCTGTCTTAGTTTTCATCTATTTAAAACTAGAACTAATGTCGCCAGACTCCAGATGAAATTATATGTACTAAGTCTCACCCTGGCAGATGTTGAATGGCATGTGATTTATGCTTAGTTTTCCCATTTAGTTATTCATTGAGATTGCTTAATATTCATCACACATGCACTCTCTTCTTCTTCTTCTTCTTCTTCTTCTTCTTCTTCTTCTTCTTCTTCTTCTTCTTCTTCTTCTTCTTCTTCTTCTTCTTCTTCTTCTCCTTCTCCTTCTCCTCCTCCTCCTCCTCCTCCTCCTCCTACTGTTGCTGCTGCTCCCCCTCTTCTTCTGCTTCCTCCTTCTGCTCCACCTCCCCTTCTTCTTGCACCACCTCCTCCTGCTCTTCTTCTTTTACTCCTTAATTTTCCTTATATTATTCTTTATTTCCTCCTCCTCCTTGCTCATCATAAACACCCATGTGCCTGTTAAATGCGGAGCTGTGATATTGTGGGGGTAGGATCAGGCTTAGAAGACACAGTTATTTAACAGTTAGACTGCAGAGGTAGAGGATTAAACCCCTACATCCAGGAAGGTTAACCCGGTCAACAAATGCCCGCAGAAGTCGGATTGATTGATTGATTGATTTAGGAATCGACATCACAGCATTCGGGGCATTCCCATAAGTGCTCCGTCCCCATCCTCAGCAGCCAGCGAAGAGTTCCAACACTAATAGTACCAGTAGCAATCTGATTATAAGTCCGTCTCGCCTTTCCTTTGAGCGTTGAGCGTCGGCCAGATCCCTTCGTCACTCCTCGTTGTCGCAGAAGTCGGATGTGTCAGCCTAATGGCGCAAGAATGCAGCTCTGCTGTAAACAGACACAACGCAATCACGTCCGGAAAAAAAACTCCGGATGAACGCAGAAGAAGAAGGAACACCTACACGGGTCAGTTGAACCAAAATGTTGACTTCTCATCCTTGACTAGGGGACGTAAATTACAAGTACCTCTGAAGCCGGAGTGGATTCCCTGAAGGTGAGGGGCACTGGTAATACTAATAGGGAAAGCTAATCCACACATAAAAATCAGTTCAGTGCACTAGAAGTGGTCAAAAGTGTGTGGACTACACTTGAGTTCAAAGCGAAGAACGCACGCACACAGAAAATCCGGTGCCAGGTCTGAGGCAGACGCGGTGATCACAATTCACTCTACCAACATTTAGCTGTCTGTTACTGACAAATTTGCCAGTTTAGTGGCTTTATGGCCTGCTCTTTGCAATTTCCAACTTCCGTGTGATTTTTAACATGCTAAACTTGTTCATGGGAACTTCTGTTTTTCTGTTTTAAACAACTAGGCTAGGTATCTGAAAGTGCTACCAAAGAGATCAATGGGGTGTGTTATATCACCAGAGAATCAATAGTACACGTAAAATCCCCCAGCCCAGCCTTATCTGAGATTTCAACCTGGTAACTTTTGAATCATGAGGCAGACACCATAACCTCTCTGCCACACAGGACTGCCTCTGGCTTGACAAAAACAATGCTATTATAACTCCATTGATGAATCCATTGTACCTCAGGACTCTACTGTCACCTTGCATGCATGACTAATGATTGATCCGCTGTTGTCTGCCTGTCAGCTTGCTGAATGACTCATCTCCATAAAGTGATGCTAAAGCTCTGCAGCATCTGTGTGCTTAATTTGGGATTTATTCTGCAAGTTATTTTGTTTGTGTTAGCGTTGTCTGTTGCTTTTATCACAGGCTGGTCCCATGAACACAGCATAATAATTTGTGGGTTAATAGTTTGTTGCTGCCATCGCATCACAGATTTACATAAAGTTTGTCTTTTGCATTAACTATTTATTGACATACTGATGGACAGTTTTGATGGCTGAAACAGAGCAGAATCTCTAAGGGTTAGTCAATCAGGTGCCCGGGAAGGTTAACCCGGTCAACAAATGCCCGCAGAAGTCGGATGTGTCAGCCTAACGGCGCAAGAATGCAGCTCTGCTGTAAACAGGCACAACGCAATCACGTCCGGGAAAAAAACTCTGGATGAACGCAGAAGAAGAAGAATCAGGTGCCATCTCCACAGTGAAGGTTGACTGCAGTGGATCTCCAACACTGTCCATCTCTTGCCTTGATTGCACATTCCATTTTTTGCACCAGGATCTTCAACAGTCTGTCCATCTCTCGTCTTGATTGCACAGTCCCTTTTTTTGCACCAGGATCTTCATCAGTCTGTCCGTCTCTCGCCTTGATTGCACATTCCCTTTTTTTTTTACTAGTATCTCCAACATTGTCTGTCTCTTGCCTTGATTGTACATTTCTTGTTTTATTATTGGATCTCCAACACTGTCTCTCACCTTGATTGTACATTTCCTGTTTTATTATTGGATCTCCAACACTGTCTCTAATTTCCTTTTTTGTACTTGGGTCTCCAACACTGTCTGGTAGGTGCGGAATATGTGAGTTGACGGGGAGATGTGTGTGTGCGTGGGGAATGTGTGGCTGAGGAATGTGTGTTTGTGAGTGATTGTTGGTGGGTAATGGGACGGGTGGGGAGATGTGTGTAGGTGGGTGGGGGATGTCTGGGTTGGGGAATGTATGTGTGCTTGGGGTGTGGGTGGATGGGGTGTGTGGTGGGTGAGAGGTGTGTGTGGCTGGGGAGATGTGTAGGTGTAGAGATGTGGTGGATGGGTAGGGGCATGTATGTGTTTGTGGGTTATGTGTGTGGTTGGGTGGTGGAGTTGGAGTGAATGGGAGATGTGTGGGTGGGTGGTTGATGTGTCTCATAACATAGTAATATGCATTGTTTATGTTTACAAAATTCATGTGACATGTTTTTTTCCTATGCACTGTTGATGAAAGAAAGATGAGTGATTGGAAGGGCCGAATGTAAGACGGGCCTGCGTGCCCAATTTGTTACCCTTTGAAAATAAAGTCTGTTCATTCGTTTGTTCGTTCGTTCTCTCACCTTGATTGTACATTTCCTTTTTTGTACTTGGATCTCCAACACTGTCTCTCACCTTGATTGTACATTTCCTTTTTTTTACTTGGATCTCCAACACTGTCTGTCTCTCACCTTGATTGTACATTTCCTTTTTTGTACTTGGATCTCCAACACTGTCTGTCTCTCACCTTGATTGTACATTTCCTTTTTTGTACTTGGATCTCCAACACTGTCTGTCTCTCACCTTGATTGTACATTTTCTTTTTTGTACTTGGATCTCCAACACTGTCTCTCACCTTGATTGTACATTTCCTTTTTTGTACTTGGATCTCCAACACTGTCTGTCTCTCACCTTGATTGTACATTTCCTTTTTTGTACTTGGATCTCCAACACTGTCTCTCACCTTGATTGTACATTTCCTTTTTTGTACTTGGATCTCCAACACTGTCTCTCACCTTGATTGTACATTTCCTTTTTTGTACTTGGATCTCCAACACTGTCTGTCTCTCACCTTGATTGTACATTTCCTTTTTTGTACTTGGATCTCCAACACTGTCTGTCTCTCACCTTGATTGTACATTTCCTTTTTTGTACTTGGATCTCCAACACTGTCTGTCTCTCACCTTGATTGTACATTTCCTTTTTTGTACTTGGATCTCCAACACTGTCTCTCACCTTGATTGTACATTTCCTTTTTTGTACTTGGATCTCCAACACTGTCTCTCACCTTGATTGTACATTTCCTTTTTTGTACTTGGATCTCCAACACTGTCTGTCTCTCACCTTGATTGTACATTTCCTTTTTGTACTTGGATCTCCAACACTGTCTGTCTCTCACCTTGATTGTACATTTCCTTTTTTGTACTTGGATCTCCAACACTGTCTGTCTCTCACCTTGATTGTACATTTCCTTTTTTGTACTTGGATCTCCAACACTGTCTGTCTCTCACCTTGATTGTACATTTCCTTTTTTGTACTTGGATCTCCAACACTGTCTCTCACCTTGATTGTACATTTTCTGGTTTGCACTGATATATATATATTATGATTCTATTAATCAGTCTGTCAGGTGGTATCTCCACAATGAAGGTTGGCTGCAATATATCCCCAATACTCTCTGTCTCTCACCCTGGTTGTACAGTTTAACAAACTGCAGTTCGTCCATCTCTTGATATTATCTGCCCATTTGTATCGCTGTCTACCTCTTGCTTGCCTGCTTCAACTTGTACTTTTCAGCACTTAGGTATTTTATAAGAGCGTTATGTCTTTAAACAGGCCTATCCTATATCTGTTACTATTTTTAGTATCATCATCATCAAGTGGCTTGTCTGTACAGAACACTTCTCCCATAAGGCTGTAGAGATTTCTGTCTATCATTGCTAATCTGGCCTATGTCTTTTGTAAGTTATCTATCACAGCAGGATACTTCCTCCGTAAGTCTGTGGAGATTTCTGTCTATAATTGGCCAGTTATCCTGCCTCTGTCTTGTGTAAGTGATATGTGACAGCAGGACACTTCCTCCATAAGTCTGTGGACATGCTGACCTCCCTCAAAATCAATGCAAAGTGATCTGCTCGGGGATGACCCGTGGCTGGTTAAAAACCCTTGATCTGATATGTTGGGGAATTGGGAAACTGCATTCACCAGCCCCTAGGCCACAGATGCCAAAAGCTATACTTAATTGTTCTTTATATGGCTGTATAGGCCAGCTTGCCGGTCTCCCTGGTCTAGAGGTTACACGACTTTCTCCGTAATCTCGTATACTCTCGTAAGTAACATGACGTTGCGCGAGAATTGGTAGCTGTTATCTCCGCGTGGGTAGCTTACGGGGTATATGAGCCGGTCGCTCAGAAAGCAATGGGAAACTACTGAGCGTAATCTTGCCAAGAAATCAACATTCAGCTGAAAGATGCTGATGTTGACAGCAATGTCCTGTAAAATTCTTCTGTTCCCACTGAGATTTATTTAATAACTAATGAGAAGGTGTTTGTGTTCTGCTAACCTCATCACAACCCACTGTATCAGTTCCTGTACAAACATACATTCCCCTTATCTCTCTCACACACACTACTGCAAGCCTGTGCCTCCTGAGTGTTGACAAGCCAGGATTTTGCAGCATGCCAGCTCCTTGTGAGTGAAGTCAGCATATTTTTTGTTGCTTGGGTTTCTGTCTGGTTCAAGCTGAGAGCACTAGCAGCTCAGATATCTAGGCCAGGCCAGAGTGAAGAATTTCTAACCCCTGCTTAGTTGGCCAGAGGGCACAGCTACTTAAACCTTGTAACTGAATGATTTGGCAAGTGCTCTTGAGCACTTGAGTGTGGTTTCTTGTTTCCCCACTTTGGGTCAGGGGTGGTGGGGGGATCTGAGGGGGTTTTACAACCGCTTGTTTACGGCTGGACTAGTGGCAGGACAGCAATGTAAACATTTGTATTCACAAGAAGAGTCTGTGCTCACAGTTTGCTGATGCACAAGAAGTTGTGTTATATCATTCATCATGTGTTTTATTTTGCAGGGAATAACTGATTATTTAGGTTGGTGGTCTTGTGTTTCAAATGTAGAAGTGGTTTTTCTTCTAGTTTTTCATCTTATAATTCTTGTTCATCTTTTTCTTGTTCTTCTTCCTCTTCTTCTTTCTGCAGCCTGTTTCAGGGACCACTGCTTGAAAGCTGCAAAGAGTGGTGGTCATCTCTGTATGCCAACCCTCTTGCAAGTACTCTAGCTATGATTCTCTACCTATATTTATCCCTTCTGCTACATCTTTGCTCTTGTGTCTGTTTCTTTTATTTTACAATATAACATGTCAGCACTAAAAGAAATAACATGTCAGTCACATTATTTATTGAAGCTAAGAAATAACGTGCTAGTCATAAATTATTATATGACCTGATGCTGTTATGTGTATCTCAATATCTAATTTTTAACTGTAATGTTGTTTTTCTGTCATTAGACTTCACTGAAGGGGTTCTCATAGAGAATCAAGACTGATTGCAGATCTGTTTGGACTGCTAGGTTTGGAGAGGACTAGCTGTGAATTTGCATGTGAAACTAGCAGTGAATTTGTTTGTGAAAACACAAGTTGGTCTCTGAAAGACATCCATATTGAGAGACTTACCACTGTAATCATTGCTGCTGACATCTACTGATAGAAAAATGGTTTGATTCAAGTCATTTGTTTCTGGCGGAGGTCATCCTGATGGGGTTATTCTTCATAGTTATTTGAGGATTCTTGTCAGTGTAATGGCAGCTGACTTTAAGGACGTTCACCCGAACCCACACTTGTCTGACATTCATGTTCATTCTGCCGCCAAGCATCCTCATCTCATTGTTCCCACTGATGTACCCCTTTTGACATACCACACTCACTACCTGCCGGCTGGGAACCCTGAAGCCGGGAAGTTTGAGGTCAATGGGAATTACGCAGAGAACCCAGAACTGACAATGCCAGGACAGCTTTGTCGGTGCGACATGAATGGAGATGGGGTATTTGGGACTCACAAAGATCTGGATCCGGAGGATCTTGAAACAGAGTCCAGGGCTGCCATATGTTGTGACAGATGGTGCCATAAGATCTTTGACATCGTGTCAGAAGTGTTATTTGAGAAGAACATTCCACATGAGTGGCAGCAGAGAGGAATTGATTATGAGGCGACAACGAGGTGCTAGCAGCGGGAGTTATGATGGTGCTTTAGAAAGAATACAAGAGGATCAAGATCTTGCCACTTGTGTTTCTAATTCTCTAGAAAGATATCATTCATATTCATCTGTAGAAGGAGCTACACATGGTGCTACTGAGAGCATTGTCGATGCTCAAAGTGAACCTACAGATGACTATCTCTCAGCCTCATTATCTTCTTCAGAAGATGCTAGTGAAAATGATTATCCAGCCACGTTTGCAGATACCTCTAGATCTATAGACAGTGACTATGGGAACTCATCTGCTCTCAGCTCCACGCAGCTCTACACATTGTCTCCAGCATTACCCATCACAGACTTAATTCAGCATCTTCCACTGATCACAGAAACATCTGTCGAAGAAGACCAATCAGATGCAATAGACAATTTGGCGAAAGATGCAGATTCAGGGATTGATCAGTCACAGAATGCATCAGTTGATGAGAAAGAACACATTCAAGACCTAGAAACAAACAAACAGTGCCTTGCAGATCAGTCACTACAGTCTGCTGGCTCAGGTGCTCTTCGTCTTCCTTTGTCATTCCGATTTCACAAAAGTTTGACATCATCATCATCCTCGCCGAAAAACAGAAAACTTAGAGACAAGCAGCCAGTGGGTCCTTCTTCCAGCCAGAGAGGGAAGAACCGTCCTCCTCCCAGGCAGTCTTGGTTACTGAGACTGTTTGAGTCAAAGATGTTTGATATGACCATTGCTATAACTTACCTGTATAATTCCAAGGAACCAGGTGTGCAGACTTACATAGGTAAGTTGATTCTGTACTCACATCCATGATATAATATATGTATATTAGGGACATTCATTTGAAACCTGTCCAATGGCTTTATTACAAAAGCATGAAAGAAACATTAACATTTGTGGTAGAATTAAACAAAGCATTCATTTTGAATGAATTATGCACCATGGGTTGGTCAGAAGAAGTCGCCATAGGCATTCAGGCAAGCATCCCATTGCTTAGGTAGGCGGCAAATGTTGACCGCAAAAGAGGATTGTGGTTGCTCACTGAACCAAGTGTTTACCGGTTACATCTGCATCTGTGTGAAATCGTTGCCCCCTGAGACCTTTTTTTTAGAGGTCCGAACAAATGAAAATCACATGCATAGAGCATTAATCAGAAAAAAATCATAATGCACAAAGCATTAATTTTGAATGAATTATGCACCGTGGGTTGGTCAGAAGAAGTCGCCATAGGCATTCAGGCAAGCATTCCATTGCTTAGGTAGGTAGCAAATGTCGTCCGCGAAAGAGGATTGTGGTTGCTCACTGAACCAAGTGTTTACCGGTTACGTCTGCATCTGTGTGAAATCGTTGCCCCTTGAGAGCTTTTTTTTAGAGGTCCGAACAAATGAAAATCACATGGTGACAAATCAGGACTAAAGTTGGGTACATATTATTAACATCATCATGGTGAATTGCTGGCAAGGTATGCTGTTTGTCTGCCATCATCATGGTGAATTGCAACTCTCTTGTAGTCCTAAAGTGTGTAAAGATTGTAGTCATTGGCAAGTTTCATCCCAGGGACAACCAAAACAAAACCCAGACTTGCACATTTCACTGAGACTAGCCACACTGCCTTAAGCTTAAGCTTAAGCTTAAGACACCCCTCCCTTCCCCCCAGTCCTACATTGCAAGGTGCTACAGGCGGTAATGCCAGTTGTTGACCTATATCCAAGTCAGTGGTTTTAATTTGGGACTAGTTCATAAATTCAAATATCTAAAACACATGGATGATATCAGATGGAAGATGTATCACAGAGATAAGGAACAGAATAGGATCAGCAAAACTGGATTTTACTCGTATGGTATGAAGAGCACCTAATGCAATAAATCCTTGTATTTAGAGGTTAGAACAGAAATTATGTAGAACCAAGTAGCCGATTTGGTAGTCAAACCAAGCGGTAAACAAGGGTATGCCTACCCAGCATGTGAAGACAGGATTCGGCAGACTACGCGGAAGAAATCATTCCTGATTCAACGGGCAAGACGGCGTTTACCTGTAAAGCGTTGTGGAACGTAATGAGCACGGCAAGGCACGTAGAGCGCCCTGGTCATCCACTGCACCTGTATTCATCTCTAGTCGTCTCAACTTGTCTTGCCACTGGACTCAGATGGACTCAGGCGAGAGAGTGTGGTCGACGAATTGCGCAACTCTTCCTCACTTTAATCCAAGTCATCGCGCAAGTCATTCTTCATCCAACACAAGAATGTATGGGACAGAACTGGAATAAGCCTGCAAACAAAGCTAAAAGTCTACAAAGCAGTTGTATTATCCACACTGCTATATGCTTGTGAAACCTGGACTGTTTATCAGCGACACGCTAAGAAATTAAACCACTTTCACACAGTCTGCCTAAGGAAGCTACTGAAGATTAAATGGCAAGACAAGATCCCAGACACTGAAGTTCTAAGAAAGAGCGTCCATGCCCAGTATCCACACTCTACTGATGAAGAATCAGATTCGTTGGGCTGGTCACTTGACTCGCATGCCAGATCACAGGCTCTCTAAACGAATTTTTTTACAGCGAGCTGCGTTGTGGTAAATGCTCCCAAGGTGGCCAGAGGAAACGCTTTAAAGACACTCTGAAAATCTCTCTGAATGCTTTTGGAATTCATCATGACACCTGGGAGACTGCAGCCAGAGACCGAAATTCGTGGCGTGCATCATTACACAAGGGTGCAGTCATGTGTGAGGCAACCAGGACTGCAAGAGCTGTAAAGAAAAGGCAGGACAGAAAAACCACTGCAGGAAATCCTCCTCCAGAAACATCAAGCATTCTTTGTCCACATTGTCAAAGAACATTTCGAGCCAAAATAGGCCTTATCAGCCATCTTAGAACTCACGGCTCCATACTTTCAACCCCACTGGAGGAAATGAATGGTCATCATCATTCTTGATGGACAAACAACACAATGTAGAACCAGATTTAAAACATGGCTGTAAATCATGGACAACAGGTATATAAGCTAAAACATCTCTGGAAGCCTGTTTTTTTTTTACTGAAAAGGCTGTTCATTTTGCTGAAAATACTGTTCATTTTACTGAACATGCTATTAATTTGTTTGAAAATGCTAAAAATTCCCATAGGGGCATTTGAAATGAGTAATGTAAATGTTTGAAAGAGATTAAAACATAAGGCAACTTGTCACAAACATTGGTTAGAAAAAAGGCAGTTGTCATTGTTTTTGGCCACATTTTCAGAAGAGAACAACTGGAACAAATTGTGACAACTGGGAAGATTTGGGATAGACAGATAGATGAAAACAGTGAGAGAAGATTTTTGACAGACATTCATCATGGCACATCATCACAGGAAAGTAAATGAACTTCTATTTGCAGACGATCAGTGCCTGTTTTACAGCGATGAGGGCAGACTACAAAATCATATTACTAATCTAAGTTCAACCTGCAGCAGATACAATATGAGTATAAACACAGCCAAAACCGAAGTAATGCAAGTTAGCAGATCGCCGGGTCCACTAAGTATACAGATAAATAAGCACAACTCTGAAACAAGTTAAAGAATTCAAATATCTTAGAAGTATGATCACAGAAGATGGCAGATTGGTCAGAGAAATCGAAATCAGATTGTCAAAAAGCTAGTGCACTTACATATCAACTATCACCCTTTCTGAAACATCCAAATATACCCATGTCCGCAAAACAACAGATAATAAACAGGATATTCACACCAACCCTATGCTACCAATCTCAAACCTGGACTTTATCCAAATTACATTGGCACCTTGCCGTCTTGACAGACGATAGTTTGTGCTTTAAAAAGGCATAATAACTTTTACCTATCTAGGGATGGAGTTATTGCCTCTCCATAGCACAAAGCCTGGGCTAAAATATAGAGATCATGTGTTGCCCATGCAGCATGATCCCTCTCTCGGCCTGCCTAGTTCACTCCAGAGGAAAGGTAATACCCCTACATCTGGAACAAGACAAGCTGCAGAAGCTGCCGGATCAGCAAAGCAATGCTCTAACTGTCCGCCTGTCGGAGCTTCGATCCTAGACCAGCCGCCAACCAAGGTTTAGGGCCTGGTCTGCCCTGCCATGACATTTTGTCTTAAGCTTGCATTTCATCGCACCAGGGTAAGGCTTGTACCCTTCCAATTGCGCTCTTCCGCCCGAAGCCGTTGGCACAATGTGGGGTGTCGGGTTTGGTAAGCGCCGCTCAACGTTCGGCACTAACAGAAAGCAGGTAGTACCGTCTACTGTTATACGGTAGCTCAGCCATATCTGACTAAGACCTGACACACTTATCCAAATTACACTTTCGCAAAATCAACACCTGTGAGATGAGATGCCTGAGGAGAGCTGCCAACTTAACAATCCAAGACCGAGTAAGAAATGTTGTTATCAGACAGACAGTGGGATCAACACCTTGTGCCACATTTATTGAAAGACAGAAGATCAAGTGGTTTGGCCATGTCATTAGAATGCAACACCAACAACTACCATCACTGGCCTTACATCAAAGATCATCTGCGACGAGACCAAGAGGACGTCCAAGAAGAAAATGGATTGACGACATCAAAGACATTGTACAATCACATGGAATGACACTATCCAGTGCCGCCCAACGGGCGCTGGAGCGCAAATTATTCTTCCCCACGACACTTGACAGCAGAAGTGGATGATGATGATGATGATGATGATGATGATGGAAAAGTGTCAACGCACAAACTGGCACATGCTGTTGGAGATCACAAGATGTGGAGAAGCCTGATGGCCTGTGCCAGTTCAGTGAGGCACATTGCCAGTAGTTGAGGCACTTTGCCAGTCAGTGAGGCACTTTGCCAGTTGTTGAATCACTTTGTCAGTCATTGAGGCACTTTGCCAATCATTGAGGCACTTTGCCAGTCAGTGAGGCACTTTGCCAGTCAGTGAGGCACTTGCCAAACGATGAGGCACTTTGTCAATTGGATGGGGCACTTTGCCAATCAGTGAGGCACTTGCCAAAAGATGAGGCACTTTGCCAATCGTTGGGGCACTTTGCCAGTTGGTGAGGCACTTTGCCAGTCAGTGAGGCACTTGCTGGTGATGATACTAAGTTTGCAGCTAGCAATATAAAATATATATGTGTATTGAAGTATACATCATGCTCAAGCGTCGCAGTGATGTGGTGGCGTATGAAACATGGACAATTAACAGACAAGCTGTGAAACATCTCATGGCGGTGGAAATGTGGTGTTTGAGGAAAATGCTAAGAATGCCATGGACTGACAGAAAATCAGATGAGACAGTCCTTCAATGGACAAATGAAAAATGGAGATTGATTGGAGAAATTATACGTAGAGAGTCAAGATTTTTTGGACATCTTATGAGGAGAAACTGGACTTGAAAATTTAGTGACAACTGGTAAGCTTGATGGGAAGAGAGCAGGAGAAAGACAAAGGGATAAATACCATTGATGGTTTGGCAGCTAGGCATGGTTGTGACAAGAACACAGATCTGATTTGAGACTTTGGTGACTGTGTGAGATGGGGAACCATGACCGCCGACGCCTTATACCATGCCATATACCCAATGCGTGTTAGGGTGTGTCAAAGGGCCCTTGACTTACTTAATTGTATATCCTCATCATTATCATCATCATGTGCCATGCCACTAAGAGTTGGTGGTCATATTTTGCCATCTCACATGGTCACCAGAGTCGTGGATCAGCTCAGTGTTCTTGTCTTGACCATGCCACATGGCCAAGCCAACCAGGTATTTACTTCTCTGCCTTCCCCTTGTTCTTTTCCCCTCAATCTTGCCAGTTGTCACCAAGTTCTCTAGTTTATTTCTAATAGCGTGCCCAAAAAAATGGTGACTATCTTCATCTAATTTCTCTAATCAATTTATGTTTTTCATTTGTATAGCATACTCAGGTGCTAAACATGTCTTTGTTCCTTGCCCAGGTAATCGGATGTTTAGCTTTGATGACAGCGAGGTGGATTTCTACCTGCCCCAGCTACTTAATATGTACATTACACATGCACGATGTGGCTGAAGCCATCCATCCTTACCTGGTACACAGGTGAGCTGGTCTGTTTGGTTAAATGTGTTATATTAGGTGACATGAGGTGAGATCTTGTCCATGGGTGCGGTGTTTGTAAACTTATGTATTCTAAATACATAACTTTAAATGTTGCAGGACGTTGGGATGAGTCCTAGGTTAATTTTCTAGACAGTTTTATCTTAAGTAGTTTGCCATTGCTGTCTGAGTGAGAGGTCAATGTTTTAACCCGGCTGACCGGTGTGTGGAATGAACCCACTACCCCACTGTCAGCGAAGTTACAGTGCGAGCCACAATACATTTTTTAAAACATATACTGTTTCCCCGAAAATAAGACCTACCCCTATAATAAACCCTACCGCTATAATAAGCCCTAGCATGATTTTTCAGG
Source organism: Cepaea nemoralis (assembly GCA_014155875.1). Classification (NCBI taxonomy): domain Eukaryota; kingdom Metazoa; phylum Mollusca; class Gastropoda; order Stylommatophora; family Helicidae; genus Cepaea; species Cepaea nemoralis. Next base: position 23,170 of record JACEFZ010016560.1, on the reverse strand, counting down.
ATGCTTTTAATATAAAACCTACCCCTAAAATATGCTTTAGTTAAGATTGTCAGCTAGAATGAGGTTATTATATGTGCACTTGTATTCAAATACTGTTGGTGGCATCGACTTTTCTAAATACCAACTCTCCAACTTGATTGTTATGGATGAAACTGCAGTGTTTATGGGCCTATGATCTCAAACGGCAATTGATAAGATGAAATTCAGGATTTGGGTCGTTATGACGATGTTCCAGAAGAAGATGACATGACTGTTTTTGAATAAATGTAGAATTTTCTACGTGAATAAATGTAGATTTTTGTATCTGAAAAAAAAAAATTTAAGACATCCCCCGCTAATAAGCCCTGGTGCATTTTTTAAGCTAAAATTAATATAAGACCCGGTCTTATTTTCGAGGGAACACAGTAGGTCAGCTGAAGAGACTGTGATATGATTTTGAACCTTGGCATACAAACTTTGTTTCTCAGAAATCTCCTTGTGTACCTTACGCTTTCATTTGACAATGTTTGTTTTGTGAATGTAACATGCACAATATTTAATTAACATACGAAAGATGAGTAATTGGAAGGGCCGAATGTGTGATAGGCCTGCGTGCCCAATTTTTTACCCTTTGAAAATAACGTTTGTTCGTTCGGTGAAACATTGACTCCTCTCGCACAACACCATGTTGTGCAGAGATGTCCTCATACACTCCCAGGTCTGGCATCCACCTCTCTGATGGGGAGTGTGGAATATCCAGCCTCCCGACCTGGGCAGACTGTGGAACAAGCATCTTCTACTTATTCTTTCGTTTGCTTGAAATATGTCTATATCTGCAATGTTGTCCGGTGTGTGAATTTTACTGTCTTTTTTAGTTCACTCAGTGGTCTATAGGGATTATTTTCCACTCTTGATTCTCTAGGCTAGGTGACTTGCCTAGATATGCCGCATTTTGGGCAGTCTTGGAGTATGTGATCTGCTGTCTGCCGTGTCAACACACATACATGCCCAAGTCAAGTGTATATGGCTTGTCACTCTGCTGATACACATGCATGCCCGAGTGAAAACACCGTAACCTCCAAGCTGGGAATGTGCATAGTTGGGTGTATTGCACTTCCCATGAAGACGAATGACACAGTTTAATATAACTCCTGCAGTTCTTACCCAGATGGTCTTTCAGATATCAACATTAAAGCTAGGCCGTAGTGTATCCAGTGGACATGTTGATGTAATGGTTTAGATGTTACACTGACAACGACATGAGCTCAGTCGAATGAAGATTCATTGTTATCTCTCAACGATCACTATCTTAAGGAAAGACTATCCACAAATAATATGTTGCACGATTTATTGCCTGGCATGTTTCACTGCATCTTGTCATGCGCATACTGCAGAGTTAGATATCACATGAAGTGAATAAATGAATAATACTTGAGCTGAAACAATTAAAACACATAGTCACGGGTATTGTTCAAATGTGGCGCATCTGTTACCCCCACGGTAGTTTCAAATTTAACATGAAATATTTCTGTTCCACATTGAAACAATACCTGTGACTGACTGTTTTAATAGTTTCATCTGAGCTATTATTCATTTATTCACCTCATATATTTTTGTGGGCACCCGCTCACTTTGAACTCAAGTGTAGTCCATACAGACTATTTCTAGTACTGTGTGACGAATTTTGCTTGTGGATTAGCTTTCCCTATTAGCAGTGTCCCTCGTCATTAGGTGAACCCACTCCGACTTCAGAGTTACTTGTAATTTACATCCCCAAGTCAAGGATGATGGGTCAGCATTTTAATTCAACTATCAGGTGTAGGGGTTGAACCCCTTACCTCAGCATCAGCACACCGGATGTTTAAGAACACGCGTTCTTATCCATTCGGCCATGCTGACCTACATTCACCTCATACGATATCAACTCTACAGTATGCACCTGACGAGATGCAGCGAAATATTCCAGGCAACATATTGTTTGTGGCTCCTGTGTTTGAATTCACCAGGGAATACATTACTGGGAAAGACCAGCAGCCTACTCTCACCAGACCTACAAACAATGTGGTAGTTCTAACACCACACACACCCACAGGGGGAATCCTGTGTTTAGTGGATGTGTAGCACTGTCAGTCAACCCCAGCATTTGTTAGCTGCTTGTGATTTCTTGGCAAGTTTACGTCAAACTGCCTAAAGGATGTTGCATTGTATGGAGCTGAGTTGAGCTAGGACCCAACATCACAGCACTAGGGACATCCCCAACAGTCAGCAAAGAGTCCCAATACTGATGGCACAGTTGCAGTCTGATTATGTGCCCGTCTGATCTTTCCTCACAGTCCTGATTATCGACCAGATCCAGTTGTTACTGCCTCATGATTCTCTCCAGGCCATGGGGATTTATCATTTTATCTCTTCTTCCACACTATTCACGTGATCCCAAAGGACCTGCCTTATCGTGCACCAATACCCCACCCATCGGTACAGACTCCGCATGTCTGTCCGCCTGCTCGTTTCCTACCACGTCAGCATGTCCTGGGGAAGAGATTCAACAGATGCTCCCGACCTTTACATTTTTTTTGTTTTCTTTTTTTACTGAACAATATGGATTGCATTTAGCTCAGTTCACATAGTTCGGTTTGATCCATCCATGGGAGGATAACCAGACAAGCTGACTGCTGTGCGCTATGTAATCAATGACTGGCAGTGGAAGTAAGCTCCCCTGTGTGGTTGTTTTCTATGACTTCATCAACGGCGGGAAGGCACTCGAGTATAAGGGCACTTTTACAGACCTTGCCGGCTCCGTGGCGAAGGAGTTACGGATGCAGTTTGTAATCCCGCATACTGAGTTTGAAACACAGCTGTGGGCGAGTTGGTAGCAAACCGCCTTGTGTTGGTTTTTTATTAAATGGTATGGGTGCCGGTCGTTCAGAAACCAATGGAAAACTACTGAACGTAAACTTGACAAGAGATCACAAACAGCAAACAATGCTAGTGTTTGTTGTCTGCGACGTCCTGTAAAGGATATGCAAGTAACTTTACGTGCCTTGAGACATGTTGGGTACATGGTCCGCTTGTGCCTTTTATCTCTCACTGGAACATAAGCCCTCAACCAACACGCCTTGTCCTTTTTATTCTTCTCATCCCGTCACGCCTCATTGTAGTTACCGAGGGTCTTCTCCGTAACTATATATTAGTGTTTTGTGTATGTATTTGTTTGCTGATGAAGGCTTGTCCTTTATAGACTTGTTCTCGGTTGGATGTTGCAGCTCAAACTTTCTAAGGTGTGAGATAACTGCTTTCACACAGCCCCACTTTTGTCTCCTCCTACCCACATGCATGTCAGGTTATGCCAGTGTTTCCCAACCTTTTTTGTGCCATGCCCCACTTAAGCCTTTCTAAAATTCATATTGCCCCCCTCCCCTGCCCCACGTTTCTCCCCCCCCCTCCCCCCAACATATACATTATTTTTAATATTAAAAATTGAAATGTTCACTAAAGAAACTTCAATGATAGGTTTTAGGAAGAAATCACTAGGTAATTATTGAGCAAACACAGTAAGTAAATGTTCAAAACATATAATGGAGAACTGAAATTCAAGTACAAAATAATTTTAATGAAAGATTTTTCTATATTATTTTAATTATTAGTAATTATTTATTATTTAAATTTAGTGAGATCCTTGCGCTTGATGCTTGCTGCAAAGAGATCTTATGTCAGGTTCCAATTTAGTTAACTTCAGTCTCAAGTCTCCCTGTTTTGTTATATTCAGCCGATTTCTTCCATTTTCGAATTGCCCCCCTTAACAGTCAAATTGCCCCCCTGTGGGGCGTGGGCCCCACGTTGGGAAACACTGGGTTATGGTGTAACTATTCTTTGCTGCTATTATGTGCTCCGGTGACACATGGGCGGGGTGTAACATCCTCCCCCTCCCCCTTATATGTATAGACCAATCATAACTTAATGAACGATGTCAAGTATGTCATCACACCGACTGCCTTCACTTCCCTGACATTTTCTAGAATCCATTTTAGGCCGAATCTGTCCGAGAGCTAAAGTTAATTTGTAAGAAAGAATCGTGGCTGGATGGGGATTCAAGCACATAGCCACTGGGCCCACCAGAAAACATGCTGGCCACTGCGACTGATCATCGGATATATCAAGCAGGGGCCATCTTCACAATGAAGGTTGTCTCAATGGATCTCCAGCAGAGTTTGATTGTCATCTTGATTGTATATTCTGCCAGGCTGCTCTTCGTCCATCTCTTGATGTTTATCTTCCCACTTGTATCGTTGTCTACCTCTTGCTTGCTTGCCTTCAATCTTACCCTTTGGTCGTGGTTTTTATAAGAGTTACTCTACTTATGTAATTCTATGTTTATTGCAATCCTGAAGAAATCAGGAGCCTTAGAATGTGATCAACATCGAACAATTAGTATAATGAGCTACATCACGAAGATTTTGCTGAGAATTATCATGCAAAGAGTTAGGAGGAAAATACAACCCGAAATAGGAGAACTGTGTGGGCTTGTAGAAGGCAAGGGTACAGCAAATGCTGTGTATATACTTATAACAGTAATTGAATGTTCTATAGAAGTAAACAAAGATCTACACCTTTGCTTTATTGACTACACAAAGGCTTTCGGATCAAGTGAACATGTCGGCATGACAAGGATTGCTTGAAGATCTACAAATTGATGGAAAAGACCTTAAGACTTGTAAAAAACATATATTAGAAACAACACGCTGCCATCAGAATTGATAATGATGTTGGTCAATAGCAGCCTATTAAAAGAGGTGTGAGACAGGGATGTGTAATATCTCCAGATGTTTTTTTTTCCCTGTACAGTGAAAATATTTTCAGAAATATAGAAGGAATCAACGACTGGCAAGAGAAGGTCAACCAGAGAGACGAATGGAAATGGATTGTATCTGCAGCAAAGAACCTCAATGGCTCGGAACACTGAAGAAGAAGAAGAGGAAGAAGAAGAAGAAGAATAGAAGGAATCAACATTGGGGGATGATACATCAATAACATTAGCTAAGCAGATGATACAGTCTTGATTGCAGGCAATGAACAGGACCTGCAACATTTAGTAGACGCAGTTGTTACACACAGTGAACAACTAGGGTTAGAGTTAAATTGTAAAAAGACACAGATTATGGTCGTCACAAGGAAGAGCGAAATACCACAATGTGATATACGTGTAAATGGGCATATTCTTAAGCAAGTGAATCGGTACAGTTATCTCAGTCAAGGCATCTGACGGGAGATGCCTTGAAGAGATTAGAACAAGAATTGCCATTGCGAAGGTAGCCTTTTGCAAGATGAAAAACATAATGACCAATAAAAAAGATATCAGTTGAAACGAGAAAAAGTGTGTTGAAGTGCTACATAGAACCTGTACTTTTGTATGAATGTGAAGCGTGGACAATGAGCAGACACGCTGAAAAAGATCTGATGGCTGTGGAAATGTGGTTTCTGAGGAAAATGCAAAAATATCCATGGACAGACAGAAAAACCAATGAACAAGTCCTTCAAGAAACAAATAAGATCGTAAACTGATTAGAAACATTAGACGTAGACAGTCAAAATTTTTGGGCATGTTATGAGAAGAAATTAATTGGAGATCTTGGTGACAACTGGCAAGATCGAAGGGAGGAGACCAAAGGGAAGACCAAGAAGTAAATACCTGGATGGCTTGGCCACGTGGCATGGTCGAGACAGGAACACGGAGCTGATCCACGACTCTGGTGATCGAGTGAGATGGCAAAACATGACCGCCCACGCTTATCGGCATGGCACATGATGGATGGATGGACTTGAATATAGGACAGCTATATTTATCGACCGCCTGGTACATTATGATAACAACGTGTACTGTAGGCGTGTGACCTAGAGGCTGCGAACCTGGATACAGGATACCACGGTAGTCTAGCCAGGTGTGGGTGAATACTGAATTTAAGAGCCGACACACTACACCTGGGACATTCGTAGGTGTTAGTGAATGGGTGTTGTTAGCCTCGAGGGGTATTGTTAGCGTCGAGTTCATCAAACCTGTATCTGGCGTGCATTGACGGGCTGAACATGTGAACCGTTCCGCTGCTAGTTGCTATCACGGCGATGATTCGAGAAGCCGGGACAATGTTTATGATGCAATACGGTTAGTTATCAGCATCGCCATTTGCCCTGCCAACTGGCGTAGGCGTTCACGCATCGGTATAGCTCTCGGTCCATGGTGTTCTGGATCAATTATGTTGTTGATATTCTTCCACGACGCTGCCCGAGTCCACCCAGCTTCATTGCTCTAGGTTTTCCTCTGCCTCTTCCTTCAACTGTCTTTCTAGTCGTCACGATGTTATCCAGTGCCTCTCTTCTCGTGACATAATCCAAAACTGCTGCCGAGTGCCGAGTTCGGGCTTTGTGTGAGACTGTTGGCAGAGTGCCCTGCGGGAAGGGGCCGAGCTGTGTGTGTTAAAACTCAGTGCAATGAAGTCGATCCTACAAGGTCGACAACTCCTTATTAACCACCTAGAACAACTCTGTGTTTTGTCCCCTTTTTCTGTTTAACCACTTTAAAGAAAAAAATTGTCGTATTTATATCTGGCTGTATGACGAAAGGTTACGGGCGAAATTTGTAATCTGGCATACCGCGTTCGAAACAGAGCAGCGGACGGTTTGGAAGCAGACTGCCTTGCATTATTTTCCATACAATGGTATGAATATCGGTCGTTTGCAGTGGCAAACTGATGAACGTAAACTTGCCAAGACATCACAGACAGCCAGACTGCTGTAGTTGATTTCTACTTCCAGTAAAGGATAAGGGGATTTCTACTTCCAGTAAAGGATAAGGGGATTTCTACTTCCAGTAAAGGATAAGGGGATTTCTACTTCCAGTAAAGGATAAGGGGATTTCTACTTCCAGTAAAGGATAAGGGGATTTCTACTTCCAGTAAAGGATAAGGGGATTTCTACTTCCAGTAAAGGATAAGGGGATTTCTACTTCCAGTAAAGGATAAGGGGATTTCTACTTCCAGTAAAGGATAAGGGGATTTCTACTTCCAGTAAAGGATAAGGGGATTTCTACTTCCAGTAAAGGATAAGGGGATTTCTACTTCCAGTAAAGGATAAGGGGATTTCTACTTCCAGTAAAGGATAAGGGGATTTCTACTTCCAGTAACGGATAAGGGGATTTCTACTTCCAGTAAAGGATAAGGGGATTTCTACTTCCAGTAAAGGATAAGGGGATTTCTACTTCCAGTAAAGGATAAGGGGATTTCTACTTCCAGTAAAGGATAAGGGGATTTCTACTTCCAGTAAAGGATAAGGGGATTTCTACTTCCAGTAAAGGATAAGGGGATTTCTACTTCCAGTAAAGGATAAGGGGATTTCTACTTCCAGTAAAGGATAAGGGGATTTCTACTTCCAGTAAAGGATAAGGGGATTTCTACTTCCAGTAAAGGATAAGGGGATTTCTACTTCCAGTAAAGGATAAGGGGATTTCTACTTCCAGTAAAGGATAAGGGGATTTCTACTTCCAGTAAAGGATAAGGGGATTTCTACTTCCAGTAAAGGATAAGGGGATTTCTACTTCCAGTAAAGGATAAGGGGATTTCTACTTCCAGTAAAGGATAAGGGGATTTCTACTTCCAGTAAAGGATAAGGGGATTTCTACTTCCAGTAAAGGATAAGGGGATTTCTACTTCCAGTAAAGGATAAGGGGATTTCTACTTCCAGTAAAGGATAAGGGGATTTCTACTTCCAGTAAAGGATAAGGGGATTTCTACTTCCAGTAAAGGATAAGGGGATTTCTACTTCCAGTAAAGGATAAGGGGATTTCTACTTCCAGTAAAGGATAAGGGGATTTCTACTTCCAGTAAAGGATAAGGGGATGTCTACTTCCAGTAAAGGATAAGGGGATGTCTACTTCCAGTAAAGGATAAGGGGATGTCTACTTCCAGTAAAGGATAAGGGGATGTCTACTTCCAGTAAAGGATAAGGGGATGTCTACTTCCAGTAAAGGATAAGGGGATGTCTACTTCCAGTAAAGGATAAGGGGATTTCTACTTCCAGTAAAGGATAAGGGGATTTCTACTTCCAGTAAAGGGTAAGGGGATTTCTACTTCCAGTAAAGGGTAAGGGGATTTCTACTTCCAGTAAAGGGTAAGGGGATTTCTACTTCCAGTAAAGGGTAAGGGGATTTCTACTTCCAGTAAAGGGTAAGGGGATTTCTACTTCCAGTAAAGGGTAAGGGGATTTCTACTTCCAGTAAAGGGTAAGGGGATTTCTACTTCCAGTAAAGGATAAGGGGATTTCTACTTCCAGTAAAGGATAAGGGGATTTCTACTTCCAGTAAAGGGTAAGGGGATTTCTACTTCCAGTAAAGGATAAGGGGATTTCTACTTCCAGTAAAGGGTAAGGGGATTTCTACTTCCAGTAAAGGATAAGGGCAATTGGGAGGCTACAAGCCTTATCCTAGTGTGAGGAGGTGCAACCTAAATACTAAATGTCATGGCAGGGCAGACCGAGCCGTAAACCTTGGTTTGCAACTGGTCTAGGATCGAAGCTCCGACAGGCAGACAGTTAGAGCATTGCTTTTCTGATCCAGCAGCTTCTGCAGCTTGTCTTGTTCCAGATGTATTGGTGTTACCTTTCCTCTGGAGTAAACTAAGCAGGCCAAGAGAGGGATCAAGCTGCATGGGCAACACATGGTCTCTATAATTCAGCCCAGGCTTTCTGCTATGGAGAGGTATAACTCCATCCCTGGTACAAGGTCTACTATCTGTATTCTCCAATGCTTGTTCTAAATTTGGTTTAATAATTAGCAAAACGAAGACACAGATTGTGTCACAAGGTGCACATGGGGTACCATCAATCTTTATTGACGACGCCGAACTAGAGATAGTAGACCATTTTACATATTTAGGATCAGAGGTAAATAGCAAATTATCCCTAGATTAGCAAATCAACATCAGGATTGGTAAGGCAGCAACAACAATGAACAGGTTGATTTATTTGGTTTTTTCCCAGGATTTGAGATTTTAACATGAGCACAACCCTTTACTGGCAACGCTGATCGTATTCCGGTACGAACATAAGGCCTTAAATGCCGTGTCTGCGAAGAATTCTTGGTATTTAGTGGCAAGACAAAATCACAAGTACTCAAGTATTGGAAAAATCAGGATGTGTGATGGTTTGTTCCATGCTCAGTCTTATAGACTTAGATGGATAGGACACATTAGGAGGGTAGACGATGGTAGAATACCAAAGGACATCTTTTTTTTGTGTGTGAATTACAAATGGGTAGGAGATCTCAGGGTCGGCCTTTACTACGATACAAAGATGTGTGTAAGCGGGACATGATTGATACATGTATTGATATTGCATCTTGAGAGCAAGTCACCGTTAACCATGGAGAGCAAAGATCAGAAATGGAATAAAGACAAAGGAGAAAATGATTACAGATAGGTCACACACTGAGCGTGTGAGGCGTAAGATGGTGCCTGACGGTGGACATGACCATGTGTTCACATGCATCAATTTTAGACGAACATTTACAGCGCGAATTTGGCTCATCAGTCACATTCGCTACCTCCATGGGTTGTAGTTATTAAGCCTTTTTGAAGCACAATGTAACAAACTATCGTCTGTCAAGACGGCAAGATGCCAGGTAAAGGATGTGCAATTAATTTTTGTATATCCACTTTTGGTTTGTTGTTAACATAGGAATGTATTACGGCGTTCAGAAAGTAATGCACCACATCGTTTTTCTCAGGAGCTGTTTATTTAAAAAGCATGAAGTTTAGACACACTATACATAGATGTGTCATGTCAACAACGGTATTATTCAATATAATTTCCATAAACTTGTACGGCTTTATGCCAGCGTGAAACAAGTGCATGCATTCCTTGGCCGTACCAGATTTTGTCTTGATCATGTAGCCATTTCTTCGCTGCGTGAATCACTCCTTCATCATCTCCAAACCTTGTCCCACGGACCAAACAGATGAAAATCAGAGGGTGCCATATCGGGACTATCGGGTGGATGGGGTAGTACAACCCAACCCAATTTGGTGATTGCATCCCATGTTGCCAGACTCAGGGCGTACATTGTCGTGAAGGAGAAGCAGGTCTGCTGAATTCTTGTGCAACCGAACTCTGCGAAAACGTTGATTGAGTTTTTGTCAGTGTCTTAATGTTATCTAGTGAATTGATTGTCTCTCCTCTTGGCATAACATCCACAAGAATCACACCTTCAGTGTCCCAAAAGACGGTGACCATGACCTTTCCAGCTGAATGAGTTGTCTTGAATTTCTTTCCTCGTGTTGAATGCGCATGATGCCACTCCATTGACTGTCTTTTTGTCTCAGGTTCAAAATTTCGTCACTTGTAACAATCTTATCCAAAAAGTGACCTCCATCAGCATTGAAACGCTCCAACAATTCAGAAGAAATTGCTTTCCTTTGCAATCAGTGGTCATCTGTGAGACTGAGGAACCCATCTTACGAAAACCTTATAAAATTCGAGAGGTTTTATAACTGCATTTGCATTACCATTGGTGACTGACATCTGTAAGGCCAATTGTTGAGTAGTGACTCGCCTATCCGTAAGAATAATGCCCTCAGCGCATTTCAACATTTCTGCGTAGGTCGATGTGACAGGATGTCCACAGCGCAGCGATCATGCAGCTCCCTATCTCCACTTCTTGATTCTTTGATTCTCTGAACCCAGCGATTGACTGTACTCCTGTCGACTGCAAAACCCTCATACATATCACATAGACGCTTATGAATATGAACAAGTGTCCTTTTCTGCAACGAAACATTCTATCACAATTCGCTGCTTATAACGCAAGTTGCTAACACGCCCCATTTCAACGGTTTAGGGCAGCCATATTATTTGGCCGGTTGGGTTTCAATTTCGTCTACACAATCGGCACATGCGAAATTTGAAGTGTTCAAAATTTCATGCTTGTATCTTCATTATTAGCTGAGAAAAATGATGTAGTGCATTACTTTCTAAACTCCCCTTGTAATAATATAGCTCGTTGGCCCAATGATTTGCGTAAGATGTGGGCGGGCGATCATTGATTTCTTGAATTTTGCTGGTGTGAAAACACCTGTGCCGATCAATACGGGTTGAGGTGTCAATTACATTCGGTGTCATATTTATATGGATTATGTATGGAGGGTGTGTTGTTTCGTGCGACTGAACTTGCCAGGCGGCAAATTGAGCCCAGGATCTGTTTGGTGACGCATGAGGAGGCTGGACACATCGACGCGTGACGTCAGTAGACCATAACGCCGATGTGTCAATGAGTGGTTTATGTGATTGGGCATTAATTAGTACAGCCACCTACAACATTGGTGTGTTCGTGTGTGTGTTGTCTTTACACATCTAGCCCGCCGTCTCTCTCTCTTTCTCTTTCTCTTTCTCTTTCTCTCTCTCTTTCTTTCTCTCTCTCTCTCTCTCTTCTCTCTTCTCTCTCTCTCTCTCTCTCTCTCTTCTCTCTCTCTCTTCTCTCTCTCTCTTCTCTCTCTCTCTTCTCTCTCTTCTCTCTCTCTCTCTCTCTCTCTCTCTCTCTCTCCTCCCCCCATCGAAGTGTCCTTGTGCATGTTGTCTTTACATATCTCACCCACCCTCTCTGTGTGTGTGTGTGTGTGTGTGTACACATCGATATGTCCTTGTGTATGCTGTCTTTACATATCTCACCCACCCACTGTGTGTGTTTGTCTGTGTCAACGTGGATGTGTCCCTGTGTATGTTGTCTTTACAAATCTCACCTACCCTCTGTGTGTGTGTGTGTGTGTCTGTGGGGTGTGTGTGTGTGTGTGTGTGTCTACATCGATATGTCCTTGTGTATGTTGTCTTTACATATCTCACACACACCCTCTGTGCATGTGTGTGTGTGTGTGTGTACATCGATATGTCCTTGTGTATGCTGTCTTACATATCTCAGCCACCCAGTGTGTGTGTGTTTGTGTGTGTGTCTACATCGAGGTGTCCTTGTGCATGTTGTCTTTACAAATCTCACCTACCCTCTGTGTGTGTGTGTGTGTGTGTGTGTGTGTGTGTGTGTGCGTGCGTGTGTGTACATCGATATGTCCTTGTGTATGCTGTCTTTACATATCTCACCCACCCACTGTGTGTGTTTGTCTGTGTCAACGTGGATGTGCCCCTGTGTATGTTGTCTTTACAAATCTCACCTACCCTGTGTATGTGTGTCTGTGGGGGGTGTATGTGTGTGTGTGTGTACATCGATGTGTCTTTGTGTATGTTGTCTTTACATTTCGCACTCACCAAGCGTGTGTGTGTGTGTTTCCGTCTCCGTGTCCCTACACCTAGGTGCCTCTGTGTATGTTACATATCTCGCCCGTCTCTGTGTGTTACATATCTCGCCCGTCTCTGTGTATGTTACATATCTCGCCCGTCTCTGTGTGTGTTACATATCTCGCCCGTCTGTGTGTGTGTTACATATCTCGCCCGTCTGTGTGTGTTACATATCTCGCCCGTCTGTGTGTGTTACATATCTCGCCCGTCTGTGTGTGTTACATATCTCGCCCATCTCTGTGTATGTTACATATCTCGCCCGTCTGTGTGTGTTACATATCTCGCCCGTCTCTGTGTGTGTTACATATCTCGCCCGTCTCTGTGTGTGTTACATATCTCGCCCGTCTCTGTGTGTGTTACATATCTCGCCCGTCTCTCTGTGTGTTACATATCTCGCCCGTCTCTCTGTGTGTTACATATCTCGCCCGTCTCTCTGTGTGTTACATATCTCGCCCGTCTCTGTGTATGTTACATATCTCGCCCGTCTCTCTGTGTGTTACATATCTCGCCCGTCTGTGTGTGTTACATATCTCGCCCGTCTCTGTGTGTGTTACATATCTCGCCCGTCTCTGTGTGTGTTACATATCTCGCCCGTCTCTGTGTGTGTTACATATCTCGCCCGTCTCTCTGTGTGTTACATATCTCGCCCGTCTCTGTGTATGTTACATATCTCGCCCGTCTCTGTGTGTGTTACATATCTCGCCCGTCTCTGTGTATGTTACATATCTCGCCCGTCTCTGTGTATGTTACATATCTCGCCCGTCTCTGTGTATGTTACATATCTCGCCCGTCTGTGTATGTTACATATCTCGCCCGTCTCTGTGTATGTTACATATCTCGCCTGTCTCTGTGTGTGTTACATATCTCGCCCGTCTCTGTGTATGTTACATATCTCGCCCGTCTCTGTGTGTGTTACATATCTCGCCCGTCTGTGTATGTTACATATCTCGCCCGTCTCTGTGTGTGTTACATATCTCGCCCGTCTCTGTGTATGTTACATATCTCGCCCGTCTCTGTGTATGTTACATATCTCGCCCGTCTCTGTGTATGTTACATATCTCGCCCGTCTCTGTGTATGTTACATATCTCGCCCGTCTCTGTGTATGTTACATATCTCGCCCGTCTGTGTATGTTACATATCTCGCCCGTCTCTGTGTGTGTTACATATCTCGCCCGTCTCTGTATGTTACATATCTCGCCCGTCTCTGTGTATGTTACATATCTCGCCCGTCTCTGTGTATGTTACATATCTCGCCCGTCTCTGTGTATGTTACATATCTCGCCCGTCTCTGTGTGTATATCTCTGCCTCTAGGTGCCTTTGTATAGAAATGGACCTGTAGCTAACAAAAAACTGCATTTTAAACGGAAAGCCCTGCTAAATATTTCACACTAAAGTTGGCATGTATTGCCAGTGCACTCGCCGTGTGTCAACACTAATTGCGTTGCATTGTTGTGGGCGATGTGAGGGGTCCACCTGTCAGAATGGCCGTGCGGCTGTTGTATGTATGGCATGTGGGCACAACACGACGTTCAGCGGGTGTCCCCCCGCCTCGGTACAAGCCAGCGCAGGTGCAGACATCTCGACGGTAATGAGCACAAATTGCTAATACAGAACTGACGCAACTTGGCTGCGCCTTTTAAACCAGACGTACTTTTTTTGGTCTTCTTCTTCTTCTGCGGCTGCTGCTGTTGTTGTTGCTGCTGCTGCTGCTGCTGCTGCTGCTGTTGCTGCTGCTGCTGCTACTGCATCTTCTTCTAAACTAAATATACAGAGACACCATAAACAAAATATTGTACGATTTCTTGCCTGGCATGCATCTCACCAGGTGCACTGCATGGTTATATACTAAATGAAGTGGACAAACAAATAATAGTTTGGCTCAAGTACTAAGTACATAGTTCAAAGGTCGAAAACGTTAGCCCTACGGAAGTAATTTGTAGGAAATCTTTCTGTTTGCAGTACAACGGCTGGAATCGCCTAATATGTCGCATGACGTCACGCAGCGAAATATACCAGGCAAGAAATCGTGTAATATTCTGTTTATGGCGTCTGTATCTTGAGTTTGTTGAACAAGTGGTATTACAGCCTGTGCGGAGTCTGCAGATTGCTACGTGTTCAATTCGGTTCCGTTGGTAATATGTTGCATCATCTTTCTAGTCGATCGTATGCTCTGGGCTGCACTTGGTTCTATAAATGCTCTGTACAAACCTATTTTGCCTCATCGTAGGTTATGTCTTTGTCAGGCTGAGGTATTCGTCCGGCCTTCTGTGCCAATCTGTCAGCCGTTTCATTTCCATGTATGTTGCGGTATGATGGGATCCGCTGTATTACAATCATTTTGGGTTTCAGATAGTCCATGGAGTGTTGCTCTTAGGTCTGCTAGTTCTGTACTGTTTTTGCTCTTTGTGAAAGTATAAAAACGTGGCATAGGAATATGGAGAAAAACAAATCATGGTGGAATATATAGCTCTTGGGGTCACCGGAAGACGCAAGATCTTCTACCTCTCCAAGATGGAGACATCAGAGGGTTGTTTTTGTGTGTGTAAATTTGCTAACTCCCTGATGTCAACAGAGGTCCAGAGCTCTGGGATGTTTTGTCGAAGTGCACTACAATGGCTTGTCAAAGTGCTCTACAATATTTTGTCAACGTGCTAAACAGTGTTTTATTGAAGTACTCTACAATGTTTTGTCAACGTTCTAAACCAGTGGTTCTCAACCGGTGGGGAATTCCCACCAGGGGGGAATTTTAGGGTTTCCAGGGGAGGGGGGGGGGGGGAATGAAGACCATTTCAAGATTGCGTTAATACAAGAACCGATTAACTTGATATTGTTTTTCCCTTCATACTTTACAGTTGTGTATGTCTCATCCTTCTAAAGTTCATTTTATAAAGTAAGTAGACCCACAAATCATGTTTTATGTGGATGTCTAGACTTGTTTTAGTATATGCTATTAAATTTACTTTCCATTTTTACGTATACTGTGTAGGGGTGGGGGAATTTTTAGATAGGAAATATGAAAGGGGAGGGGGGAATGACGTTCTGAAAATACGGTGAAGGGGGGGGGGGGTGGGGGGGGGGGGGGGCACGGACCAAATTTTTGATAGGAAGGGGGGAATGACGTTCTGAAAATATGGTGAAGGGGGCCAAAAAGGTTGAGAACCACTGTGCTAAACAGTGTTTTATTGAAGTACTCTACAATGTTTTGCCGAAGTGCTCTACAATGTTTTGTCAAAGTGTAGATCACTTCAATAAAACATTTAGAGCATTTTGACAAAACATTGTAGAACACTTTGACAAAACATTTAGAGCACTTTGACAAAACATTGTAGAACACTTTGACAAAACATTTAGAGCACTTTGACAATACATTGTAGAGTACTTTGATAAAACATTTAGAGCACTTTGACAATACATTGTAGAGTACTTTGATAAAACATTTAGAGCACTTTGACAATACATTGTAGAGTACTTTGATAAAACATTTAGAGCACTTTGACAATACATTGTAGAGTACTTTGATAAAACATTTAGAGCACTTTGACAATACATTGTAGAGTACTTTGACAATACATTGTAGAGTACTTTGATAAAACATTGTAGAACACTTTGACAAAACATTGTAGAGTACTTTGACAATACATTGTAGAAAATCAGAAAGCAAAGGCAAACTACTGAGTGTAATCTTGCCAAGAAATCAACGACAGCGGTAAAGTGCTGGTGTTGACAGCGATGTCCTGTAAAGGATATGCGAAAAAAAATTATAGTCGAGCCGGTTTCCCTGGCCAAGGAATTAACGACATTGTTCGTAATCCCGTATATCCACGTGGGGAAAACAGCAGCTGGTAGAATCGGCAGCGGTTCTCGCCGCGCTGGTAACCTTGCGGGGGCGGGGGGGGGGGGGGGTGGTATGGGAGCCGGTCGTTCAGAAAGCAATGGCAACTACTGAACGTAAAACTTGCCTAGTACATCAACAGCAGCTGGAAAATGCAGGTGTTGACTGCGACGTCCTGTATGGGATATGCAACAATATATATATATATATATGTGTGTGTGTGTGTGAGAGAGAGAGAGAGAGAGAGAGAGAGAATCGATCCGCTCGCCTTTAAAACTTAAAAACGGTATAATTATATTTCTACAACCCTAAGCAAGTAAATCGAGACGTTTGAACTTAACTGCCACAGATACATTCTTAGAAAACCGTAAGGAGAGAGAGAGAGAGAGGGGGGGGGGGGGGGTGTGTAGACTAATGACGGGATGGGAACTTTCAAGGACGTCTCAAATATGAAGTTTTTCCATCTTCGATGACTAGCACAGATTTCTGTAACTGGGGCTTTCGTGATCAAGAGATCCCTTCGTTAGGACCCGTTCCCGGAGCACTTAAGTATGCCTGTCTGGGACTGAAGGACGCATTGAGTGAGAGCGTGGGAGGTAGGTGGGTGAGGGCGGAGGAGGAGGAGGTGGAGGAAAGGGATGTTTGTGAATATAAAAATAAAACCTGTACTATTTTGTGCATGTCGGGAGCAGGCTCGATAATGATTTCTTTATGGTGACCGTTGACAGCCATAGCAGATTGGAGGCATGGTACAAATAAGTACACACACACACACACACACTTTCTTTGTCTCCCCTACTTCGTTGAGCCAGCTCTTGGAGCAGTTAAGCCTTCCTGTCTGGGCTGGAAGAATGGATGCATCCGCCTGTCCGTCCGACTGTCTGTTCACGCGTTCGTCCGTCTCCCTTCCCATCTATCCAACTGTCCATTCTTCCATCTCTCTGCTCATCTATCCATCCATCCATCTCCTTCTCAGTCACTTCACATAATCATTCGTTTATTTTGTCTGCCTGTCCGTAGCAGACATCTCCCTGCCTACCCATCCACCCTTCTCCCCGCGTCTCTCGCTCCCCGTCTCCCCCACAACAACACAGCAATCTCCCACCTCCCCAGGGACAAGTCGGCGACAGTGCGGGACATTCTTTCGCTGCCAAACTCTTTGTGTTGCCAGACATTGCTTTGTGGAGCGCTGCAATATTGACTGGCCATTGCCGGCTATATGTGGAGCTACTTTATTTTTGCGCAATCAATAAATTAACATATGTTATTCATCGTTATTGTTGGCATGTGAATAAACGGCGTGAGAGCAAAACTGGGAATATTCAGTATGTGGTTACATCGAAGAATGGGAGGAATCTCCGGGCAAGAGAAGAAAGAAAACAAAGTGTGACGGGAGGAAATGTTACAGAATGAGGTCATAGACCAAGTAGAATACTTTCTGACAAGCACAAAGACGCCTACTCTTTGTTTAAGAATGTGGCTCTCTCTCTCTCTCTCTCTCTCTCTCTCTCTCTCTCTCTCTCTCTCTCTCTCTCTCTCTCTCTCTCTCTCTCTCTCCACACACACACACACGCGCGCGCGCTGTGAGGTCAGCGTGACCCAATCAATGGATAAGAGCTCTCGCTCTTAAACTTCGGGCGTGCTGATGCCGAGGTAACGGGTTCAGCTCCTACAGCGGTCAGTTGGACAAAAATGTTGACTCCTCGTCCTTGACTTGGGGACGTAAATTACAGAAGTCGGATTGGGTTGGCCTGATGGCGAGGGACGCTGGTATAGTAGGGAAGCTAATCCACGCGGGGAAACCAAAAAATCATTGCAGTGCACTAGAAGTAGTACCATGTTTATGGACTACGCTTGAGTTGATTCAAACGAGCCAGCTAAAACGCGATGTAGCCTGCAAATGTTCCCGGAATAGTGATGCGTATTTAAATAATAAACTGTTGTGGGAATTAAGGTGAAAATTTAGTAGCGGCCTGGTCGAAACAGCATTGCTGATGTAACCTCATTGGCCGACGAACTGAATTGGTGTGCGTGTAGTGTAGTCCGAGTTGAGAATGCCCTTGATTAGTGACAGCTAGTTGATATCATTTACAGAACGTCGCATTTGTTGGCTGTGATTTCTTGGCAAGTTTGCCTTCAGTAGTTTGCCATTTCTCTGATCAAGGGCCGGCTCTGTGACGAAGGGGTTGCGAATGCAATTCATAATCCCGCATACCGCGTTCGAAACACAGCTGCCGGCGATTTGGCAGCAGACCGCCTTACGTTGGTCTCCAATACAAAGGTATGAGTGCCGGTCATCGACCCCAGAGCCTAACAGGTCGGGAAAAATACTCCTGCCTCTGCTGGGGATTGAGCATTGACCACTACTTTGACAGGCCAGCGCTCTATCCGCTGCCGCCGCGTCTCTCTCTGAACAGTCGGTTATACAAGTTAGTTTTATGTCCTTTACAGCACGTCGCAAGCAACCTCGGCATTTATTGGCTGTTTGTGATATTCTAGACAATCTGCGTTCAGTGGTTTGTTATTGATTTCTGAACAACCAACACTCCTCCCTGCGACAGATTTGCGCGGGCATTTCTTTCACGTTTATACTTTTTATGTTGCTTTGTAGAGATCTAAATAATATACAGTAACACATTGTACTGCAGCTTTACAGAGCACTGCCAGGTGTAAATTGACGGTTGTTGGCTCAGCAAACCTTTGGCATTATTTTACTGTGTTGGTCAGTCAGTGGCGACCTTTGTAATATTTATTTACAGGGTTTCTGTGCGATAGAACAACTTCGCACGCCGTGGACAACACTATCATCTTGACGCGCAACCCCTGCATTATTTCAGTGGTGCTTCCTTGATATCTTTGGAGATGCTTAATCTGATCTTGTTGACATATCTCCTTCTGTTTCAGATGGCCATTAAGCTTTTCTATCTTGGACAGTCTGTACTCGTTAACTACTTAGACTGAACTCAACGTAGCTGGTATAACACGACACTGGTAGAGTTTTCACATTCTACTTTATTAAGGCTATACACTGGACACTGTCAATATTACAATCTGTTGCTCTACACAAGATGCACAAATATACACAACAGTGCCTAAACAATAAACTGTTCTAAAATAGCGGCATAATGTTAGTCATGCTCTATAACTCAGAACTCGGTCCAACGCTGACCGTAGTTCGAGTCCAACTGATTCTAAGGTGACGTTTTGCCCGTGCGCAAAACGTCCTACACACTTTTCATGCCTTTTGTGACCATGCCTTGGTAGGTCACTTCACACGGTCTCTTCATGCAGCCGCGCTTGTTACTAACTCATGACATGTTCCAGACCTGTATCAACTGGACCATGGCAAGCACAATTGCGGAAAACACACGTTGCGGCGACTAGCCTTCATCAGCAAACAAATACATACACAAAACAACCACATATAATCACAAGGAAGGCACTGTGTTTTCCGTGTGTTCTGTAAAGCTGCATTAC
Organism: Cepaea nemoralis; assembly: GCA_014155875.1. Lineage (NCBI taxonomy): Eukaryota > Metazoa > Mollusca > Gastropoda > Stylommatophora > Helicidae > Cepaea > Cepaea nemoralis. The sequence goes on along the minus strand of JACEFZ010016560.1, from coordinate 3,556 downwards.
TTTGTGTTATTTTATATTGTTTACATTTCCACATGACACCTGGGAGACTGCTGCCAAAGACCGAAATTCGTGGCGTGCATCGTTACGCAAGAGTGCAGTCACTTGTGAAGTAACCAGGACTGCAAGAGCTGTGAAGAAAAGGCTGGACAGAAAAAAAAACATTACAAGAAATCCTCCTCCTGGAACGTCAAGTATTCTTTGCCCACATTGTCAAAGAACATTTCGAGCCAAAATAGGCCTTATCAGCCATCTTAGAACCCACGGCTCCATACTTTCAACTCCAGTGGATGAAATTGAATGGTCATATCATTCTTGATGGACAAACAACACATTTCCACAGCTTTAGCGCAGTTCCACTAATTGTATTCATACCTTGTAGAGATCTGCAATATTCCATTCCATTATACTATTACCAATATCCCCGTTCAACCCCAGAAGAGAAGTTATATTAGGGTCCATCGTCAGGCTCAGGCTAATAATCATGTGAACGAGTCGGTCACAAATAGGATATTAATTTGAAGGGGATTGTTGTCCAAATATGGTAATAGTCATTTCATTACATAAGTTATTCTTTAGTGTTTAGTTTAGTCGATGGATCAACATCACGGCACACGAGTGCAACCCATAAGTGATCCGTTCTCCTCCTAACTCAAACCTGAGTCTGGAAAAGCTAAGCTCAGTGCACTAACTCCGTTGCACCGCCAAGGATCCTGAAATACTTTGGGTAGATTTTTAACTCGAAATTTTTGCCCGGGCAGCGCCGTTAGGCTACTCTTTTTCGATTTCCCTGCCAAGGGATTTTTTACGTGCACAACAATACTTGTACAAATCTTCAACTCTTGTGTGATTCCAGTGTTAACGTATGGATGTGAAAGTTGGAAATCAACGGTAGCTTTAGATAAAAATATTAGACAATTTTGAGAACAAATGTCTTAGAAGACTTCTAAACATCCACTGGACAGACTTCAGAACCAATTCGCAAATAAGACAAGAGACTAAGCAAGATACAGTATCCAATTTCATAAGAAGACGCCGTTGGAACTACATCGGCCATGTACTCAGAATGGACAAGTCAAGACTCCCCTACCAAGCCCTCATATGGTCACCAGTAGGGAAAAGAAAACGGGGAAGACCAAGAGAGACCCTGCGTAGAACCATCATTAGAGAAGGCTCATTCAATGGCCAAGTAAATATCCAAGATCTACAACAGGTAGCAGCGAACCGCCAAGCATGGAGAGACAGGACTTCTGCCCTATGCGCCGCCTTAGGCTCAAGAGGAAAGACTAACTAACTAACAACAATACACACGGGCGTCCGATGTCACTACCCAGAGACCAGGGGAAATTTTATTACTGGAAGTCAAAATCCCGGCCCTCACCGGGGCTTGAACCCGGGACCTCCAGCACTCGAGGCGGACACCATACCTCAAGCCCACGCAGCCCCCTTTTTCTTTAGTGTTTATCTTTTAATAAACGGTGTGAGTAAAAGTGAAACTTGCGATATGTGGCTACATGTCGACGAATGTGAGGAGTCACGGGACAACAGACAAGCGTGACTGCAGGAAATGTGAAGAATGAGACCCCAAGTTCAATGAGAATACCAGTGACGGGCAAAGAAACGCAACTCTTTGTTGAAGAACGTGTCTGCACACAAGCGGGCGATGTAAGCTTGCAAATGTTCCCGGAATAGTCTCCCCGTGTTTGAATAATTGATTGTGTTGTGGGAATTAGAACAAAAATAGTCTCGGCCTGGTCGAAACAACACTGCTGATGTAACCGCATTGACGTCGAGCTGAATTAATGGGCGCATTGTCTCGTCCAAGTTGAAAATGTCCTTGATTGAACAATGTGAAAAAGTGAAGGTAGTCGTATTGTAGATAACTTCACATATTCCAGGCCACGATGTATGAGGTGAGCTGGCTAGTTCACTTGTTCTTGTCCAGTTCTTCCCAGAAAATGATGATTGTTTGATACCTATTTTTATGCGTCGGGATTCACTCCATTGCGGAACTGGTCGGAAAAAAATAATCCTGCTTCTGCGGGGGATTGAACCCTAACCATTGGCTGGCAGACGCTCTAACCACTATGCCATCACGGCTCCTCTATTCATACGTTCATTTAATCTCATGTTCGTTCCTGAACGATATAACACACCCCGCATGGATCTAGCTAGTCGGGGACCAGACTGCTTGTGTGTTTTAGTCAGTTACTACTACCACATGTATGGCACAGCTACTCGCATGGAGAATACACTGCCGGGCAGACTCAGCTGAACCTGTGATTAAGGGGGAAGGGGGTCTTAGTGATCTCTCTGTCTCTTTCTCTCTGTCTATTTCTCTCATTCTCTCTCTCTCTCTCTCTCTCTCTCTCTCTCTCTCTCTCTCTCTCTCTCTCTCTCGGTAGTAGTAGTAGTAGTATTAGCAGCAGTAGTAGTAGTATTAGCAGCAGTAGTAGTTTTGTAGTGGCAATAATAGTAGTAGTAGTTTTGTAGTGACAATAGTAGTAGTAGCAGTATTAGTAGTAGTAGCAGTAGTAGTTTTGTAGTGGCAATAATAGTAGTAGTAGTTTTGTAGTGGCAATAGTAGTAGTAGTAGTAGTGTAGTAGTAGCAGTAGTAGTAGTTTTGTAGTGGCAATAATAGTAGTAGTTAGTAGTAGTAGTAGTTTAAATGTTGTAGTAGTAGCAGCTTTCTCCGTTACCTCCGAATACTCTCGTGGTTGACGTGAGCGCACGAGAATTAGAAGTGGTTCGAGTCGCGCCAGTGACTTATGAGAATATGGAGCTGGTCGCTCAGAAAGTCGTGGCGTACTGATGAGCGTAATCTAGCCTAGGAATAAACATACAGCTGAAAGATGCTGGTGTTGACCGCAATATCCTGACACAGGATGGAAACGCGGAAGTAGTAGTAGTAGTAGTTGTAGTGGTAGTAGTTTAATAATTGTAGTAGTACCAGCAGTTGCAGCAGCAGAGGCAATGGTAATAACAGTAAAAGTAGTAGCAACAATAGTAGTTGTAGCTTGGGAGTCTCCGTGGCAAAGTAGTCAAGCCATCTGACTCAGGCTTCGAAGGTTGTGGGTTCGACTCCGGTCGCGTCTTTCGGCTCACGGGTGCATTTTTTTTAGACTCCTGAGGGTCGTTGCTGGAGCTACGGAGTTTGTGCTTTGTGTGCCGCTTTCCTCGCTGCGGAAAGATACTGAGTCATATGGGATAAAACCTGGTGCAATGAAGATTGACTTTTAAGCAGGCTTCTCTCTCTCTCTCTCTCTCTCTCTCTCTCTCTCTCTCTCTCTCTCTCTCTCTCTCTCTCTCTCTCTCTCTCTCTCTCTCTCTCTCTCTCTCTCGGCCAGATAACTGGCCCTCTATGTAAAGAAGTAGGTACATATGAACTTATATTCCTGTCACTTAATAGGCAGCCCACGTTGCATTGGTTTTCATTGGTATAAAGGTATCAGTCCTTCAGAAAGGCAATGAGAATCTGCTGAGCCTAAAAATTGCCTAGTACATCACAAATGGCCACAAAAATGCTGGGGTTGATTGCGATCTCCCTGTTTTAAAAAG